>JAEUYN010000705.1:0-518189 GCA_018257835.1 Euura lappo
CATATAGAGTTTACATAATCGAATACAACTGTTGGTATTGTTATCAACTTCGATTTTTTATCGCCAAATGTAAAGTTAATTATCTTGAAACATAACCTCTCTTCGAGGTTTGACACCGCTGGTTTTGGCCACATTAAAATATTCACTTTGGGAGAAAAAGTCGGTAACCATGAGTACCGTTACTTCCGGGAGATTGTCTGATTGTGCTTCTACAAAACCGATATTCATTTTGAATCACAATAGTACGTGTGGAGCAAAAAAATCTAACAAGCTAATACATTTCTTATGGGGCTCGTTCGAATCTACCCAATTATGACGTCACGCGACAGGGCACCCAATCACAGCGCGTTCCTTCCCGCCGGAAATTTCTTCATATTTAACTTAGTTTTTTATTAATAATGACGATTATAACTTTCAATTGGATGCTGTAATTTCCTTTCATATCATACAATCTTCACGAAACAATCAAAATCTGATTTTTTTTTTTTTTTTTGAACGACCCTATTCGTCGCATTACAGTTGTATTAGAATACCATGCCCCGAACCTAACCTGTTGAGTCACCTTCGGCGCCTTGAAAAGAGTTTTCTTTTTTACTTCTCGTTTTTTATTAGCTCTAATCGCATTTTTACTCCCCGTGGGGCAACTCGGAATCGCGCACGTCTTTATCCATTTTTAACATAAAATGACTCCCAGCTAACGATTTGAAATATGAACCCATGTGCTCAGAAGTCACAACTTTGTGGTTCTCGAATGTTCACAGCGCCCCCTATACCGTGAGACACAATTTTCTTTGAAGATACCTGATCGATTCCCTCTCATACACACGTGACATAACCTCTCTAATGTACTCCGTAGTTCGTGGACTGCGCTATCCCGTTTGATAAATACCTAAAAATTCTTTTCCAAATAATGAAATATTTTCCAATCGATTGTACAAATTATTTATCGACGATTCATCGTAAGAACAGTGAAATCGGTCGATCTATCTGCCAAATATACGCCTCATCAATTTTTGTCAATTACTAATTACTGATCGTTTTTCAAATTATGAAAATAGTCTTCCAAATTTGTCCAAATTATTTCCAAATTACTGGCAACCTTAATTTTTAGATTGATTAATTTGGTCAGCTGCCATGTACATACGGTGGTGGAAAATTCTGCGTCGGGCGTTATAAACAAACATTGTTAAGATTTGTCAAAATACATGTCTTCTCTTTTTTATCGTTTTCTTTCCATTTTTTTTTACCCCGTCGCAACGCTATAGAAAAGGCCACATTTTCCGGGGATTCCCAGCCATGCGCCGGTATTCATTTTGTTTAAGGCACAGGCATTAAAAAGTCACTTTTTGACGCCTGTTTTCGTTCCGGCAAATGGCACTTTATACCGCTAAGTTCAATGTTGCGGTATGAAGTCTTTATTCCGCAACTTTGATGCGCAGTTCGAAGTGCGCATGTCAAAGTTGCGGAATAAAGTCTTTATACCGCAGGTTACCCCCTCTCTACTACCTTTTACAGCAGCTCCTATACGCAGTTCGTGCGGAACTCAACTGGCGTCAAAGTGACTATTAATGCCTTTTCCGTAAAAAATATTGTATGGGGCGCGCGCAGAAAGTAACTGTTCGGCAAGGTTATGTTTTTCGTACGAGCCGTTGCTTTACAAGGCTCGCCTTCGGCTCGCCAGGTAAAACCAACGGCTCGTACGAAAAACATAACCTTGGCGAATAAACAGTTACTTTCGGCGCATGCCACATAAATATCTATTATTTTTTTTTTTCCGAGCGTATAGGTATACATATGTATTTCTGTTTTGAACAATTATTATCGTTATATTCACAATCAAGCCCCAACGCGAATGCGCCTCTGGCTAGGGATGGGCGATATAGATATATATCGATATATCGAAATATCGATATTCTCACCGAAAAATATCGATATTTATCATCGATATTTGGCGTCCGATATATCGATATACCGACATTGCAGCAGTCATATCGAATTTCGATATTGTAACAGAGGCGCATTCGCGTTGGGTCTAGAAGTGATTTTTATCATAATGATGAACCAATCCAGCCAATCAGATCATAGCGCCTAACTTCAGAGCGGTGCTATTCGACATCTGATTGGCACATCATTAGGCTGCCGTCCCATGGCCCGGAATTTGTTCCGACTCCACGAACCCGGAATCTAGTGACTTTTCAAGCGCCAATCAGAGGCGTTCTGGACATTCCGTTCCGTGTGCACTACCAGTAGTTGCGAACTGTCAAACAAATCTCTGCATCTGTGCGTACGTGTAACAACAGACAAAAATGAATTCGTGGGTCTGTTTCCCGAAACTATTTCAGGTGGCAGCAGGGGGCTAAGCCACCAAGATGGCGGCGTCACTAACACATATGATTCAGTAATGTATTATCTATGATAATGCGTGTGAACAAACTATTCCAGGTGGCAGCAGGGGGCGTCATGCTGGTGGCGCCACCATCTTTTTTTTTATTAGAACAAAAGAAGGGCGCGCCGCCATCTTGGTGGCTTAGCCCCCTGCTGCCACCTGAAATAGTTTCGGGTAACAGACCCAATTAGGCCTCTCAAATCTACTAGTTTTCAGCTTTTCCTACCGCTTTGTTGCCATTTTTACCGTTTTTTCCAATTAGCCTTCGCAAATCTACTAGTTTTCAGCTTTGCATACTGCTTTCCACAATTTTTTACCGTTTTTTATCCCCTTAATTTCGTCACAGAAGATGAATGTACGAAACGCGCTATTAATAAAAGAGTATTTTGGTAGAAAATTCAAATCTACCGCCTTTTTCGTGGATCTACCGCTTTTTTCAAGAGGTCACTACCGCTTTCTATGGAGGGGACCTGGCAGCCCTGAATTTGTTATAGTTCAATGGTCCCACCGAATTCGCTCGAATGTCACGTGTGTATGTAGATACCTAACCTCACCTCACAGCACAGTGCGGATGTTAATCCATGTAAAACAGCTCATTCATGTTTTTATAAGGAATAAAGTCCGATCGTCTTCACCTATCACCACTTACGTCTGTACTGATAACGACATTATCAACGACTTCGGTTTATTCTTCGGGAATAATTCTGTTCCGCCGCACCGAGCACCGAGAACATGTTGAAGGTAATCAATAATCATAATACACTTGTAATTTGAAATATTTCACGATAAAAATTAGACAGAAATAATTGTGTTTGATAATTTTTCCGAGTGAATTGAATTTCTGTTCATTTAATCAACGACTCGTTGATAATTATTGTCACTGATCGATAATTTTTTTTTTTTTTTCTGACCGATCGACGAAGTATTGACCATTGTCGATGTTCCAAATAAATTCTTGTGATTGAATAATAATGATACAATCCATTTTTCATTCATTTACTGAGAGACCAATTATATTATCAAAGAATTTCAGCTCATGCATAACGAATGAAAAAAAAGAAATAAATAAATCGACAAGTTTCTAATTTTAAGCCTGAACGCAATAGGTCAAAGTTCCAATTTCATTTTTAAAAAGCCTCGTCTGTGAGATACACCGTCTCAAAAATCGGATTTCCCTTATTTCACTGGAAAATTGGAATTTTCAATTTCCAGAATTGCATCCATATTCCATTTTCTATCAAAAAAATATATTTTTTTCAAAGATCGGGTCAACGCAATCAACTTTATTCACGCTTCAAAAATTCTCGGATTTTTTTCTTCTCTCGTTTTTTCTGGACTAGCCGGTATTATTGTTTGTTATTCAAATTTATCAAAATACAATTGATCTATATGTAGTTCGTTAAAAACTGTGAAGCGAAGAGATGTCGAATACACTTTGAGAGCTACTAGCTACTTTGATCACCGACCCGCTTCTCTCCCTCTCCTCTTGAACAATTATCTACAATGAAAAATGACTTCTATCAAAAGGGAACTGTTGCATTGATAACCGGAGGTGGCTCAGGCCTCGGCTTAGCCACAGTAGAAAGGTTCGTCAAGCAGGGAGCTAAAGTGGTAATTGCAGACCTTAGCAAGTCAAAATCCGGCGAGATAGCTGATCGACTTGGAGAATCTGTGATATTTTCACCAACCGACGTGAGTTACGCCGATAAAAAGACTGTCTTTCGGACCTGTTCCCGCCGAAGATTCACTCGTGTAAAATAAATAAACATTTTCAGGTAACATCGGAGAAGGATGTCCAAACGGCGGTAGATCTGGCTAGAGAAAAATTCGGGAAATTGAACGTGGCTGTAAACTGCGCAGGAACTGCGATAGCCTTCAAGACGTATAATTTCAACAAGAAACTGGCTCACTCTTTGGAAGATTTTGCTAGAGTTCTTACCGTAAATACCGTAGGAACCTTCAATGTAATTCGCTTAGCTGGTGGAGCCATTGGTGAGAACGAGCCCAACGAAGATGGTCAGCGGGGAGTCATCGTCAATACAGCAAGCATCGCAGCCTTCGACGGACAAATTGGCCAGGCTGCCTACTCAGCGAGCAAAGCTGCAGTGGTTGGCATGACTCTGCCCATTGCCAGGGATTTCTCGACGCAGGGTATTCGCGTCGTCACCATTGCTCCAGGATTGTTTGACACCCCGATGCTCCAGGCACTCCCGGATAAAGTTAGGAAGTTCCTGGCTGCTAGCATTCCGTTTCCTCCGAGATTGGGAAACCCTGATGAATACGCCCAATTCGTACAGGCCGTTGTAGAGTCTCCTTTGCTCAACGGCGAAGTTATTAGATTGGACGGAGCCTTGAGAATGCAGGCTTAGGTCAAACCGACATGTTTCAACGACCGCTTGAAGCGTATTGTTAATTAACTAGTTACTCTGTTATCCTTTTATCTTGATTTGTACCGATTTTATTATAAACGAAATAAAGGATCAGTGTCGAGGATGGAATTGTGTAACGAATCCTATATCACCGACTCCGCAAGTCCAAATTTGATGACTGTGGTCTTTCGAATCGATTTAGTGCGACTTTGGGACATTTTAATTTTGCATAAACAGAGAAGATGTATTTTTTCTGATCGGGACTCTGGGTAGAATGATGTGAGATGCTCGATGTTACAGGTATCGACAATTCTCTTTATTACTCTTGAAGTCTGTACATTATAATGTCTTGTAAATATGTTGCAAAAATCGCAACTTACTTTTTTTTCTTTTTGTTCTTTAAACCGTTTATTATTCACTAGAAGTAGTAATTATTTCAATTAGCTAGAAAAAATTGTGTACATAATATTAAACATAAAAATATTTAGTTACAGGTATTGAATTAGTCTTTGTTGTTTCCAATAACCTCAGGAGAATTCCAAAATTCCAACAAGTGCTGAAATTTGTACTGATGATTTTTCGGAAGAGCCAATTTTTTATTTAAGGCGGGATATTCTGCTAATATTTCTCCGAGGTCGAGTCAATCCTAGGCATTGGATTCTTTCAAATTTTGAAGCTTTTCTAATTGATCCGGTTGAAGTTCGTCGGGAATACTCGCTCTTCCTCCGACTATTACCTTCTCTTGTATGATATCCGGCATATCCGTTACCTGCGTCTCTATTTCTCTATCTCTTGTTATCAAAGACTGTGAATTGTCAGCCGTACTCGGTCCGGATGTCGAATCCGCTTCGCTACCCGAGCTGCTGCTCACAGGAAACGGCGCAGAGTCCGCAGGAAAATCATCGACCACAGATTTCTCCTCCGTTTCCTCCGATACTTCTTCTTGTTTTTGGGTCTTGACTTGTTTCACTTCGGTCTCATCCCTTTTGCCAGTTTTTTCACCCCCATTTTCCACTTTGGCTTCTTTCCCATCATCTTCTGAATCTTCTTCCCCTCCTCCCGGAAATGAGCGTTCTATTTCTTCCATGGGCGTCGCTGCTGTGATAACAATTTGAGCCACTCCGAGACCAAACTCGTCGGTTTCTTGGGAAGACGCTATCCTCTGTACTTCGGCATCCGATCGCTTATCGTCTTGATCCTCACCTACCTGTTGTGCAAAGTAGAGTGATATTTGATAAGGACGTATTGTTCACGGTTTGATTCGATTCTACATGTGGATCAGCTATAAATGACCTATGTGTATCTTCTAGCGGGGTGTCTAGCCGTCAGGAAAATCTGGAGAATCGGGAATTGTCAGGGAATTCGGGCTCATATCCTGGAATTTTTCGAGCGCCATATGAACACATCTTCGTCGAAAAATGTGAGCCAAAAATAGCCTACTTGGAATTAAAAATGGCAAATTTTCAAAATTCAACAATCCTCAAATCATCGTTAACTGGTAACGCAATAATTTATGTACATTTGGTAATTGAGCTCATGTGAAATACAATAACAAGAAAACTGAACAATTTTAATTCTGACCGAAAACTTTTGATCAAGTTATAAAAAATTCGCATTTAAAAATTGTGCTGCTTGAGTAAATTAGTTTAAAAAATTCCTGAACAAATTGAATTGGAAAAACAGGAAATGTGAGGGAATTCGACATACCACTGACACTAGACACCTTGTTCTAATGATATTTTACAAAATCGTAGCGTCACCTGTCTATCAATTTGTGTATTTTAAATAAGCTACTTTTATACAATTCTTAATTTACCTCGGAGACCGATTCATCGGTAACTTCCACAACTTCGGCAGCAAAAGAATATGCATTATTTTTTTTTTTTTAAGAATCAATTATGTACATTGACGATATTTCTACTATCGCGTGTTTGAAATAGATAAAACACAACAACCAGTCGATCACACGATCATGAGGATGAAAATGTTAAATGACCATCGTTTTCGAATTTACCTATTATTCCTGGCGGCTCGTTGTCTCCTTCCTCCCCAAACTGTGATCCGTAATGATCGCATTGATTCTTCGACAGTTTTATGGCAAAACCTTGTTGATCTCCCACCACCTGACTCGGCATGTCTTCGCACAATTCTAAACCAACAAACGAAACAACGAAGTGAAAAAGATAACGAATCGACGCGGCTGGTTATAATTACCGCGTGGAATGGGCTGTGTTATGTCGTCGGATAACAGAAACTCGGGAATTTCAGGCGGCGTGAATACGGGCGGAGCTGAACTCGGGGGTGTATTGTCTTCCTGCGAAAGAATACACAGTTTTCTGAGTAAAAACTTCTTCAGGCGCGCCGTGCACACGTTCTCCTGGGCGGCGAATGAGACTGAGCAGTGAGCCGTCACGCTCGGCTCTGTAACGCTTCGGGTCAAGTCGGCTCCGCACCGAGCCGTCACGGCGCGAGCCGACTTTAGCCGAGCGAGAAGGATTCGCGCAGCAACGTTACCTGTGGCGTCAGAGGCGATCCGTCGGCAGCACATGGCTCGACCACGAGAGACGGAAAGATGCCGGACTGTCCGCGCAGCTCTCCTTCCCACCATCCGTCATCGACGTCATGTGGCTCTTTCCTCAAAACTCGCATCACGTCGCCTTCCATGAAGCTCAATTCCTCGGAGCTTGTGGCGTCGTAGTCGTAAAGCGCGATGCAATACTGCGACGAGCCTGGGGATCATCGAAATCTTGCTTGATTCTTGCTGCTAGGCTGGAATGAAGGCATTGGGAATTCGTATCGTCGACGATTACCATTCATGTGAGTCTCTATCACGGTGTTTTCGGTCGCCACCGAATCCGGAAGGTTCATGTCTGGGTCAACCGCGTCGTGATCGTCGATGGTATAATCGACCGAAGAGAACGATATTTGCTGTACCAGGGTTCCAGGTCCCTGCGAGCTCAGCCCAGCCGCGGTATCCGTGTCTCTTTCAACGTCGAGGTAATTCTGGGGAACGAATCCCTCTTCTCCCCGGTAATTACGGGCCCTCAGCCAACCGTCGCCGTCACCTTCCCCAACGACGTCGAGCTGCTCGCTCTCGACTATCGAAAGCTCGTCGGGATTTTGGGCCTGAGGATGTCATTCCATCAGGTCTGACCGTTTTTATCATCGAACTAGCAACTAGAAATCTGGAAGAGTGACTATCAGTCTGTCTCACCGTGTAAGAGTAGAGCGCTGTGCATTTGAATATTTGCTGATCGCCAGCAGCGTCCGATGACCCCTGTACGTTGCTTCCGTCGTTTCCGTCGTCATCGTCCCAATCGACCGTGGTGGATTCGTCCCAACCAGCCGTGAGCTCTTCTATTCGCTGTTTCTCTTGTTCTAGCATCGCTGAAAAGTGATTATTTATCTAGCTAGAAATTCAGTGCCATTAAAAACGTGGCGAGTTCTAACTGTACCATCGACTTCTGCGCTGTCGTGCCTCTGCCTTTCCGAATCCTCTGCACTGTCCTCTGACTGTTCTGTGCCCCCATAGTTTGTGCCTGGTCTTTCCACCGTGGTGAGGTCACTACCGGCATCGTTGTCGCTATCGTAAAACGAATCGGAGGACGGATGTTCCTGGAGATAATCGCAAAGAATAGTTAACAATTTTTCTATTGTTCTGTAACGATGTGAATATCTATAAAGGAACAAGTGGCCCTTCCCTTGACCTAGAAACGTGAAATTTGGGCAACATGTTCCCTTCCCTTCGTAAACACCCACTAAGAAGCGATTTTTCAAAATTCGCCCCACA
Organism: Euura lappo; assembly: GCA_018257835.1. Taxonomy (NCBI): domain Eukaryota; kingdom Metazoa; phylum Arthropoda; class Insecta; order Hymenoptera; family Tenthredinidae; genus Euura; species Euura lappo. The sequence continues at coordinate 8,546 of JAEUYN010000705.1, forward strand.
AGGAAAATAATCATGGATATCTCCTCGACCCGATGAGATATTGACTTCGTTTTGGGTTCAAATTATTGCTTATTCAAATACCTAGAAAGTAGTTTAAGCGTTTTTTGAAATTCGACTCCTAAGGGAATGAAAAGGTGTGAAACCAATTTTTGAGGCGCGTAGCGCCGACCGGGGTGGGCGCGCGAAGCGCGCAGGGGCGGAGCCCCTAGTATGTCATATGGAGAGTTGATTGCGGGGACTTACCGCTATTCCAGATGCATCAGTGCGGACTGAGAGAGAGCTGGCTGAGCGCGGCATGTCTTGGACGCTCAATGTCTCAGCCTCTTGCAACCACTCGTCAACGTTGACTGCGGAAAATTTATATTCATCACGAGACTATCACACGCGAAGGTGAAATAACTCGTTGGAGTAAAGTGTCGATAGCTCGTGAAATTATTATTGAATAATAACTCGGGGAATGATTGAAATAATGAGAAATAAAGAGAAGTAGATGAAATAATAAGGAATAACTGAGAAAACAAATGGAATAAGGGGAAATAATGAGAAATAACTGAGAAAACAAATGAAATAATGAGAACTAACTGAGATAATAAATGTAATAATGACGAATGTTATAATGATAAAAAGAAGTAGATTAGTAAAGAAGTAGTTATAGTGATAATAGAAGTAGGTCAACATGTTCAGGATGTAATGTATGATTAACTCACCTCCGCCGTTGCGAAGACAATCTAGTCGAGCTTCGGCTTTCATCTTTGCTGTCTAAAACGCAAATTTTGGCAAATGCAATTGTGAAAGTTGGGGGAATTTCAAAATGACCCAGACGGCACAGAACTAAAAGCTGTCTCAAGACGTCTTTGGGAGTTAGGACAACTTTCAGACGTGAAAAAGTGTGAAATTTGTCGTCCACACGACGACTTTTAGACAAATTTCAGTTCTGTTTCGTCTGGGAAGGCTTGTCGCTGAGTTTGTTCACTCACTTCTGCACGTCTCATCGTTTGTTTCATTTCGTCAATCTTAGTATCCAGGTCTGGTCCATTCGGGTCATTGGGATCCGACTGTAACGAGAAAAAAGATGATCAGTTCATTACGATTCAGAGAGATCCACTTCGGCTGATGAAAAACGGAGGAAAAGTAACCGAGCTTCACCTTTTGCCCGGATTCTTTCAGCTGTAGAAAAGCCTGAAGCTTCCTGTTAGCTTCCCTTATGCTATTGGCTTCTCGAGCCATTCTTGTCGCCCACCGTTTCGCCTCTTTTCCCAACGTCAGAGACGCGGAATGATCTGCAGTCACTCTAAAAAGGAGGAAAACCCATTAGACGATCCGCCACAACTCGGACCAGTCTTTCTTACCTGTTCACCGGGTCGCTATCGCAGGGTTCAAAGTCGTATTGTATGTGCTGCTTCAATACCGGATAGTACAGATAGCAGCATTGCAAATTGTACTCTCTGGTCAGCTGAGGAAACGACAAAGGTCTCAGTGCACGCTGCAATTAATTGCGAAACGAATCACGTGGGCTATGAATGTCCAAATACCTGCTGCGCCTGATCGCGGATTTTGCCAAAACTGTTCTGCGTCGCCAGGCAAGTCAGGAGCTCAGTGCGACCCATCAGTGTCAAGTACTCCGCCACCTTATCGTAGACTCCTTGCTCCAAGAACTGTAACAAGTTTTCGGTAAACGAGGGGGGTGAGACTTTGACCCTGAAAGTACGGACTGCGGTGAACAACATCATTCTGGAACCGAACAATGGGACTCGTGCACAGGCAGCACAAAACTCAAAATGACTAAACGTTGTCGAATAGTCATCGCAAAGATGACGTATGCAACACTTTTTGGCCTCCGAATGTTGTCCAAGTCCAAGAGATCTCTCAAAGATGTCATTTCACATTTGGACTTGGACAAGATTTAGTCGTCAAAAAGTGTTGCATACGTCATCTTTACGATGACTATTAGACAACATTAAATTCAGTCATTTTCAGTTCTGCGCTGTGTTAGTAAGTACATGAATCTCTTCATTTTTCAACGAGGAAAAGAACGGCGGAGAGCAAATTCAATTTTATGGAAATCTAGTTGGTGAAAAATCCATTTAACTATCGAAGTTATAAGAAAAAGGGCAAAAACGTCATTTTTCAAGTTTGCCTGCCAGTCCGTACTTCGAGGGTTGACTCGACTCTGTTTGTGGAACGTACCTGCATCGTTGTCTGCAAGTCCACCACGAAGTATCTATTTTGATGAGCGTTCGCAGCGGCGAGACTGAGTAGATAATCGTTTCGCGCTCCGGTGGATTTCTCCTCCAAAGCATCTCGCTTTGAACTGACCTGCGCGTCGGATAATTCATACGAGATTCATTATCATCATTATATCGGGTATTTTGATAAGGTGTTTAAGAAACTTTCACCCTACTCAGTACGACGATTCTTCAAAATGACCCAATTTTTTATGACCGTACCTTGGCACTATTTTTCTGCAATGATGTTATAGACTGGAAAAAGGATCCCTTCTTCTTCTTGAGCCTGAAAAGAGGTGTGAAAAAATATTAAACGTTAATTAATTGTAAGAAGAGATAGTTATTTTTTATTCGACCAAGACCAGAGACATCGAGTATCCTGCATGTGTCACTTACTTTTCCTCTATGTCTTTTGCCTTGTCGCGGACATCGTGAGCACTGTGTTCTTCGTCGAAGTAGAATTTTTTCGTTTTATCAACGTCTTGTACGCAAGTTTGAAGCTCTTTTTGCACCATCATCAGTTGGTCGATGGCCTGGAATATTTTATTTCTATATTAATAAACACAATTTCTTAGTTAACGTGTTCGAGGCGAAGGGATCGATGATACCTTTTTGGAAATTTGAACTTTGTGCAACTTCAGGCTCTTCGCGTCGTCGGCGATCTGCTGCTGGAACACTTCAACCGCCGCTAATCTCGCTCTTGCCAGTTTTTCATTTTCTTCTAACACGGTTCTCCAAACGTTCCACATATTCCTGTACGAATCATTAAAGTTATTTGAGTATCTTGTGATTGAATGGAAATTAGTTTTCCAGTGAATTATTACCATTTTTCTTCACCTCCGTCGATCTTTATGTCAGGAATATTTGGAATCTTTTTATTCAAATATGCTGACGATATTTTGAGTAGTGCCTGAAAAATAATTACTCGCTATTAGACACGAATGGGACTCGTAGCTATCAAAAACCACATCAATTATTCATATATTGATATAATTATCAATCGATCGTTTAAATAGGAATTAAATCCGATATACTTACCTCAGAGTAGGACTTTTCGATCGCAGATTTCTTAATCGTGAAATTTCTGCAGTAGAATTGAACGTTAGTTGAAGATTTTTTAAAATTGTTACATTCGATATGGCATGTAATGAAAATCATTCACTATTCTATTTTAAAAAATCTGAATGAATGAACCGATGGTGAAATAATGAACAGAGAAAATTTGATCTACAGAAAAATATTCTCTTATCGATGAAACTGTAATTTTTTCGTTTTTAAGTAATAAAAAAAATTCCTGAAAAGAAAAGTGTCCGGAAAAACACGGTTTTCTACTAAAAAAATCATAACTTTTTCAATTGTAATTATTTTCTCCCAAAAATTTAGAGCCATGGTATGGTACTTTCGTAAAAAAAAATAGTTTGATACGGTGTCTTTCGGAAAGTATATTTATTTTGAAGATTGACCTTGATGATTGGGGGCTTGAAATGATAAAAGAATGAAAGGTGTTTATATTCATCCATTTTTACGTTTTTGGCCTCTTTATTACTCATATTATTCAATTGAAGAATGAATCCGGGTCAAATTGACCCGGGGTGCTGATTGTTACGGTTTAGAATCGAGATCCCCCAGGGTACTTATATGAATGCTAAATTCGCGGAAATAATATATGACGGCAATTCAAGTTTCTCTATCGCGTTTATCTCCATTATTCATACAGCGAATTGTACTTTATACATGTTTACTGTGTCATCATCTCGAGAGTTGAATAAACTTTTGGAGGCAGGACGCGCATCTGGGTGAATGCGCATTCGCAAAGGTCAAGAAACGAAATAGCCTACACATAATTACCGTTATAAATCACTAAAAATAAAATTAAAAATTCTGTTTCAACGTATTTTTTGGCACAACATTTCTATTCCAGTCATAAAACTGTCCAGAATATGTCAGCTCCAAAAGTTTTCTGTGTTATAAGAAACGTACATCATTTTGTACAATTTAAATAGCAGATACTGCGGTATATGATTCGAATTTCAATCGCGCAAAGGAAAAACAAAACTGTGCGATAAACGCGTGTGATAATGATATTCTAGAGTTTCTGGATATAATTAGATCTAGTAGAACAACAACAACAACAAAAAAAAGTGGGCCTATAAATATTCATTATTCATCAATCGTATGAATTAACTCACCGTATATCCTCGAGTAAGTCACATTCGTGCTGATTTTTAGACTGCAATTTAGCCGTCTGCTCGGTGTGCAGATTTTTCAGAAATTTTGCAAAGTTTCCCTAAATGAATAGAAAAATAAATGTATGTAGATTTTTGGCTTCATTTAAGTGATCAGGGCTGGCAATATAATGACAAACCAAAGACTCTTCCTTCATATGTATATGAATTAGACCAGACTATTATACAATGCAGTTATAGTCGAGGAATATATTGATTACAGATAGCAGGAACCGTAGGCCTCGTTCCTAACGTCAATACTGCAAAATCAATAACCGCGGGAAAATCTGTGTATGTAGTAAATAATTAACGCAGACGCTTCGTCTTTAATTCACACTTTATTGACTCTGATCATAATTCGATGATACGATACAGTCGGTCTGGGTAATCGCGTTTGCGAGATAATCATCGTTATATCGCCATTGTGTCACATCTCATTCAGTAAATAAATTATAACACACAGCTATTACACTCTCTGATTCGGAATTCGAAATTCGACCGCGCATCGTTGACGTATAGGCCTCGAAATCAATGTGACGTAGACACACACACAGTCACACTTCCGTTCAGCCCGAAGCTATTAAGCGCCCCCTTCCTTAAATATCCCTTTCTCGCTCTTTGTGTCGATTAAAAGAATTCCCCCCTTTTTTTTTTGAATCCCTGAAAGCGTAAAAAAATTCGCCCAATTCTCACGAGGCTAAAGCATGACGCTAAATCTTGTTCGGAATCGAGGAATTAAATCGCGAAGACGTAACTCGGTGTACATAACGATGTGTATTTACATAATAATATATATACTTGTAATGGAATTACAAGACATTAAGACTCGCCCTTCGACTCGTGGGGGTCGGATGTAGCCTTCCAGAAAAATTTAAAATAATTAAAGTGTTATTATATATATAAATAAAAGTTTATACAATATACAAATTTAGCACTTTTGACTTTTTTTCGATCAATAATAGAACAAAAAATATTGAAATCAGCATAAAATTTGACTTTACTTCTACCAGTGAATCCAAGATCCGCCCTCGCTTCAATTCGGAAGGATTTTTCGGTCGAGAATTCAGTCCGGATATGAAATGAAACTTTACCGAATTTGAATTTCCGGGAGGCCGATGGTATCTCCCTGATCGTTTATCGAACTGGTTTGAGGCGATAAGAACGAATTGAAATGAGAGAACGGAATTCTTCTCCTACTGTCGGATTGAAAATCCACCCCAGGGAAGAAAACTCTTTAGATACATTCAATCCGAGCCCTTATACAGCGGGAAAAAGTCGCGCATCGATTTTCCCGCTTCCTGCGGTAAAAGTTACTCATATATCGGCCAATAGAGAAAAAAAGATTGATCAGTGAGGGAATAATTTTTCAAAAATTACTCCCTCAATTTGATCGATGAACAAAAGTCGACAAATCGAGTTTCAAGATTGAATGATCCTGTATTCGAAATGACATGTTACTTATTTGTATTTATCATTCTTACTTTTCTCGGGGGCGGCTGCATACTGAACACACTTGGCTGCAGCCTCGCCACTAAATACTGTAATTTTTGATAATACCTTCGCTGGTTACCAGCCCGTATACTACTGCTCTCTTGCCCTCGTCTCGAGCTATTTATTGATCGTCCCGGCGCCTGCGTGGTAGGTGTAATACGTGTTTTCGGTACGGTCCACAATACGCGAGGACCTCATCTAACCAGCCCTTATTCCGCTCTCTTTCAATTCGTAACAAACATTGAAAAAAGCAAACAGTAAAAAAACACTACGTCTATGTCGCCACGAATTCACCGAGGGCGGCGGATTACATGTTCTTTGAATAATTTTGAAAATCGTGACGATTCTTCGTCGCGGAGATATTTCAAATTCGACGATATACTACCCGCCGTGTTTTTCTCACGCATGATTGGAACGCGTTTTGATCATATGATAAACGCGATCGTCGACGCGTTAATAATTATAAACCTCTGAGGGAGAGATCGATCGATTATTATTTATAAGGTCTTCTATCTACGTGAATCTATTTTCATCAAAGTAACACGTTGCGTGTTACTATACTATACTTTGTTTATCCAACACATGACCGACATGAAAATTCATAAGGTTGCTGCAAACCCTTCAGAGCTGACGTCTTCAATAATGATTATTACTATTATTATTATTATTATTATCGAGCTAGGTGTACCGAGGGGCTATTCACTCCGCAAATAAGATCTACATCCTGGTTTGAAATCATTTTAGAAATGACTGTAAATCAGCTGAAATTCTTCGGAATCCACTTTGAGATTGACGCAAATGATCAGCATATAAATCGTCGAGAATTATCCATGACAAGCGTCACGAGTGACAAAAAAACCGATTTCAAAACCAAACTACTTAACCGATTTCGATGAAATTTATATGGGACCAATCTGAAAGTATACCGTTTCGAATAAGAAAAGAATTTTCCAAATCGGTTGATAAATGACGGAGTTATGAGGTAACAAACATTTAAAAAAAATACAACCGAATTGAGAACCTCCTCCTTTTTTGAAGTCGGTTAAAAAATCAGCTGGAATAATATGAAATCACGGAATCACACGTAAACTTCGAGTTTGAGTTAATAGCCCCTTGAGGTATACTTACCGCATAGCTGAGGGTGTGATTAATTTTTTCGACCCCAGATTGATGAGTAGAAGACAGTTTTTTTTTCTCAAATAAAGGTCGATTAAAAACGCCAGTTTTTTTTTTTCTTTGCCAACGATTGACATTGTTTTTATACCTCAAATTTTTTAATTCAGCTGATTGTGAAATGGAAGCACGTTTAGAAGTCATTGATTCACAAAAAAAAAATTGTCAAACGTTATTATTATTCTTTTCGAATCGATGAAACAAAGAATAAAAATTGCCTAAAATGATGATGACTGCAGTCTTTGAATAAAGATTTGCTAAGATTGGTTTTTTTTTTTTTTCGTTTTAAAAAGATATTAAAATTATTGCTCTGTTATAAGTTCGATAAATTAACGAATCCGTATATCAGTTAAATAGAAGAAAAAATCGTAAAAAGAGGGGAAAACCAAATGAGAAGTGCTTTTGAGAATTATTGGGACAACGATGTGAACGGTTGCGAATAGGGTCAAAAATGGTCGAGGAATTCGTTGGTCTGTAATGTTTTTTTTTTTTTTTTTTTTAAGTGAATCGTCGTATCCTGACCTAGAAGTCTAGAATCCATTCAGGAGCGCAGAAAATATTTTGGAACACGACTTTACCGATTAATTTGAACAATATTTTTAATACATGTATTTGAAGTTTATTGTAAATGAAGAAGCATAAATGAAATGAATAAATAAAAATAGTGAAACGGAGAAATTATTGATTTTTAGGGACGATTTTTATACTTGAATATTTTACTTTTCGGTGTCGATCGACGAGTTGAAATCGAAGACTGAGTGAAATTCAAGCCAAAAATTTGATTTTTTAAATAATTGGAAAAAGTTGAAATTGAATAATACGTAGATTGACTCCTATTATTTCTGCTACTGCTCAAGTTTCTGGTATTATAAGACAGATTTTCAGACCCTGAGCTTACGAACAGCCTCGTGAATTCAAAATTCTAGACTTGTTAAAATTCATTTAAACCCAGGACTGAAATACAGCCAAAGCAATCAAACTTTCTTCCGTTATAATGATAACAGATAATAAATTTACAAGAGAAATTAAAAATTTGACGAACGTAGAACTTCTTCCTTCTCTGGCCTGGTTGAAACTGACGATCCACTTGAATATTAAAATTGTTTCTTAAAACTCATTGAACTATCAATCAAATGAAAAAAGTGAATTGGTTGAAAATTCTTGCATATTTATTAAATATATTTCAAAGTATATAAATAGTTAGATAATTAATGTATTATTACGATTAGTTGATTAATATGTAATGATATATCGTTCACGACGTATCGTCAGGTAATAGGTGACCGAGGTCTGAGTCTGCGGGGGGTCCAACGGCCCCTTCGGCGTCCGCGTCGTTGCCCATGGGGTTAGCAGCCAGTGGTTGAGGTATGGGATCCATGCCGATAGCTATTATCGGATTCTCTCCGGCATCGAGGACAGGATCCGCGGTAGCCTCTGCGAGATTAGTCACGGACTTTGACTTGAGGCATTGAAAATCGACGTGTCGGCTCTTCGCCTCTTCCTTCTCCCACGACATGTGGATGAAGGGTCGCTGCACGTAGTTGTATATAACTTCCGCGCGACCGTCCGCCCTTTTCTTAACTTTCTCCTTGTACGTCGGATAGCCTTCGATACCCAATCTTATCTTCTTCAGTCCTCGCTCTTTCATCACTTGCTTAGCGACGTCTCGATTTTCTATGTACTTGAAGAACCGATACATCGCCGTGCTGTTTACAGCTGTGAAAAGCAAATACATTCGGCTTTAGCTGTGAAAGAAGCAAGAAATTCCCCAACTTCGACTCTGGAAGCAGATAAAAAAAACAAACAAATATTACTCTGTGAATATTCTTCCCCCATTTGGGGCGGATATTCTTCGTCCCAATCAACCACGTCATCCTCGAGCAGAACGACGACGTGACATTCCCTGTCTCCCCTTTGAGCACTGTTGACCATCAACGGCAGGATCAGATCCTCGAGGAATACTTCGAACTGGCAGCGAGCACCTTCGTTGGATAATTCGTGAAGCAGACCCCCTGAGGAATGTAGAATAATTCAGTCAATCGTTCGGTTCAGTTTTGCCAGAGTATGTGGAGAAAACTCACGCAGATTTTGGCATTTTACTGTATTGGCGTCGAACGGTACGAGGAGATAGTCGCAAGCCTCTCTGAGCTCTTGAACGGTGACTGTGGGAGGACAGCGGATAATACCGTCCTTGTAATACTCCAAAATCGCTCTGAACACCATGGCGGATATTCCGTCGGCGAGTTCGTGCTCCCCCCTTTCATTGGGCAGAGCAAACTCGATACCGGAACTGAACATTCGACCCAACATCGTGTTTGGATGAGCGGTGAACAAAGCGGGATCCAAAATGAATCTGAAGAGCGGATAAAAGTCGATTATTCATTCGGACAAGGGTCGAAGAGGTGGCCAGGGTCAATGGCATACCCAATTTTCAGTTTTTGAGTGAAAAAATTTACTCATGCAACACAATTTTTGAATGCGAATTCTGTATAACTTGAACAACAAAGGTTTTCCTTGTGTATACACGTTTATTAATTATCGGGTTTCCGATCAACGATGAATAGAGGATTGTTATATTTTGAAAATTCGCGATTTCCCTGACAGCTAGACACCCTGTCCAAGGTCTTCTTAGACATTTACCTAGTGTTATCGACGATGAGCGTTATCCGCTCGTCGCTTGCCGGCGTACCACTCATGCCGGAAGCACCTCCGGGCAGTGATACTTTATCACGAGTTTTATTCTGCTGCGGTTTAGCTAGTCCGACCGTTGGACGCATTCTGAAACATTATATAATAGAAAAAAGAGCTCAATACTACATGTGACAAAAATCATTGAAAAAAATATTATCGGCGACGATACACAGCAGAGTGGCTTGGCGCGATTCCCTAGTTACATAATTTTTTATTTCTATTTTTTTGTCTCTTTTTGCTTCTCCTCTGGCAATGTATGCGTGGATACGGACGAGAAAGGGAAATATAACAGTACAGGTGTATTTTTATTTACCTTCTGGTAAATGAACCTACCTTACCCAATACGACCTCTGTTGAACTCACCTAGTCCTCCGAGAGATAAATTTTACTGATTTGAGTATTATTAGTATATTTAAAAAGAAAAAATGTTTTTTTTTTTTTTTTCATCTCGATTTTGAGTAATATAACGTCGTTCAAGCTAGACCAACCACTGTTTACTTTCGTTACCTTCTATCTTTTTTCTTTTTTTTTTGTTGTTGGTTTTTATTCACTTACGTGATTGCCCTTCCTCGATTGAAAGAACGATAGTGCTGGTCGTTGAGTCCATCCCGCTGTACCAGACAAGGTTTTGGTTTGGTTGAGCCACCACAACTACATGCAAAACAACCACATTTTCTTACTAATCTCCTACCGATATCAAGCAATCCGAGGACTACCAAGTACCTGGTTATTTTATGTGAAATAAAGGCAGGAAAAAAAGTTTTTTTTCTCTTTTGAGTAATTCGGCATAGTTTTAGGAAAAAAATGAAATCGTTGCTTCGTTGTAGACTGAAAATAACATTAGCACGTTCAAGCGACGTCGTCTAATTTGGATATTTAATATATTTGTGGAAAACTGCGTTAGTTCTTTTAACTAAAATCCGATTCTGAATCTTGGGATTTTGTTACACAGTTACAGGAGCTAGAAGACGAAGGCGATAGTATAACGATAGTATGTTATTAATTAAATTGTATTTAGATCACCTGCAAGACGTGAAGCTAATATATGAACGCATTGAAAACCCTTTGTGATCTAGAAAATTAGCTTTACGTCGATACCAAGAATCAGAGACAAGCCACAGGGTGGGGTTTGAGCCTGAAACTGTAAGTTCTGTGAGGTAACATAACAATACACCTACTACTACGGTATCAATCGATTTTCAATCGATTAATTATAATCGAATTTGTTTCATGGTAAATAATTCGTCGTATTCAACGTTTTTGTCTATGTGCGAGAAATAAAAGTAATTAACATCTCATTATACACATAGCAGCGGAAGAACAGGCCGGACTAGCTTCTACTTCGGACTAAAATTCAACTAACACGATGAATAAAAATGAACAGACACTATCTAAGTCGTGCTTTTTCAATCATTTCTTCTAACATTCTTTGAACACTGTTCTAAAATAATTAAAGAACAGATTTTAAATCGGTTGTAGAAAGAATGAAAAAAAAAACATGCATAAAATTTTCGTATTCAAAGCTACGGCTATCAAGATAATTTTGAACAGCAAAATTTTTTTTTTTTTTGTTCTTGTTAATAATTGAACAACTTTAAACACAGTTGTGAGTGTTTTTTTTTTTTTTTTTTTTATATACATTATTTTGTCACATTAATCATCCAATCGAGTGTATTTTGAAATTCAACCTACCCAAATCTGTTCTTGTAAACGCGGTGTCGACCGCGGCTATCCGTTTCCTTGTAGTCAGTCTCTGTGTCGCTGCTACTATCTTGCACATAATTTAAACGATCTCCAGGATTTGACATGTCAGGCCAGCTGGTGAAGCAAAATAAATACTCGTTACTCTAATGACAATTATTATCATTATTATTGTTTTTTTCAAGTGGAAGCTAGCGATCGCACGACATCGATTATTATGCATTGAGGGAAATAGAGGAGCTGGTACGTATCGACGTTCAAATTTTACTTTTGGGGCAAATTATTTAATCATTTCGTTGTTCTTGCAATATTACTTTTACCGATATTAACGAGCAGCATTTTTTAGTTTTTTATATCCGGCTTCAGAATCTTCCACCGTGAGACCATAAAGTTTCCCTCACACGCCTATAATCGTGGGATACATAAATTCGGTTAAACATTGAGTTGGATCTGTTATGAATTCTTAGATATATTTATTTTTCGAAACGATCTTTACGAGTTCTTGCGGAAAATATTGTTTGGATAATATGGTGAGCGACCGTTCAGCAGATTGGATGTTGCGAAATGAATCGCAAAACTGACGTCGCTGTAATTTCATAATTATTACGTACACATAGAGCGATAAGTTTTCTTGCCAGAAACAATTACGCAGGGGTGAAGAATTTTCTAGATTGTAAAAATAGAAAATTTGTCCCGTCGGTGCTGCGACGTTGCATTAAATAATTCAAGGGTTCCCACTCCCCTAATTTTTTGTTACTTTTTAGGTTCATCGAGTTTCTTAGTTTGAATGTGAAAGTAGCGAATTTTCAACAAAGAAACAAGGAACTCGAATTAATAATTCTACGATAAATTAAGAAAGCTGTAAAATCAGGTTTAGGCTGGTTCCATTACGTGCGTATGTTGTGTACTTACGAGTGATAAAACGGTAAATAACACTCAATTTTCTTCAATAGCCACTTAATAGACGAGCAAATTTGAAAGCTGCAAAAGTCAAACCTAACCTGTCGCGATTTTTTTATTTTATTATATCGCATTCCAAACCAAAGTTAATACCCTGTCAGCCGGAGTCGACGTGTCTTACTATCAAATTTACCTTCAAAGCTAGGCCATCGGTTAGGATGTGTATTCCGTACGAATATCTATCGCCCTTCTTACTTTTACGTTCTATTGAAACGATCACCGATGCGCGACCGCTGCTCTCACGATGTCATATACATATACGTATGATGAAAAAAAAAAAAGAGCGAAACAAAGAAACAACAATCGCTATCGGTCTTTTTTCTCTCTCCTCATTCCACGATATACTGTGATATATGTGTATATTTTTGAAATTGAATATTAAATTAGTGCAGTCTTTTATTTCTCTTTATCCCGTCCCACAGAGCCCCGTCAGCTGTCACTTTCGAATGAATTTATGTGTATTAACCGACACTCGTAGGCTCTAAATATACAGTAATATTCAAACGACAGTTTTATCGCGTACTCCGAAGCAAAGACAACGTGGTATTAACGTTTGATTTGAAACTGTCAAAATAAACTTGTGTGCCTAGTCTCTCTACGTAGCTAAGAAGAAGGGAGGAGAGGGGGAGGGGAGGGGGCGAAGGTGTCCGGGCTTGAACTGCGCTTTTAACCTCGCCGAGCGCAGTCGCGGGGAATTTCAGAAGCTGCGAAACATTTGTCGCCTAATTTTTTCGACGAAAACCGGTCGAGCATTCGAAGGAATTTCAGACTATGAGAAGAAGATTTGAATTTCTTAAGATTAACGGCTTTTTTTTTAAGTTGGACAATCGTCGTTGATTGATTGAATACTGCGCGGGAAATTACAGAAGCTGCGAAACATTTGTCGCCTAATTTTTTCGACGAAAACCGGTCGAACATTCGAAGGAACTTCAGACTATGAGAAGAAGATTTGAATTTCTTAAGATTAACGGCTTTTTTTTAGTTGGACAATCGTTTTTAATTGATTGAATAATGCGCGGGAAATTTGAGAAGCTGCGAAACATTTGTCGCCTAATTTTTTCGACGAAAACCGGTCGAACATTCGAAGGAATACCAGACTACGAGGAGAAGATTTGAATTTCTTAAGATTAACGGCTTTTTTTTAGTTGGACAATCGTTTTTAATTGATTGAATAATGCGCGGGAAATTTGAGAAGCTGCGAAACATTTGTCGCCTAATTTTTTCGACGAAAACCGGTCGAACATTCGAAGGAATTTCAGACTACGAGGAGAAGATTTGAATTTCTTAAGATTAACGGCTTTTTTTTTAGTTGGACAATCGTTTTTAATTGATTGAATAATGCGCGGGAAATTTGAGAAGCTGCGAAACATTTGTCGCCTAATTTTTTCGACGAAAACCGGTCGAACATTCGAAGGAATACCAGACTACGAGGAGAAGATTTGAATTTCTTAAGATTAACGGCTTTTTTTTAGTTGGACAATCGTTTTTAATTGATTGAATAATGCGCGGGAAATTTGAGAAGCTGCGAAACATTTGTCGCCTAATTTTTTCGACGAAAACCGGTCGAACATTCGAAGGAATACCAGACTACGAGGAGAAGATTTGAATTTCTTAAGATTAACGGCTTTTTTTTAGTTGGACAATCGTTTTTAATTGATTGGATAACAATCGATACGGCGAGTCCGTAATTTCTATTGGTCGAACGGTCGGAGCTGTGCCACTGATAGTATAAACACACTGGATAGAGGATCGCGTATACTCGGCATGCTAGCGGAGTTGGCCCCGGTTGAAAGAGCTTTTGGCCGCCATTTTTGTAGTCTTAATCGACATTGACGCGCGGGAGACTCAAATAGGGTTCAACTCAGAACGATTGCAAGATAATTTTAGTCCATAACTAGATAATTGAGCAATTAAGTAGATAAAAAAAACTGTTCTCTCGCAATTTTTAGGGTTCGCAGCTTCACATATCACACATTTCCCATCTTTCAGTGAAAAAATGACGTCACGGTCTGATCGGACTACAAAGATGGCGGCGATTTCACGGCTTCATAAAGAGCCGAATATATAGATATAGAATATATATGTATATATATATATATATGTATATCAGTGAGTCGATCTATGGTGCATCGAATGGGAGACTGCGATAAAAATGCTCGAGCCTCGAGTTGCATGGCCATCTTCGTAAAATCTGATATACTCGTTTTTTGTTGTAAAAGGTATAATTCGCTGGTGTTACATGACGATTCGGATGTCGTAGGGCAATAATCGATCTACTTACGAGCGTCGTTGGTACAGCGTATCAGTTATTCTCTTCAGTCGAAATTAATAAACCGCATAAAAATGTAATATTTGATCATCGATATAGAGAGACTAGAGAGAGATATAGAGATACGAGAGTTTGTGGTGTTGCAGCACAGTGAAGTTGCACCACGACCGCCACCGCTCACAATACCGTGCTGCCCCACATTAATGCATTGACAAACTAAATAATCGACGTCAAAAAGCCTGCTGTCAAATATGGCGAACCGTGGGTACGGATGTTCTCGGGTTAAAAATTGACAGGCGATAAAGGAAAGGATGTGAGCACTGAGCAGTGTGAATGAACATGTCAGAATCGCGGGTCGCATAGCGCGCTGGGGGTAAGGCTGACGGTACGAGCCAAAGGAACCGAACGATATGCGTAATATATCGTTATGAACACAGTGTCGCGGGGTGGTTGATGTGCGAAGCAGTTGACCTCGGCGTACTCGCAGCCGGGGGCAGAATATAAGGGCATGTTAATCGAGGAACTATGGGCGCTCAACAGACTAAAGACAGAGTTATTCCCACCGGGTCTACGGTACGACAGACCAGGAAGCAGCCGAGAAATCCAAAGGAATCGAGGCTCATAGGGTCCAACATATTCACGGAGCACAGTGGTGAGTTATAATACCTGTCTACTCGCGTCTAGTCAACCTATTCCACACACTACCCCTCCCTTTTCCTTCACTCGATATCCTTTTTCCTCGTCGTTATTTCCCTCATATTGCATATTTTTTCGCAATCGTTATGCTTTGTCGCAGTCGCACTTTTTTTTCTTTTTTTTTATCCACGCTTCCGCGATCCTTTTATCACATCCGTTATTATTTTCATATTAGTTACGACTCACTCGGCGGTTTTTTAAACATTCATCATCACAGCGTAACAGACCACGAGACTTTTGTTGACTCAAACATTCGTCGTGTGACAAAGTCGGGGTTTTTGTACAACAAAGACGTGATTAAAAAGTCACTAATCAACGTTTAGCTATTTTGTTGATGTACAGAGGCCCGGACTCCGCACGAAGCGAATTTATTTTACAGCGAAAAGGTGAAAGAATCTATAATCGGAGCAATTTTCACCGTCATTCGAGCAGATTGTGTGGAAAGAGTCATATTTTCATTCCGTTGTATCATGAGATGCAAGTTTAGTCTGTCTAATTTAAAAGATCGATATTTCAGGACTCTAACGGCTCCAAAAGAGCGAAATTAATCCTCTGAAAAAGTCTGTCAATCTCATTTCCTCAGTTTCCGAGTTTTTTTCAAAGCATTCACTTCTCGCCATGTTTTCATGATTCTGAATCTAGTAGCGACGGTGATTCCATTGAGTATTCGTGAAATCTTGTGTGAAATTGAGGTCCAGGAATGGAAATGATCGTATTATCGAACACGAGACGTTAATCTTTGGGTGAATATCGTTTTTCAGAGGCACTTCTTCAGAGTAGACCTCTACCTCATATACCAGCCTTACCCGAAGGAGATCCACCGAGCGGTTCGAGCTCGCAATCGCTTGCGCAGCAGTCCAGTTTGCAGCAGCACAGCAGCGTCGCCAATACCGGACTCCTGGAAGCTGCCAATCGGTAATAAAATCAACTTGAATTTGTGAATATGAGAGAAAAAATTTCGTCATGTGATTATCGCAGATGGACAAGCAAGGAGAACCTTCTGGCTCAGGAGGAAGATGACGAACTGTTTGTCGCCCTATACGACTTTCAAGCTGGCGGCGAGAACCAGCTGAGCCTTAAGAAAGGTAAAATGACCGTTGCTGATTTTCTGACGAGAAGATATGAGATTTGTTGTGTATGAAATTTTATTCGTCCAGGGGAACAAGTTCGTATATTAAGTTACAACAAAAATGGAGAATGGTGCGAGGCGCACTCCAGCGCCGGTCAAGTGGGCTGGGTACCTTCGAATTACGTAACTCCGGTTAATTCGCTGGAAAAACACTCCTGGTATCACGGAAGGATATCGAGAAACGCGGCGGAGTACCTTCTCAGTTCCGGTATAAACGGGAGTTTCCTAGTTAGAGAATCTGAAAGTAGTCCAGGACAGCGGAGTATCTCTTTGCGATACGAAGGGCGCGTCTATCATTATAGAATAAATGAAGACAGCGAAGGAAAGGTCGGTAACATAAATATCCACCGGTCTGACCGAAGCGACGTCAAAACTTTTCAACGCCGCAACTCTTCTTTTAGATGTTTGTCACAGCGGAAAGCAAATTCAATACTCTAGCAGAACTCGTTCATCATCATTCCATGCTGGCCGACGGCCTGATTACTCAGCTACTTTATCCAGCGCCTAAACATAACAAACCCACGGTGTTCCCGTTGAGTCCAGGTGAGCAAAACGGCCCGATGTCTTTACCCGACTCGAAACTGATGACTGTATAATTTTTTTAGAGCCAGACGAATGGGAGATCAATCGAACGGACATAGTAATGAAGCATAAATTAGGCGGGGGTCAGTACGGCGACGTGTACGAAGCGTTGTGGAAGAGATACAACATGACAGTAGCTGTAAAAACGCTGAAGGTGAGGGATCTTCGGGTTTTAAATATCCAGAGGTAAATCTGACGACGATGATTATCCGCAGGAGGACACGATGGCGCTGAAAGACTTTCTCGAAGAGGCTGCGATAATGAAGGAAATGAAACACAGGAATTTGGTACAGCTGTTAGGCGTCTGCACCAGGGAGCCACCGTTCTATATAATAACCGAATTCATGAGCAAGGGGAATCTCCTCGACTATTTACGTAACGAAAGCAAACACCAAATAAACGCCGTCGTCCTCATGCACATGGCGACGCAGATAGCGAGCGGAATGAGCTTCTTGGAAAGCAGCAATTTTATTCACAGGTAATATCAAACTCGTTACTCAAATTATTCTCGATATAATCGTGAAATAAAACGCACCACTTTGTTCCGAAAATCAGGGATTTGGCTGCTCGAAATTGTCTAGTCGGAGAAAATCACCTCGTTAAAGTTGCCGATTTCGGATTAGCCCGGCTAATGAGAGACGACACTTACACCGCACACGCAGGCGCCAAATTTCCCATTAAGTGGACAGCTCCGGAGGGACTTGCGTACAACAAATTTTCTACAAAAGTAATTCATACACCGTATCTTCGTTTCCTCAGCTTCCAGGATATCCGATATTTTACAGAGAACGTATATTTCTTTCTTCCTTTCAGTCCGATGTCTGGGCATTTGGGATATTGTTATGGGAAATAGCGACGTACGGAATGTCTCCATACCCTGGCGTCGATTTGACCGACGTTTATCACATGCTAGAGAAAGGGTATCGCATGGAATGCCCGCCCGGTTGTCCGCCCAAAGTATACGATCTGATGAGACAGTGTTGGAAATGGTCAGCCTCAGAGCGTCCGTCGTTCAAAGAGATACATCATTCCCTAGAGAATATGTTTCAAGAATCGAGCATTACAGAGGGTAACAATTGTACAATAAAAAAACAAAAACAAAAAGATACAGATAATACTCCGTTATACTTTGTATATAACAAGAAAAATTAAAAAAAAAAAAAAAAAATAGATAACATAAAAATAACAAAACAAACTAAACAATCATAATTATTGACGGTAACAAAAAGAATAAATTAGAAGTATGATGTTATTTAGAGGTAGAAAAGCAGCTTCAAGGAGGTGGTGAAATCCCGTTACTTTCATACAAAAAATCCACCACTGGAAGTACCGGCAACATTCATGGACTGGTTCTTGTTACGGACCAATTATCTTCTTCCAGTTTAATTCAAGGTGAATAAAACGAAATAGGTACATCATGGCCTCAAACTCGAGGGTGTCTAGCTGTCAGGGAAATCAGGAAAATTCGCATTCAAAAATTGAGTTGCTTGAGTAAACTAGGTTCGATATGCCATTGACGCTGGACACCTTGACGATATCTACACTGTCATCTATGTATTAATTTTACCGATCAAAATTTCAGACAGCGCATCGGTAAATAAACTGAGCACATTCATGGGGGGTTTGTCGAGCAAAAGTAACAGCAATATTGTACAAATGCGACGTTCTACCAATAAAAAAGGAAAACAGGCACCGGCTCCACCAAAACGCACCAGGTAATCAGAATCGGTTTCTGAATTCAACGCGAGCTTCTGTCCTCGGACGAATACTCAAACTCTCCTCTTTATGTTGCAGCCTGTTGTCTTCGTGTAGTTCATTTCGTGACTCGGCATATCAAGAACAAGATCAACAGAATACGGATTTGGGAACAGTCACTCTAGATGACGGCACAGATCTAAATGGTATTGATAAGATTTTTGAAGGTATTCAATTACAATAATTAAGCGTAATGATGTAAATGCACGATCCGCTTCAATAGCTGTTGTATTTATTCTTTATTCAATTCCATCCTCGAGTTTTTCTGTTCAATTTTTTTTTTTTTTTTTTTTTTTATTCCCTCGGTATTCCAATCAGCAGATTAAAGCTAACAGTAGATGGGTCATTCTCCAGATATTTGGTAACATGGATTTTTTTTTCTTCTAAAAAAAAACAAAAAAAAAAACAACAAAAAACCAAGTATAATTAATACACTAATAATTTGATATGTGTATATATAAAGTATAAGTTATGCATGAGATTGACCAATTTTAACAAATACTCATTCATCCGTAGAGGTATGTACTGTTATCGCTTTATTCACCCCGCTGTAATATATTTATATGTATACTTTTTTTTTTATACAAGCAATAATCTTTACCCCACATAATGACAACGATATTCAATCATTTTTACATCGCTTATTTTCTCATGCAGCTAATGGACATTTTTTATCAAGTTTATTATTCAAATGCAATCAAAATTCGAAATAAACTAAAAGAAAAGAAAGAAAAAATAAATAAATAAATATTAATATCGCTTGTAAGTACGTAGTTAAAAAGCTTTTCATATATCTGATTAAAAATAAAAGCTGCTTTCATAATCGTCATATACAATTATCCGTACATAATACCATACATACCTACCATATATAGACTTATATAAAATAAAAAAAAAATAGTTAAATATCATTGCGGTATACCTACATACCTACTTTTGTACAATTTTTTGTACAGTGATTATTTACTATTAAAAACGAACAAAAAAGAAAGAAAAAACAATTAAACATTTATTAGTACATAAAATGTTTCAAAAGGTGTTTCATTTCTGTTTATAAAACAATACTATATAAACAACAACGAATTATTTACAATTTAAAAATCTATAAATTTTATAGGATCTTTAAATCATTTTTACGCTTTTTGAACATTTTTATTTATTTATTTATTTATTTATTTATTTACTCTCTTCTTTCTTCATCTCTTTAGTTAAAAATTCGAGTTAGTTCGTAACCGTTTATTTTTTCTTTTCACCATTATTATGAGCACATTAATTATTTCTATCATAAATATCAAGCAGTGTTATATGAGTTTACCAAATCGCAATTCATATGTAATGATGTGAACCAATGAAATAAAATGGTTTTTTTTTTCATTCTTCTTCCGTCCACGCCGTAGTCGCTATAGGTATTCAGCTAAAATAGTGTACATAAATAATATTGAAAAAGAAAAGAATCTGAGCATTAAAAAATAACGTGTGAATTGCCAGTTCTACAATCTGTAGGATCTCCGCTGTGCCAATCGATACAATATCAAACCGATCGAGATACTCGTTCAATCTATTGAAATAAAATATAAACTCTTTGCAGAGAATCAAATGAATTGAAATAACAATTATTTCAGAGTGGAACGTTCATTAACAAAAATATAATCGTTGAAATCCACAGGGAGAATGACCTATGAAATTTTTTTTTAATAATCTTAGGGGAGAGCATGGATACATTAATAGATGAAGTTCCACCTGATTCGCGAACCTTTGGGAAATCATAGCTTCATTTAAAAAAAAATCTGTTTTCTAATTGCATGGCCTAAACGTTGCATAATTTAATATGAAATTACGAATGAAAAGAATAAGGGAAACGAGCGCAAAAAAAAAAAACGGTGCTAAGTTTTTTCACTGCAAATTGTTTTGTAAATGAAAAAAAAATAAAAATCATATCATATCCATTGATAAGAAATTTTGGAATTATTCACAATAAAATTCATCCATTAAAAATCGTCGTCATTAAATTCCCAATGTATATACAGTATATACCTTATTTTGTTATTTTTATTTTAATGACAACTCAGGTATCACACGAGATCTTGTGACAATGGCTACACAGTCAATTACCACAGGAGGTTGCGAGGCTGAAGATGACGGAGACGGATCGCAGGGAACGGCGGATCATAATTATATTCCACAGCCATCAACTTCGCCAGAACCTTTAGCGACCAGCGCACAGAGCAATCAGAAACAAATAAAAACAAGACCGTACCCACCCAAGGACGCCCTACCACAGAAGGTATACACAGATATGTTGCGTGGTATAGGTATACGCTATATGTAAATCCTCTAGCAATCTATCGTCGGTTGTGCAATTTTCTTTTCCTACACTTTCTCTCTAAAAAAAAAAAATAATAATAAATCAATGTAATTACGTTTATATTTCACATTGCTACGTATGAAAAACGAACGGTAATCGCATACAGCGCTGCTTGGATAAATTCACCCCGTCAACTCTACCAAGTCGAACTTAATTTCTCTCTCAATTTGTTACAGCTAGTGCAAGTAGGAGCTCTGGAGGTGCAAAATGTTAAAAGAGCCATAAACCGATACGGCACACTGCCAAAAGGCGCGAGGATCGGAGCCTATCTCGAATCTCTTAGACAGAGCGGGATCCCTTCGAACCAAGAAGGAGGCTCCGCCTCGACGCCTCTCTCCTCGTCTATAGAACAACACGAGATTGCCAACTCCCTGGACACTCCTCAGCACCGCTCTCTATCCCCTCGCCAAAATAATCTGAGAAATCAGCCGCAGATGACCCGCAGCAATTCTTCCAGCGGAGTCGTCGGCACTTATCAGCCTCCGAGTTCTCCGAGGAGCAGAGGCGTCTCTGCGAGGAAAAATAACTCTGAAAATATAAGTCTCAGGACTTTCAGAGCCCCGAATACATCGACTTTCAGAACTGCCAGTCCTTCCAGAGCCGTTCAACCGACTCTAGCGGACCTAGAATTCCCACCGCCCCCCCTGGACCTGCCACCACCTCCGTGTGAACTTTTGCCGCCAGTAAACGCCTCCCCCAGCAGCGATACCTCCCACGCTAAGATATCCGGCTCACCTGTCGGCGTCAGGAAGTCAAACAACGAGCGGAGGTCCAAGGACGACTCCAACGAAGATCCTGACGAGAGAAACAACGACGTTAGGAATACAGAACCTTCGGTTAAAGAAGCTAGCTCTAGATTCGGCGTTAGTTTGAGGCGCAGAGAGCCGTCGGGAGAGCCGTGCTCGAATCCGAAGCCCGTCGAAGAGAAGAAGGGATCTTACAAGGGGAAGGAGACTGCCAATTTTAAAATGGAACTTAGCAGCCCCATTTCGCCGCCCGAAGAATCGCCGCCCCCGCCGCCTCCACCGCCGCCTTTACCGATGGCTGAGAACATCGAGGATTCGTTTACTTCGAAACCCGGAATGAAGGAGATGCTGGAACTGAAATTGATCAACGAGATTAAACAGAGCGCGGACATGAAGTACGGAAATCCTACAAAAAAGACCAACAATCCTAATAATTCGTCTTCCGCCCCTCTAGACCCGGCCTCTCAATTGCTGTCCGAATTATGCGCCAGCTTCAGCATCGACACGACCAGGCAGAATGTACAGAACGAATACGCGGCGACGACTCCAAAGAATATGGAATCGTCCAGTGTTCTGACCCCTAAGAGCTCCACCGAGAAATACGGAAACTACAAAGACGCTCGTGTCTCGTCGCCGATAACGGAGGGGATGATAAACCCTGGAAACGTTGGTTTCAAGCTGAAAAAAGTCGACAAAAGAAGCAATCCCCAAAAAGACCAGGAGCCCGCCGAAGGACAGATAATCGACTTCAAGGCGAGACTCAGAAAAGTTGATAACGCCGATAAATCTGATGAGAAAATCAAACGATCGGACGAAATGGGTGGCAGTGTGCTCACAGAGTCAGTAGTCGAACAATCCGCCGATGACCAAATGGACGACAAACGGCGAAGTACGGGGAGCATTAGTAGCTTGAAAAAACTCTGGGAGAACAAAGAGGCCTCCGGAGATAATCAGGCGCTCAGTCCGAAGCTGAGCTCCAAGGGGCAGGACATTGACCCCGGTGAAGATTCTCCGGAAGATCACAGCGCCGCTTCGACTCGTAGTTCGACCAGCAAAGGGGAGCCGAGGGTGTGGCCGCCGGCTTCTACTGAGATAGAGAAACCCGTTGTTCCTGCGAAGCCTCCTAAGTCTTTGGTATCGACTAGCAAGCATTTTGGGTCTTCTATATACGCGACGCCCAATTGCAACAAATTTTCGCTACCTTCGGACGAGGATACGACGACCAAACAGGGAAACGAGTGCAAAGGTGTTAAGAATAACGTTATGGAAATATCGAACGCGATTGAGACTAGTATTATCAATTTGAAGGGCAGTCCGACGATCGTAATGGCAAATTGGCTCCAGCTTTCCGACAAAGTTGGACTTCTTCATGGAAAATGTGCAAATCTTACGGATATTATTATAGCGCCTCAAGCCAGGTTTCAATTTCGTGATTTGTTAACGAGGCTCGAATTACAAGCGAGGCAATTGAGAGTTGCCGGTACGAGAAATGTTACTGAGAATTCAAGACTTCTTAGCGAAGTACAGAACACGATAAAAGATGTAGTTAATACAGTGCAAAGATAGAAAGATATCTGTAGCAAGAAAATCAAATCTCATCTAATTCTGATTATTTCTTTACAAAAAAAAAAAAACAAAAAAAAACACATCTTTTAATCTTTTATCATTTTCGCGAGGTCAACAACAACAACAACAACAACAACAAAGAGAAGAATATTGTATTAATTGATTGATTGACTCGACGGCGTATCTAAGTCACTAGTAATGTCCAAATTGGAGGACTAATTTTTAATATTTTAATTCTTTTTTTTTTCTTTTATTTCCCCGCCTATTTACCGATAAAAATACGATGAATTCAGACATCGCGACTTTTTTTAATGCGACATCGAATAAAATGAAACTATTGTGAATAAGTCTTAACGATTATACGATAATTTTACAAAACAAAAACAAAAACAAAAAAAAAATTAGAATACGAAAGGAGAAGAAAAATATATACAACTAAGAGGTAAAAAAAAAAATGATAAGAAGTAAAATAATAATAAATAAATAAAATAAAGTAAACAGTAATGAATAAATAATTATCTGTACCAAGTATTATTCTTCATAATTAGGAAATGAAAGAAAGAAAAAAGGAAGGAAAGAATGAAAAGAGAAAAAAAAAGTGTCCGAATAATCCCAAATTAATTAAACAAGATCTAGTACATACTATAACTATTATCATAATAAATTTCGAATTCACTAGTTGAAGATTAATTATTATATTAATTCTCTATAATATTCGTTCCTATTTACTTATAGCTGAAAGTGTCTCACAAAAGTTGTGATTAATTGATTTCAATAATTAATTACTAACTTGAATGAAACGAAAATATTATTTCCTTGAGATGTTTGATCAGTTTTTGTTTCTTATAGTTTTTGTTTTTTTTTCGTACAATAATATGATACGATTCGAATTTATTATATTCCTTTTTATAAAAATGCATTTTCAGTATTGAAAAAAGAAGCATACGTATGAATTTTCTGTGTGGTCCGAATCAAGGTGACATTCAATGTTCATAATGTACCGCAGGATACATATTACAGGAAACACACAGAGGCACAATTCGGACCAAAGTCATTAAATAAAATACTGTTAGGTATTAATTAATTAATTAATTAATTTTTTATTTTCTTTTTTCGATCGAGTTGCTTGCAAGTTATATTTAAAAAAAAAAAAAAAAAATACCTACAATCGTACACCATCTCATTTTACATGTACTTTTATACATATACATGAATATAAAAGAAGGAAGAAAGAAAGGATAGGGAAAACTGAAGAAAAAAAAAAGAACAGGATAATACTAAAAAAAAAAAAATATCGCTTAGAATTATATTATATGCGAGATTGTAGACTAGATTATTATTATTATTATTATTATTATTATTATTACTATTATTATAGTTATTATAAATACGAAAACGTTACTGTTAAGTCATTTTATGTGTACCGTGGGACAATATAAACACACTTTTGTATTTGTATAGAACAACAACAATTGTAATAAGTATAATTAATGGCTGTATTACCATTATTGGAAATGCCTATATATATTACATAATATACATAAATTATCTGGATTTAAACAAACAAAAAAAAAAGTAATCGATTTAAATATGATTATACAGGATCTTAGTGTGTAAACGTGCTGTAATTTTCATCAGGGGGAAAATTATCTATATAGAAGAAAAATAATGTTCTTCCAAAATTTTACTATATATACAAGGAATGCAATAGAACTTGATGACGTCATATAATTATAACTTATATATACATTTGTCTTTTTACTCAATCTTTCCAATCAGATATATACATGAAATTAATTTTTATCACAACGTCTATATTGAATACTGACTCTGGGGTAAAAATAATAATATTATATCAATCAATTTTCACCCCGAGATTTATATTTCTCATGAAAAAAAAGAAAAAAAAACAATTAATACTCTTGATTAATCTTCTCTCTATCTCTAATTATTTTTCCCAGTTTATATATATTATTTATACCTGTGATAAAACTAAACCCAATTTCTTTTATTCTTTAATTTGTGTGTTTGTTTTAATCTTTTAATCATTTTAAACAAAGAATCATGCTCAACTTATTGAACAAAAAAAAAAAAAAGAAAGCGAAAGTTGAAGAAAGAAAAAAAAAACCTTTCAAATATTCTGAATTCCTAAGTCATTGAATTTACATTTGAAAAATGAAGAAAAACAAGATATGAATAAAAAATAAATAGATAAAAGAAAATAAATAATTGTATTATTGAAAAAAAACACCGAGTATCAGTGTTGTTAATTATATAACATGTATTATAGTAAATTTATCATTATTTATAATTATATTTATTTTATAATTTTTTTTCACATAGTAATTATGCCTGAATAAGAATAAAAAAAAATATTGAAAAAAAAAACAAAAAACAATTATACGTAACTGACCAAACTGATCCACCGACAGAAACTGAACGGAATTTTATTGATGCTTTATACATTAACATAAGATTGAAAATAAAAATAAATATCAAATTAAAAGTGTTTTAAACTTATGTTTCTAACTTAATTAATTTTTTTTTAAATTTTTTTATTCCGTTTTCTCAGTTTATCAGTATAACAATAGGAGGAAAATAATTTAAGACAGACGAGAACGAAAAATTTTCGTGGAATATTTTTTATTTCATTTTTATATCAAAATATAAATTATTAGAGATATTAAAATCCAAGATGCTGATACAGACACTTTTACATCTGAATAAATCGAGTCTTGCAGTTTGTTGTTTTCTCCAATACGCAGCTATGATTATTCTCTTATATTCCACAGAACTTGTACAAGATTGATTATCGACAGTTTATTTCGCTTCTATCATAAGATCTGATATCAAGTCAACCAAATCCTTTCAAAATTACGATGAATCAAAAAACTAGACTTCGATTCTATGCAGAATGAGACGCAGCCGACATAATTATGAAATTTGAATTCTGTTTGCCGCGTAGGCGACAATTTTCTTCGGAAATGATCAAGTCTCACGAATCGACGATCCATGCGTCTCCGAGTATCTCGAGCTTGGTTCCATCTTCTGACGTGTCTACGTCGAGCTATCCAACGCCTCTTGTGCTCTGAAGCAGTCGCTGACGATTTTCCACTTATCTCCCACCGCAGTGATCAGAAAATTTTGATTAAACGGCTTCGAAGGTTTGTCCTGGTATTTAACTTGTCCGCTGACTTTGACCAGGAACGTCAACTGGTTTGCGACCACCGGACCTGGAAGATACAACGAAAAATGAACAGTCATTTATACTCCGGTTCCCGCCGCGCATCCGCGTACCGGTTATCGGCTGCGCATCCAACGTCGTGATGGAATGATCCGAAGCTGGAAGTTCGACCCAAAACTTCTGAATGTCATCTTTACCCTCGATTCCATTTCCGTTCCAAATCAGAATCCCTGTGTCCAGGTAGAGTCGAGATATCAGCTGGAATAATGGACAGAATTTAGTCGTTATTACGCGCGACTAGAATCCGTAGACTTGATCCGGCGGACTTACGTATCTCCGTTTGTCGAGGCTCTCGTAATACAATTTAGTAAATTCCTCGGCGGTTCTGCACGCATGGTCGATCTTAGCCTTGATATCCTGCTAGACAAATTTGAAACAATTCCTAAAAATCGCTTTCTTTCCAAATTCATCTTCTTTCACGTTTACCAAACGAAATTAGAACAATTTTGAGGTTGGAAAAGAATCTAGATAAATTGACCTAACCTAAAAATTTTCCGATCGATGTAAACAGCGTTCCAAATAATCGCTTTCGACCACGTTTTATCGCTCTTAATGCATTTTAGATAGATTAACGAATCATATAATCACGCTACCTGTTCCATATTCGATATTTATTTACCGTCCGCTACTCTATCCTCGCTATGAATGTCGTCGACGATCACGCCGTGTCTCAAACGTGCGGCATTGCATGTGCAACGCGGATCAGGACATAACAGATCAATATTCAATATAACACTTGACTGCGGAATGAAATTCTTTCCCTCGACGTGTGTGTCTCCGGTCTCGTCATACACGAGATATTCTGTAGCGGTGGTAGATTTAAAAAAAGAACGGATAGAGCCAGCAAAAATAATAATCTACTCGTTTAACTATCAAGAATCTCTAAAAAGTTGATGCGAATCGTTTTTTTTTTTCGTTTCTTTATTGACGAGCGATAATGATTAATTGAGCAGGAAAACAAAAAACAATTTCATCTTGTTGCACCGAATCATGAAATATGGAGATAAGGCGGCGGAAGGAATGTGCGTATCCCAGGGTCTCGCGGAGTCGCTCTCAACCAATAAAATACCGCGATTCTTAAACGTCACTAACGTCACTAACGCGTGTGTGACGTTTGCGCGGCGCGGGTCTGCACTCTCGCCTATATCTGAAACGAAGATCAAACATGGAATAGGTGAGCGAACGATCTATACCAATAGAAAAAGAGCGACAAATAACAAATACATAATAAACTCGATGCAGCTGAATCGAAGACGAGCGATCGAGATGAGCCAAAAATGTGGATAAACCGCGTGCGCCACGAGCCCCTTGTCATGTCACGGGAAACCGCGTGAACTATGTAAAACGTTGATGCACGCCGCGAGGCTCATTGGGGTTGGATGTAGGGATGGATTCGATACTCTGCGTATATGATTTTTGTAGATGGATAATAAATAATAAAATGTGTACGAATAGATCGCGACGACGAGTTTATATGATACGTTTAACGCGATGTAATATGAAAATTGCGAGATCTCGTCGCTCGATGTCACGTGACCGTCGCCCGCGACCCATGGTTACGTACACATAGATAGAAACGGACACATACATTCTACAGTTATTTTTTTCAGGCATGATGGCGCCAAACGCTAGTATAACTATTTATGTAAATATATTATTGATTTTGTGGTTTTTGAAATCAATTTTAATCGGTAAAGAGAGTATAATAGATAAATAAAAGGTCGTTTAAATAATAAATATAAATACCGATACGTAGGATCTCTTCGAGAGTGAGTATGGATTGACTATATGTTGGTGGAATAAATAATGAGGACATGTTGGTTAGGCCTGCTGACAGAGAGACGTACGCACTTATCGTTTTACCCGTGGTTCGGTGTCTGAAACGTGGACGTAGTGGAACAGCTCGCGTATTTGACAGTGGATCGGATATAAAAATCCCGGTTATTTATAAATCGCCAAAGTATATTCGGCTAATAGATCAATAATAAGGTATTTAATGGATTTCGAGTGTGTAGACTTGTGTGGATTGCTACCGTGCCGCCATCTATATTGTCAATGTTGTTGGGCAGCAGCATAATGGAGCCGTGAGCATTTTCTCTCCGTGTGAACCCACACTATTTCTGTATTACATTTTCCGATACTCTACCATGAGACTTTTATTTTAAATATTATTATATTTATATTGTTCAGTTTGTGAAGTGAGTGATTAAGATTTACGAACCATCCTATACTTACTACACCGTATATCCCCAGTGTCAATGTTTACATGCCTTCTCTAGTATGGGGAGCAACCTTTTTTCTCGATCTTTTTATCTCAATTACCATTTCAAGAACAATATTAGACAAACAATTTGTCCGAACGAGGATCGCCAGACCCATTTCGGACACCGCGAACCTCCGGTTACCCTCGTTTCGTCTATATCGCACCGTTTTTTATAACCTCTTTTTCTTTATTCGCCTCCAACCATCACACACCTCCACTCAATTCTAATATCACTCGAGGCATCGGAGATATCTGGTTATTGGTTCGTTACCGGACCCCGTTTTATCACACCTCGTCCATTCGGGACCCCAACACTCGGAGAAGGAACAATTCTGCACCCAAACCTCGGATCTTTGGTCAAAAATTATCTCACTCCGACGCATGGACGTTACCCAACCGTCGTGAGACGATATTCGCAGTGTTTAACCGCCGTGGTCACATCCCCGACGTCGGCGTGTCGATAACAGAGCTAATTTCGTACCTGATAACATGATTCAACCCCCGAAGCTTGGATTAAATCCCATTTGGAGGCTTGATAGAATTGAAATTCTCCTATTTCTGAAATTTATTTGCAATTATTCCGCGATTTTGTTTCACTGTATCTGCAAACGTTCGATATTGGTTCCAAACACACTGTTTCAATCGTTGCGCCGTTCTCGTTGTCCCGTCATCCGCATCGATCGTTGTAGTAGAATAATCTACTTGTTATATTTCCCTGGACTGTTCGGTTCTTCTCCACCTTCTAACGACCGTTTCTTCTCCATGTTTCAGTTCTAAGAGACGTTCGGTTTCAAGATAATAAATATCCTATGGACAGCTATGTAGTAAGTAGCCCTGCGATCGGTCGGTCCGAAGCCCCTGGTAACGCGAAATACGGGCTTGATGGGAAGGTGTGACGTTTATTTGCAGGGTGTGCACAGCTCACCTGCATGTGCCGCGTACCACTAGCTCACTTGGTCTAGTAGAATGGCACAACGAGGGAAAAGAATAAACAGAAGCGACAATGATCTGGCGTCTTGTCCGGGAGCGATTAAAAGACGTAAATGCCGGCTGGGGCCAGCAGTCCCGAGCTCATCGGCGGCAGCAGCAGCTCTGGGGCCCTCTGAGGAGGAGGAAACGATGGCGTCGTCCAGCCAAGGCGGAGCATCCTGGACCTCCCGTCCCCTCAGTGACATTAAATCCACCATTTATAATCGTTCCGCGACGGAAGCTCCCGCCGAATTGTTTCGCAAAGACCTGATAAGCGCTATGAAATTGCCGGACAGCGAACCGCTGAGTCCCAACGAATACTGGGTCATCACAGATCAGTGGAAACAGGAGTGGGAACGAGGCGTTCAGGTGCCCGTTAATCCAGACTTTCTGCCGGAACCTGCAGTCACCGTCACGCAAGCTTCTCCGTCTAACAAGCTGCACGGTGAATTCAAACTGTAAGTTCGATCTACGTCTCGAATAATCGACCTTGACCCCGCAGCGAATTTCATCTCCTTGTTTTCAGGCCAAAAAAGTTCATCAGAATATCCAGGGACGATTGGTTCAACTCCGAGGATCACCATTTGAGTAACACGCCTGCGCGGGCTGAGAAAGCTTGCGCCTATGATCTAGACGACACGGACATCGCATGGCTCGGAGTCTTGAATGGAGAGAGAGCGCAGGTAAATTTATCCGGTCAAGAGTCTTTGATGAAGAGAGAATTTAATGAAAATTTGATGATTATTCAGGCTGGTCAATCGTCGATAACGGAACCGCAGCTCGAACGAGTGATAGAAGAGCTCGAAGTATGTTGCTGGGAGAGGATTCAGACGATAGTGAAGAACGAAGAGGGTCTTGGGATCGAGTTCGACGAGAATGTTATTTGCGACGTTTGTAGATCTGTGAGTATAATATGTGAACTGAAATCAACGGCGGAGATCAGACTCCGCAATAGTTGACACAGAAATTGGATTGCTACGGTACAATGGTTGATGGTACATGAGCAGAACGTTTGGTTACAGCCCGATTCCGAGGAAGGTAACGAGATGGTGTTCTGCGACTGCTGCAACATTTGCGTACACCAGGCCTGTTACGGCATCACCTCGATACCGGAGGGATCCTGGTTGTGCAGGACATGCTCTCTGAGCCAACGTCCCGACTGCGTTTTATGTCCGAACAAAGGCGGAGCCATGAAATGCACGAGGAGCGGACAAAAGTGGGCCCATGTCTCTTGCGCTTTGTGGATTCCCGAAGTCAGTATCGGCTGCGTCGAAAGAATGGAGCCAATCACAAAAATATCCAGTATTCCGGTTGGTTCAGTAAACGATCCGATGTGTCATTGACGCTAGATGCTCTGCACAAATCTTATCATTGGACAATACTTAACGAGGGATTTTTTCATCCTTACAGCAAAGTCGATGGGCTCTCATATGCGTCCTGTGTCGCGAACGTGTAGGTGCTTGCATTCAGTGTAGCATTAAGACCTGCAAGACAGCCTACCACGTAACTTGCGCTTTCAAACACGGACTCGAAATGAAAGCTATTATCGAAGACGAAATGGCTGACGATGGTGTTAAGTTAAGAGTAAGTTCTCCGTCGCAAAAGATTCCGAAGCCAAGACCCGAGTTAATGTCAATGAAAATCCATTTCCAGTCGTACTGTCAGAAGCATAGTAGAACCAACACTAAAGACAAAGTCGGGGTCGGAGGAGCTGTGGGCAGCAGTAGCGGCAAGGGTGGATCGGATTCAGAGGACGGAGAGACGAGAAAACGCAAACGCAAGGATATGACGTCGGAGGAAAAGAATCAGGCTCGAGCAGCTAAGTATGTAGTCTTCCTCGGTTTTTCTTACATTTTTGGTCCAGATAGTGAAAATATTGTCTAACGAAAACTACGGTTTTAATCAGGCTGCAAGAAATCGAAGCGGAATTCGACAAGCATGTCAGTCTAAAAGACATAACTTCTCAACAACTTGACGTGGACCAAGATGGCATCGTTTATATTTATAATTACTGGAAGTTGAAGAGAAGAGTGAGTCAATTTTTATTCATCTCTGTCGCAGTTTCGCAATTTTTATAAACAATTTTACTAATGACGAATGATGGATTCACAGGCTGGACACAATAAGCCATTATTGGCACCACGATGCGGTGAATTGTCAGGCGCAGGTGCTCGTGCTCAAGGACAAGCAGCAGATTTAGAAAAGATGCGTACGTTTGTTCAATTGCGTCAAGATCTTGAACGTGTCAGGAACCTTTGCTACATGGTCGGAAGACGGGAGAAGCTTTGTCGTACGTTCTTGAGATTGCGCGAACAAACTTTCCACAAACAGGCTCTGGTGATGTCAGGGTCGTCTTTGCCTCCTAACGCGGCAGCCGCGGTCCTCGAGGCCAACCACGGACCCTCGATATACGACCGGTTGTACTCTCATCCGTACTCTGAAGATCATACTCACGATTTTGATGTAATAGTAGCGAGAATAGCAGGCGTTAAATCACCGACGCCCGTATCGGGCGACGAGAAGAAAATCCAGACAGACTTTAACGGAGCTTCGAAGGAAAATTCGAAGATAGATAATCCGTATAGAAAATTATATATCAACGGTTCGGTGAGGAGAAAAAGTCTCTATGGTAGCGATTTGTCGTCGATTAGCAACAGCGAGACCGATACCGCTAAACCTACGGTCAAATCGCCGAATAAAAACGCAAATAAACCCCCTAAACTCGAACGTAACACGGATACGAGTACGGACGAAGAGTCAGCTCCCTCCAAGCCCAAAAACGATAGAAGAAAAACTAAGAAAAGTAATGTTCCTGGTCGCAGTCGAATCGTACTACATGACAGTAGCGAAAGTGACAAAATGGACACGCATCCCGGAAGGCTGCACACCCTGCAGCAAATGGAAAGAGAACTCGAGGGAGTCGGCTCTGCGAGCGATAGCGACGAGCTTCTGGCCCTCGGCACGACATCCGCCTCTCGCCTTGGGCCTTCGGACGCCGCTGCCATATATTCGGACACGGACTCAGACTCCCAGGAACACGCGCACAGCGCTGTGCTTCGGACCAAAGCAGCGGTCAAGGAATTCTCGGCGGCCGATATTTCGAAGAATTCGCAAAAGAATTTCGCGGGTAAAGAAAGCGCGCAAGATCACTTTTCGGACGAGGTAACTAAGAGCAAGGAAAACGTCAAGTCTTCCAAGAAGAAAGAATACGTACCGACCGCCCTGATCGTTCCGCAGAGGCAGGCAGCTAAAAAGGCATCCGAAATCATGCAGAGATCTCAGAGCAAAAAGGAAGCCTCGATAGAACCGGACGTGACAAAATCACCGACGGAAGAAGTCAAGGCTGTGAAACCGATGAAACAGAAAGTTGGCAAGCAGAGGGATGGAAAGATCGGTAAAGACTCGAAGAACAACGACATCTACGATTTCGATAAGGAATTTGGAGACGGATCGGAGATTCTCGCCTACGTCCCGCAGAGACAAGCTGCCAAGAAAGCCGCCGAACATATTAAAAGCGGAATGGGAACCAAAGGTGGTCAACCAGAAGCTGAGACACCGGAGGTCAAAACTAAGAAAGATTCTCCGGAACAAACAAAGAAGAAGGAATCCAAGAAGGAGGAGACACCCAAAAAGCCGAAGAAGCAGGAGAGTTTGGCTCCCTCGAATGTGTCGAGCAACAGCGATAGCAGCAGCAGTAGCAGCTGTAGCAGTTCTTCGGACAGCAGCAGCGACTCGGACGAAGGCAGCAAAACTGCAGCGCCGCAAGCACCTGTTTTTACAATCGAAAGAGCAAACTCTCCGACTACCTCATCAGACACCGATAATAGCAGCCAGACTAAGGCCAAGACGCTCAATAAACGACATTATAATAAAACAGCGGATAATGCAACTGACTCTGATTCTACACAGAGGAAGTCGGCTGGCCGAAAAGTCAAAAAGCTGCCCGATAAGAAGCTTAAAACTTCCGACGGGCGGCATGGACCCGAATTTCAGCCGCCGCCTTCTGAGAGAGAAGAATCAAGTAGATTCTCAGTGTCCAAGGAACAATCACAGTCGCAACAACCACATAGCAGAAAGTCAGATCAAAGAGAATCAACCAAAAAAGTCGTCGTTACGCAACAACAACAACAACAACAACGTTCAGAGCAGAGTAGTCCACTCGGTGGGAGTAGAGATAATGATGGGACACGAAATATTCCTGGGCCCAAGTCTGCAAAGAAAGCAAATCAGATTTCAAAACAATCTCAACAACAACCACAGCCCCAACAACAGCAGCAACAACAACAACAGCAATCAACCTCTGCTAGAAAAGACGAAGCTAGTGCCGTTGCTAAAACAAAAATCGATGCTCGTAAACGAAAATCAAGCGAAGTTCCCCAGAAGGAGGAAAAGAACAGCAAAGGTCTGGCTTCGATCAAGAAAATGGAGAAAAGGGTGACCGAAAAACAGATTCCAGATACGAATGAAAAATCCGATGATAAAAATGAGGTAAATATCGTCACCTCTGAAGCGTCTAAGCATACCCCAGACGATACAAACGCCGCCGCGGCAAAGACTGATGACAAGAAATACAAAAAGACTGTCGGTAAAAGTTCAACGGTGAATACTCTAGAGGAAGAAATAAAACAGAGGAAAGCAGAGAGGGATAGTCCCCAGAAATCGTCCAAGGGGTTGGATAAGCTTCTCGAGAAGAGAGAACATCTGTACAAGCTATCTAAAACCAAGAGTTCCGACGTTAAAGTGGAGAAAGAAATTCACAGGGACGAAAATACGAGGAAGGACGATCAGCATCCTAAAGTTGTCACCTCGGATCCGGTGAAGAACGAACATCACAAACGTCATGCGAGCAGTAACGACGTAAGACAAATTCATCCGCCTACCGTCGGCCTGATATCTGGACTAGTGCCTTCTTATCTGGACTGCAAGAAGAAGAGTGAAGATAAAGTTGAGGCTCATTCGGAAATATCAACGCAAGAAACTGAGGCGACTAAGAATATCGATAGCAAAGAAACGAGGGATGGTACAGCGGCTAAATATATACCAGAAAAATCTGAAACGATGAAGAAAGACTGTCACAAGAGAAGAAAATCGACGAATCGTTCGATATTTTCGCCTCAGCACGGAGGCAAGGATCCGAGCGTGTCGGAATTGTTTGACTTTGATCACGACATATTAACTGTCGATGAAATGGTCAATGACGACGG
This sequence comes from Euura lappo, assembly GCA_018257835.1. NCBI lineage: Eukaryota > Metazoa > Arthropoda > Insecta > Hymenoptera > Tenthredinidae > Euura > Euura lappo. The sequence goes on from JAEUYN010000705.1 coordinate 43,800, forward strand.
TTTTAGCATACCACGCGATCCGGAGGAAAGGGCATTGCCGCTCTCGTTTTCCTTCAATAACGATCTTTGGTTCAAGGAAGACACGAAAGAAGAGAGCGCGAGGGAAACTTTACATCTTGTTGAAAAATTGCGAATGGAATTATCCAAGAAATCAAACACCGGACAATCTGAGCTGGAATCTGTGAATACCGAAGATGAGATTAAGAAGGAAGAAATATTATTAGAGAAGCCAGTCGAACAAATAACTCGGGAGAAGGAGATAAAGATAATTGATCCTGAACACGAGCCAATGCCAGACGTTAAGAATAACGACAGTATTAATCAAATATCAGACGATCTGAGTTGTAAGAATCAGTGCTTGGAAGAGAAGGACAAATCCTGTTATCCCCATAACAACGAGCCCTACGCGCCGTACAAGAACGAAGATCTCGAAACTGGAAAAGTCACCGTGGCCGAGAGGGAAAAACTGGATCGAGCCGAAGCGGACGAGAGATGGGTGCCACCGAGCATGGAGAACTTCAACCCCGAACACCTGACGACGCTTCTGGAGAGCCAGAATCAGCGCTACACCGGGCACCAATTTCCCAACGATCCTGTTATGTCGGAGAGCAATAACGACGGACTTATGCATTCTCAAGTCAACAATCAAGAGCAATATATGCTTCAAGCATCCCATCAGTTCACCAATCAACTCGTCGATCCGCATTCTGAACACAAAATACAGCTGCTTCAAATCATCGATCAGCAACTTGACCAGAAAGTTAAACTATTGGACAACAGGCATCTCATGGACCTCCAGAATTCCGAGGGAGATCGAGGGAACGAAATCGACCCTCACGTACTAGAGAAGGAAGAAATATCGTCTGACATTAGACAGGATTATAATCAAGGAGGCTCTCCTTATAACGATATCACAAACTCACGCCAGGATACCAGATGGGCGGAGAGTCAAGTGCTGCCTTCGCGCAGGTCGACTTCATCCTCTATCACATCTGCTTCTTCCACCGAAGACCACTCCTCTATACCGTCGTACAAAAATATGGCCCCACTGCCGTACCCGCCTTGCCTTACGGAGACCGGAGCCTATCATTCCTATCCCGACCAGAGCGCGTACGCCAATCCGGTTTCGTTATTTCCACCTCAATCGTGCGCGGCATCGCTGCCATATCCCTCACCAGGAACAGCGATGTTTCCTCCACCTTTTGGCGCACCTTTTCCAACCTCTGGATCCCTCATGCCACATGTATCGAAACCACTGGAAGATTCTTTGAACATGCAAGCCTCGCCTCTCACAGCCGCATTCACGTCTTCGTCGCATAACATGGCGCTGACAGCAGCTATGGTCTCGCCTACGAAAATACCAACTCCTCCGCCTCCGCCTCAACCTCAACCTCAGCCTCAGCCTCAGTCTCAGCCTCAACAGCCTGTGATATCGGAACAGGAACAGAATCCTGAAGTCCATCAACAGCCTCAGCCGGAGCAACAGTTGCAACAGCGGCCAAGTTCTCCCGCAGTTCCAATGTCTTTCTTGAATAACATGTCAGAGACTCCGGTCACTGAGCCGGCGGTCGATAGTCTTCAAGAGATGCTGATAGAGAACAAGTCTACGCAACCTGGGAAAAAATCGCCGGCTAAACCGACAAGATCTTCCGCCAGGGTGACTTCGCTCCAGGGTAAATCACCTGGAAAATCCCCACGTCAAGAAGCTCCCAAGTCTGTGCCAGCCTCGAAGGCACGAAGTAGAGCGTCGAAATCGTCCACCCAAGCTGGGTACAGGGGCAGAGGACGAGGTCGCGGTCGGGGACGAGGACGTGGCGGACAAGGAGCATCCGCAGTTATGAACGCGAATCTTGTTAACGCGATGCACCATAACGACGATACGATACGAAGCCGACTTGTGGGAACTGTGTACGATTTTGAACTGGACGAAGATTCAGCAACGGAGACGAATATCGCGGATCTGAGAATGATGAGAGAGAGGAAGAAGTCTACGGACGTCAACGAGAAACGGGAAAGTTTGGGTGCACTAAATGAGGGACTGCAAACTTCTCATTTATCTAGTCCTACTTTGCATAAAAAATACATTGACGAGAGGAGACTGTCTTCACCGAGCGCCCACGAAGCTCCAGGAGTCGGAGAATCCGAGGGTACGGCTGGGCAGACCTTCCCAGATGCGGTTCTGCCCCTGCTACCAGGACCCGTGGACATGAGAACGTACAATTCTACCATCGATGCGCAAACCTCGTCTTTGCACACTCAATCGTACCCTAATCATTTCTTGGGTGCATTTACAAGTGGATCCGCGGACCAGTCGTTGCCGGACATTGACGAAGACCTCGAGAAAGAATTACATTCCGCTCTCATAGCGAGTAAGCAATCCGACCCAAGCAGAGAACCACATGTATCTAATACAGCGGCTGAAACTCCCTTATCTAACGTGGGAGAATCGAACAAAGTCCTATTAATGGATTCTAGAAATCAATTGAAAGTTAAAATCAAAGGTCCATTCCTGGACGCTAATTATGTGCCAGCATCTTCGGTACCTCCGCTCGCGCAGCAGGCTTCGGTGATCATAACTCCTACGGCTACGAGCGCAGCTGCCGCCTCGGGAACGTCGAACTTACGAAGAATGAGGAAGAAGGAACTTCTCAGACAGTATTGCACCCAGGATATGAATATGGAGGATTCAGTTTTTGGAAATGTAACGTCGGTACCGATCGCCATCCCACCTGTTAGCCGGACTGTCATAACTATTCCAAAGGCGGTTGCTTCCATGACCAGCATTCCAACCAGAGAAGATTACAAGGCGGTCGTAGACGCTAATATGGAGAAAAAACGGAGAAAGGAGAGGGGCGGAAGTTTCCTAGATTTACCTGACGAGGAAGGCGTCTCCGACAGGAGACGAGGCGTCGGTGCCAGTAATATAGATAGAAAAAGAGGCAGGCAGACCAGACCCTCAGCAGCTACGATAACTAACAGCGGTCTGGCGCCTAAACTTAAAATAAAAATTGGTAATAATAGTATAATTGGACAGGACACATTGGGCAACGTGCAACAAGATGATCGTAGCAGAATAAGGCCTCCGAAGAAGAGATTGAGCAATATACAGAGTAAACCGAGCATAGAAGAGCTAAAACGAGAGAGTATGAAGTTCAGAAGAATGATAATGGCGGGATTTGACAGCGACGAGAAGCCGAAAGTAAAGAGCAAAAAAGACAAGAACGGAAAGAGGAAAAAGAAACAGTCAAACAAAAAGGAGGGTCGCGTCGAGCTAGTCGGGGACGGTCCTGCGCCTACCAAGCTGATCATCAGATTGGGCAAAAACACAAATTCTTCTTCGAACGTTAACGAACTGACGTGCGGCGAGGCGCCGAGCGTAAATCCTCTCGGTACGAACGAAGGGGATAAAGCGAACGTCGATCCTTGTGAAAATCAGGATAGCAGAGTCGGTCCTCCTCCACCTGAACCGTCTAAAGAGGAAACCGGATACCCCCAGGATAGTAAGACGGATGAAAAATTGCCAGCGGATCCAAACGCGGGTAATACTTCGTTGAGAAATATACGTTCTGCAAAAGTCACACCGATAAGATTAAAATTAACCAGATGCCAAGAAGGATATGAACTGAAAGCGCCCGTGGTTAGTAGTGCGTGCGACGACAGTGGTGGCAAAGTGAAGAACTCCTCATCCTCATCATCCTCGTTGATGCAAAACTCTATACAAAGACCTGTTGATAAGGCGAAATTAGACGATAAGGAGACACAGGACCAGGAATCATCGGCAAAACAATCTTCCAAGGAGGATGATAATCCCATTCTCGCCCATAACACCGCTCACAATTCTCCGGGATGTCCGCCGCCCGCACCATTACCACAAGGATGCCAAGTTAGGTGATAATAATTGTATAATACAGTAATTAATGATTCTTATTATAAACATTAAAAACAAAAAATAATAAATAACATTAACAAAAAATAAATAAATAAATAAATAAATACAACATAAACAAGAAAACAAAATTATGTATATTATATTAATGTTTTGAGACAGAGACTCATTAGAAAAAAACATTGAAAAAAAAAAAAAATAATGGAAAAAAGTTTTGTGTAATATATAATTATATTAATGGTATGTAAATGATGATAATGATGATGATGATTGATCTGAGGGTGAAGTGAAATGTCACAAAGTGCCCAAAAAAAAAAAAAAAAGCTGAAGAAAAACAAACTTACCGTGATCCATTTAGCATGTGCATTTCAAAGAGTAAATAAAAAAAAAAGTGCAGGTTGTTAAGATATCATTTATTATGCATTGTCGAAACGAAGTCGAAGTCGAAGTTGATACATCGGATAAATTGTAAAATTATTTAAACTCATTATTATTCTTATATATAAAAGCAATCGAATTGAATTGAAAGAGAAATTAAATAATTAGATTTTATTGAAAATGTATAAATAACGTTTGATACCATTCTGGGCACTCTAATTTTTAATAAAGATTAAAAAAAATAAAATGGAAAAACAAAATGAGTTGAAAAAATAAATAAATAAATAATAATAATAGTAGAAGAAAAAAAAAACGATGTATGAACGAATAATGAAAAATTACCCTGTACAAATATTGATAAAGAAAGAAAAGGAAAATAAAAATCACCGTTTAAAATCGTGATTTTAAACACATTCGATATAATTAATTTTAATAAACAAAAATACTATATATATATATATATATATATATATATATATATATATATATAGTATAAATATATTTCCGAAGACTATTATTAACATTAAAGAACGATGATGGAGAAAAAGAAATAAAAATATAAAGTAAATGAAAATAACAAAAATAATAATAATAATAATAATAATAATAATAACTATATTAATCAAGGAATATTAATAATGAAATGAAGATCAATCTTTATTTCTAATTAATTTATTAGATCATCAATTTTTATTTAAGAAAAAAAAAAAGAAAGTAACGAAGAAGATTTTTAAAAATCAATCAATCAAGCATTCATCTCAAATTTTTACATAGATAGAAAGATAATCATTTTTATTATTATTATTGCTACCATATGAAATGCAGAGTATCATGACGTGTGTCTTTTAAACTTTTCTCCCCCTAAACTACATACCTAATTATCTACCAATCGAATTGATTATTTGTCCATGTTTTATTATTATTTTCTTTTTTCCTCTATGTTTGAACTAATTATCGTGAGTCGTGTCAGCCCCCACTGAGTCATTAAATTAGGTTTGAACTCTTTTATTTTTATCACTCTTTTTTTATGTGTAGTTGCAGCTATTAAGTAATCTATCCGATGATTTATTTTTTAATTAACCCATTTGTTGAGCATATATTTTTTTTTCTCAAAAAAAAATATTATTATTATTTGTTGTTTTTTTTTTCAACCTTCTCACTCTGACCTTTTATTATAACTCTGCAGTTTGTAGCATATATATATATATATATATATATACACACACGATATATTATATATTTATTTATGAGGACAGATATGCAGATCATATTATTTATTTGAAATGATGATTTAAAAAAAAAAAAGAAAAGAAAAGAAGCTTGATCAAAGAGATTCACATATTTCTCAGTAATCTTTCATGAATCAAAATCCATCGACTAGAATTATACAATTTTTAATCAACTAATTGAATCTAAGAATGAATTAAAAATTCGATAAGAAAAAAATCTTCGAGTTGAAGAAACCCAGCATAAAATGAAAGTGTACGAACTTTTAAGACTGTAAAAAAATTGGTAATCCTGTTGGGTATTATTATTTTTATTTTTATTCTGAAATTGTATATAAGTTGATTTTTTTTTTTTTTTCTCACGAATGGTACGCCATTTTATTGAGATTATATTATTTTTTATATTTTGATATATTTTGTTGTGATTAGTAAATTGTGCGTTATGTTCGTTGAGGGGCAAACAAAGATCAGGGGGAAAAAAATGAACGTAAAGTAAGAAAAAAAAAAATTGATGATTACTGTGAAATGTTTCAATCTTTTTTTTTATTCTAAAATACCGCTTACTAAAAACTAATCGCCGCTAATTTTATTGAAAAATGTGATGAAGAATTCAGTTTTAGCCTAAAGTTGTTACTGTTGATATTTACGTCGTCAGTTTTGAATCTAATATGAAATGAGTGAATATTATGATATGGTAAAATATAGTGGAAAATGATTATGCTATAATGATTTGTGTTTTTTTTTTTTCCAATAGACGAATATTTCTCTTTATGATTAACGTTTTATCTACGGTCCATGTTTATTGAAAAATTATGTCCACACGCAAATTGTTCCACTATATTTTGTTTACATATATTATACATATACATATACATATATATATATATATATATGGAGAAAAAAAATGTATCTTGTAAGTCTAAAATGCAATCAACTAACTCATTACGTACGTCAACTTTTAGCTGGAAATGAAATCTCGTTTTTATTTGAAAAAAAATTTGTCAAGATAGTAAGGTCCGTTATGTAAATTTTTTAAAACAAATGTGGTCAAAAGGTAATTGTATATATTGTATTTCGCTGAATCTATAATTTACTTATCACTAACTCATAACATGATTGGTATGAAGTTTATGCGACGGCTGTGTAAAAATATGTATGGTCTTTATCTTCCAACTGTGTTTTTTGTTTTTTTTTTCTTTCTTTTTTTTTTGTTACTATTTAAAATGTTGTCTCGATGAGTATTATATTTATCCGAAAACATTAATAATAAATTTATAACGAGAGAGTTTAATTGTTCAAATCGATCAAATTATTATTATTAATTTCGTTTATTTAATAATCATTTCTACTTTGACAACGATGAAATTGATAAAAAAAACTTTTGCAATTGATATTTATTGGTATATGGTTTTGTCGTAACAATTCAACTCTCTTTGTATTAGGAGAAACTTTGAATTTATATAAATTATATTTTTGACGATACAGTGTGTCATGCCATAATTATAATATGTTGATTGATTTTATTTTTCCTCACATTATTTAGCTGCATATGTGCCCTGGGAATTATTGCGAAAAACAATTCTCAAAACTGCACTTCATACCCAATATTGTCAGTGATAAGAGAAAAAGTTTTAAAAGCCTATATATTGTACAGAATAAAATATGAAAAGAATAAATAATAATAATAATAATAATAATAATAATAAAATATTTGGTTAATTTTTAATTGTTTCGTACACGTAATTGATAATTAATTAATAATAAAAATAATAATGAATATAATATTATATGATATTTAGTTATTGTATATAGTGGAGAAGCTGGTCTCTTGTAAGATAAAGATAAGGTGTTTTAATGTGCACATAGCCGCGTCATTGTCAATAATCATATTATTAAATTACAGTTTTTTAAATTCTGTCTCACCTGACTCGGTTATTTCAATACCCTCTCAATAACTTAATTATATAATATATATTCTTACAGATCCTGTGACACAAATTTACACCCCATATCACGTTAGTCTCGACATAATTTTTAGAGACTCTAAAATTAAGCTGGTTTCCCATTTCCATGACGACTAAATTAAAATCGATAAGGTCAAGTTCGATTCGCTTTGTCGCCTCGATAATGGAAATTCTATTCTGTCCTAACTTCCATTCGGTGATGTTACACGGAGACTGGAGGAACGGTAAGAAGAAACTCGAAATTGTACAAGATAACTCGAAAAGATTTTTCTTTTATTCAGTCTGAGAGTTTTCATAAATCGGAAAAATTCATGTATTTCACTCCCACTCATAGTCCAATGGTGTAGGAACGACCATTCGGATTGTGGATGGAGCCTGGTATCGGTTTACTGATGCACCACTCGTACCATACATTTTTCGCGTTACATCTTCGCCAGAAGTGTACTTCCACCTGATCCCCAGCGTTGACTATAACTGCTTCCTGAGAAATGAAAGATGCATCGATGAAACTAAGATTACATTGCAAAATTGTTTCTAGAAATCCAAGAGTTTACCTTTATCGGAAAGAATATCGGAAACCAGCTGACCATTCCAGGGCTGTGAGTGTTAGGCTCAATGCTCAGTGTGACATCCCCCCACAACACGGCATCGAAGTACCCGGATAGACCGTGGAGCACCGCGTTCTGCTTTACGACAAACTTCTTCACCTCGTATCTGCTGTTGTCGATTATCGAATCTGAATACGATAACGAAATGAGACACCAGTTTGTCTGTGTTTAAAACTTGACCGATAGTCTCACCGACCGTTGTTAGGATGAACGAACGTGAAGAGAGGCTGAGGCTGGGCGATGTCGTACTTGTTCTGGAGATGAACGACGTACGGCATCTCGAAATGGGCCAGGGGGTGCTTGTCCTTCTCTTTACATTGCCTAACTTCGTTGTACAACTTGGATGACTGAACGGGGCTGATGTACGACGTGTACGAGCAAGGTATGCTCACTCCATCATCTGAAGCGGATAAAAAGTTCCACGATCATCTGGTGAACGAATCTGCCAAGGCAGAGGGAATACCGACCGCTTAGGAACTTTTGAACGCCGTCCAGGCATTCAGGTGAGAGTTCGTTGTCCCCGAAAGATCCGAGGAGCTCCGATACGATGATGTCTGCTTTTTCAGGGGCCACCCATTCCCTCATGTCGGATGATATCACCGTGACCTTGTTCCCCCATATCTCTTTCTCCAGGGCCTGTAAACTGCGGGGTAATTAAATGTTAGAGAGAAACGTTCGATCGATTCGGTGAAATATCAACACGTACGTCAGAATTGCATTGGGATTTTTCTCCACGGCGTACACCTTGACTTTTCTTTTTGCCTTTTCCGCGGCGTTTAGGGTCGCCCGAACCAAGGGTCCTCTGCCAGCGCCGACGACCATGACTACCCTAAGTGACGGAACATTAGATTTTTGTAAATGAGAAAAATCACAGGAGACTTGTACATCGATCATAATCGTCGACCAACTCACAAGGTCTTGGTGTCTTTTTCTGCTTCTGGGACCTTGCTGAGAATAGCTTGATAAATAGCGGTCTGATACTGGTTGTATTTGTAAGGATCTTTCTCGAATATCTCATACGTCTGGGACTCGAGATTATCCATCAACGGTTGTAACGGGCATTGCAAGTAGTCCTCGTACCCACGAGCGAATCTCTCGACCGGTCCGTTTCCCTGGGAACTCTGCATAAATGAGACGTTAAGCTTTATTCGGTATCAAGAAACGGGAGAGCGCTCGTACGACGATAATCACCTTTGCCAGATGGTCGAGATAATTGTGGTAGAAGGTGATATCCTGATGCCTGTTGGACCCGGACAGAATCAGCTGTACCCTCAGAGGCGAAAATTTCTTCAGTAGCATCTGATGCGCTTTGCTCAATACTGGATATCCTTTTTTATTCGTGATGAACAAGGTCGTGGGTAGTATCAAACACTTGATGGGCTCGCCCAACCATCTGTCCATCTGAAATTATGCAAAACCGTTCAGAAACGGATACCGGTAATGATTGAATACACAAATATCTGCCAACTACCTCCTCAGCGCTGGGAATATCGTGGCTAACGATCAAAGCGACTCCAAGCTTTCCATGAAAATCGCAAACTAATCTGAACATATTCCACCACTCCCATGTGCTTTGCACAATACCGTCTTCTTCTTTGTCTGATCTGTACGTGTTGGCCTGTTTAGCAGGATTCTCCATCGGAACTTGGACCCATATCTGTGAAATCAAACGGTTTTATCATTATTTATCACTGAAAAATAATCTTGGATCGAGAAAAACTCTTCGAATCACATAAGAAACAAAGCAAAAAAGGGCTTCTATGTATTCATGTGTTTAAAAATTAGTTTCGCTCTCAGAATTTTTAAGGTTTCAAAAACCTTCCTTAGTGAGGGTTGGCGGGGGTGGGGCTTGTTACGCGTTACATGTGACGTCACGCCGAACCTAAGGCGGTTTTTAAAACCAGCTTTTAGCACTGTTAGCGTTGATGATAGAGAAAGTGCTAAAAGCGTTTCAACTTTAATTGTCTCGTAGAGTTGTTAATTAATTTCAGATAATTTTATGGTATTATTGATAATTTTCATAAATTTATGAGAAAAATAGGATATTTTCACCTGAAAGGCACAAGTGGTTGTAGCCTTGTTGTGAATCATTCTAGCAAAATTGATATTTCGTTCGATATTCCTGGTCAGTTTGAAGGTGATAGCTGGAAGTCCCAGGTGAGTAGCCAGTGCTAGTTCCTGGTTCAACGTTTCCTCGTAGTTTTTTCTTGACAGCGGATCCGAAACATCGACGTCAATGTATGCGGACAATTTGCCGATCACCAGGTTGTTCCAGTCTGCAAACAGAAAACGTCTCCGTATCACCGAGGGATTTTGAACTCGACTAAATATACGAAAATCTGATGACTCGCGGCTTACCTGAGCTGCACAAGATCATATCCGACCTAGTAAACGGTCCGGGTCGTTTCTTCATCTTAGGATCGACAAACTCGCGTTTGAATTGCGGATGGATCAACGGAATGCATATGAAATCGTATCTGAAAGAGAGCGTAACAGTTACAAGATACGACGTAACACAGATATTCGTCCGCATCGCGATTCCTTACCTAGCGGACGACGCTCTCATCAAACAATTGTGGAGATCGGGGACGGAGCAAAAGTCCAGCCCGCAGGAGACTAGCTTCTCGGATCCCATTGTTTCGAAATTGATAACTCGAACAATTCAGCCTTCACGGATATCTAGAATCGAAGAGAACAATTTTTATTTTCATGATAATCAACGGTTTATTCTAGAGACAAAAGAACGTCCGGTTGATAAATTAGCATTGAAACAGAAACACGTGCAGATATCGGAATCGTTGACTAACGATCAACAATGAATTTGAAGGAATGCGAAACTGACGATTATTATTGTCGATATATATTCACGAGATGGAATAAAGGAAAAGTTAAGTTATAGACGAGGTTAAGTTTGAGGACCTTAAAACAAAATCACCGCGTATTTTGAGGTTATGTTATCAGGTTATGCGAAAATTGACAATCGCACTGTTGTTGAATACGCGGAAGGTTTGATAGGCTCATTTTTCTGGGCTATGTATGAGAAATGACAGTTTATCTAATTTCTATATACCGTAGACGGAGAAGAGTGTAATTATTAAATTACCCAAATCCCGCGTGATCGAAACGAGACGAGGTCAAAACTTTGAGTTTGACATTCCCATTTCCCACCATTAGCTTTGCGCTTCCCGCAATGACCGCAATCCAAGGAAAGGCCGGTTCGTAAACAGGAAGTCCAGAAGGAAGAATAATGTTCGAAAATTTGCCCGCGCAATGTAGCTGCTGGCATAGAATTCGACGGTTGACAGGACAGAGAACAGAAGGGAGAATGAAGAAGCAATTGAGTAATAATGTGTGGTTTTTTTTTCTTTGGAAACAGCGTAAGGAAATTTCATACACATGATGACTGTTACATACACAATTTTTCCCCAAGAGTAAAAATTATATAGCAATTGTGAATGAAGGCTGAACCTCCTCTAATGAGATTGTGTGTTAAGGTGAAATGAAAATCACGTGATCTCGATATGATTTACACTTGGAATTTTCAAACGCTATTTTCTCAGCCAAAACACATTCGATTGATGTGAAATTGATATCAGTGACGTAGAAAAACTTAATGAAGGGCCTGCCAATCGTGGATTTCTGAAAATCGAGACGTAATAACAGTTTTTTAACAATATTGTTCTGTAATCCAAGGAAGTGCTGCCTCTCTCCACGAGGAGCAGCACCTCCTTGGGTTACAGAACAATATTGTTACACAAAATTCTGATTACGTCTTTCGATATTCGAAAATCCACGATTGGCAGGCCCTTCATTAAATTTTTCTACGTCACTGATACTAGTTTCACATCAATCGAATGTGTTTTGGCTGAGAAAATACCGTTTGAAAATTCCAAGTGCAAATCATATCGAGGTCACGTGACTTTCATTTCACCTTAAGTGTTAAGAGGAAATGATAGGTGCGTGAGTGCGACAGAGATAGCGCCATAGGCCCCACCGCGGGAGCGAGAGAGACGCGCTCGGAAACAGCTTGCGTTACACCCATGGAGTAAGAGGGAAGGAGACCGAACTCTGCCGAGACCGCGTCCCAGAAGTGGGGCGAGTTTTCCAGCCATAAGTGAGCAGTTCGCTGGCAAAGAATAACGAGGTCGACGAGTCACGCATGCGCAGTACGACTTACAGTGTCCTTGTCACACTCGCACTTTCTGCCACAGAAACAAAGACAGAGTCACGCATGCGCAGTACGACTTAGCTGTGTCCTTGTCACGAAGTTTCGTGGTCCTTGTCATACTCGCACTTTCTGCGAGAGAATGCGCATGCGTGACTCGTCGACCTCGGTATTCTTTTGCAGCGAACTGCTCACTTATGGCTGGAAAACTCACCCCACTTTTGGGAACGGAGTTCGGTCTCCTTCCCTCTTACTCCATGGTTACACCTTAACTACAAAAAGAGACCAGACGATAGGCGCGAGATTCAATTGTAAGAACTTGCATGCGTCAGAGTGTGAATGTATGTTTACTGTGTTTGTATGCGAATGAATGTGTACGAGTCCAAAGATCGAGAACGGACCTAGCCCGGCGAGACGAATAATAGAGCGATTACGAGAGCAGTCCGTACCCGACGATCGTGAGGGAAACACGTGTCGGTCGAACGATTTAATCACGAGCGTAATAATTCCTTATATAAACTGTATAGAATAATACGAGATCTTTATGATCATTACACATTTGGCCCCCGAGCCAGTATCGAGGTTTCTGTTATTGTGTTTGTCCTGTTTACTAATTTATTCAATAAACATTATTATTTTGCCGGCACATTACCGAACTTCATTAACGAATCTCCCGGATCTCCTAACATCCCCAACCGCCACCCGACAATCTTTGACATGTGTGTAACTCCGCACCGTTAGCCCCTCACCTAGTCCGATTGGATCTATTTATATTTTTGCCCGTTTGTCGGTGATTCGTTAATGAAAAAATGGATCAATAAAATTTCTAAGCCCCTCAATGGAAATATATTTGATGAGTAGGTATCGATGGAAAACGACGTGCAATCGTTTTGTCGGTAATTGATGGTGTATTCTGAGGAGGAAAAAATTCATCAATCCCTTGTGAAAAATGAAAAGCGTCGCAAATTGACTGTGGAAACAGAAAGTATATTGATTTAACTAGCCGACAGACAGAGTATTCAGACCATTTATGAGAGTTGCATCGAAATTCGAAAGCAGGTCATGGATCATAGGCACCGAGATCCTTTAAAAATTCAATTTTTCACCCCATCGATTGATATCAATTTTTCTAATATTCATTTTTTAAGGGGGGTTTTTACGGGTTCTTCAACAGAATCCGATCCAGGAAGCATTTCGATCATTTGCGATACTTAATCTCGAAAACTGGAAGCCTAAAACTGAAGCAAGGCATCGAGATCCTCTAAAGTTTCATTTTTTCACCCAATCAACGTATATCAATTTGTTTAATATTCATTTTTCATGTCAAGTTTTCACGATTTCTTCAAAAGAAGCCGATCGACGAAGTCTTCAGGCCATTTGTGAGCGTCAGGTGGAATGCGGAAGCCGATCATCGAACATAGGCATCCTTTGAAAATTCAATTTTTCGCCCCATCCACTTATATAATCATTTTTTTTTTTTTTTAATATTCATTCTCCATGAGGAGTTCTGACGATTTCTTCAAAAGAAGCCGATCAACGTAGTGTTCAGGCCATTTATGATAGTTGATATCGAAAACTGGAACCTACGCACCAGCCTGAGCCCATCAGGCACTTGATGCACGGACTTCATGTTCGGACTCTCCGTTACGTTACGAAACAGAAAGACGAGTATCGAACTATGTATATAATTTGATAAAACACTACAAAAATAAAACAGCCCATAATTGGGTCTCTTTCAAGATATCTTCTATGTGGAAGATAATATAATACCTATTGTTAATCGCAGGGTTTATTAGGTAACAGGGTGCAATTAGGAATCGAACCAACTGCAATTGGTCCGAAGCCTCGAGCCGTGCAGCCAACCATACATGAATAGGTGAAATATCACTTGCTAAGAAACGGCCCACTCACCTCTCTGTAATAGTTAATACCCAGTGTAACAGAATTTAGAATTACACTATAAGAATATGATTTTGCTTTTCATGTGTCAATGCAAATAACTGTTGTAAAAACTATCCATGCCGATGAACCATTGACCTTAAGTTATCAGAACAACCGTCTTCTGTTATCGTTAACGAGATACTATACAGAAGTGTTTCGTTTTATCCGATTACAAAATTTTCATAAAAGAGTCAACAATTCTATGCAGGGTGTTGATCCAATTCCGAGAACTCTAAATAGATGAAGAAATAGCTTTCGAATTTCCAGGAATTTTTCCAAAGTGATATTGTAGAGTCTCTGAACCAGATTGTCGAGTTTTGTCGACCAAGTTTTTTTCGTTTATCTTCAAAGTAAAGCAAAATATACTCGACAATGCGAAAAATCTTTGTTCTATAATACAGTCCATGATCTGACCCAGTATCCCCATTACCATGACTTCTATTATTCTCGATAAGTCGCGTGCAATATTTTCGAGCAATAAAGCAAGACTTGTTATTTTAGTCCCGCATGTAGAAGTTGAACCTGAAAAGGTCACGATTGCGCTCATCGCATTCCGAGTAGATAATAAATTATACGCTGCAAAGCCATGCCTTTGCTTTTGCTCATGTATCAATTTCGCCCTCGCGTCTCTCCAGATGGCGCAGCGAACGATGCCGGCATACAGCAAAGGAGGGGGATGAACTTGATAGCGTGTAATAAAGTTGGATGTAATCAGTCACAATAAGAATAATTAAAAGTAGGGGGGACACGAGAGCAAGAATATTATCTGAATAACAGCAGAGAATGATTACGAACATTTCACATCATTGAGATTCGAAACCTCGACGCGTTTATTTCAAACTTCGAACGGTGTCGCGGGTTCTAGCAGACGACGCGCTAACACAGGACTGAAACTGTTGTTCTATATCAGTCTAACCAAACAGATTGGTTTGATAATTGATAAATAAACATGGCTCAATACGTGACACAAGTTGTTCTCAGATCGTCAGCGAGAACCATAGCTTCTTTTAACAGGACGAAAACGTTGAGTGCTGTATCAAAAAGATCGTGTTTGTCACGAGGAATTAGCACTACGAGGTCAGCTTCGATGGCCGGTAAGTGAATATTTAACCAAACACGTAATAAAGAAGAATTTTAAAATTCTTCCGTCGGAAATCAACCCAAACTTTGATTATTGAACAATAAATATTCCATCGTATGCGTCGTAAGAATTCCATCCAGCCTAACCTAACTTAACCTATAACCTAAAAATCGCGATCTCTATACGCTCCTCGATCTTTGCTCGTAAAAATAATCACTTGCATAATAAATTACGTAACGATAATATTGAATCTTCAAATAGAAAAATATTTGTAGATAAAATCTTGGAATTACGTAAACAATTTTTAAGGTTTGCTCGCGCGATATCTCATTCTTAACATTTCGACATCCTCGTGTAGCAACCGACCTTAACGACTATCGTTTAACGTCACGTGTCGTATTTTTTCAGATAGATGGTACACAGAGAAGCACGAGTGGGTCGAAGTCGACGGCAAGTTTGGTACGGTAGGAATTTCTCATTACGCTCAAGACGCTCTCGGCGACGTTGTTTACGCCCAGCTTCCAGACGTTGGTAGTTCGATAAACCAGAAAGGTAAAAAAGATCGGTGTCCCAGCGGCGTTGATAAGACTTGACGTATCCACTTACCTCTTCCAGATGAATGCGGAGCACTGGAGTCCGTCAAGGCGGCTTCCGAACTGTACAGTCCTGTGACGGGAAAAGTGGTTGAAAAAAACGAGTCCGTTGAAAAGAGTCCGGGATTGATAAACACTTCTTGTTACGAGAACGGTTGGCTTTTCAAAGTCGAATTAGCCGACCCGGAAGAAGTTAAAAAACTTATGGATGAAAAGAAGTACGAGGAATTTCTGAAAACTGATAGTCACTAGATGAATATACGTAAAAACTGTTTTAAAAGAGCAATTTGACTCAGGCTAAACGATAAGTTTAAAAGTTACAAACGGTAGTAACTTCTTTCTATACGAATTTGTACAGTAATAATTTTTTTTTTTTTTTGCTTTTCATGTTTCTTGAAGACAATTTTATGCATATTTATTGTTAACTATTTTGTCAATATTAAATAAGACGATAGAACAAATATTTTCCCTTTTACTTGGCTACTACAACTATCATCGATGTCATTGAATAATGAATATTTTTGATTATTTAGCACTGATTATTGTAGTATCTATATATTGTTGATTGTAGTATAACGTAGAGGTCAGATTTTTATATTAAATAATTAGCTTAATTGTTGGCTTAGGCATTGTTTATAAAGGAATCAATATTTTATATAATGTTGATTCAAATATGATTAGAGAAGGTTTTCTTCTTTTTGTTATTCTCATCAAGAAATATCGACTCTATATCAACGATGAGTCTAAAAAGGTACAATTGTATGTTATTAATAAAGATATATTTACAATCAATGAATCTACATAATTTACAATTGCCAGTTCCTAACGGCAGTGTCAACAATGCATAAGAGTTTCTTTATTCATATTATCATTTCTGTTTTACTCAACGTTCCATTTTTTTTTCTTCCTCTTCTTTCATAAGATTTACTTCCAACAGTGAATTGGACTAAATAATCACAATGATATCAAATCAATTTTATCTTGCCAATTGTAATTGGTAACTGTACATTCAATACTTAACACAATGTACATTGACACCATAATTACACATCGTTTTACATAATTACATCATTATTTCTTCAGTAATCAGGATGTGGTAATGGAATTCATCGGACGATTAAATAGGGATGGTCATGTACATATAGATATATAAAGATAAAGTATTGAGGAGGTCGTTTTGTGGTGATGTTTTTGAATATTTTTCTTTAGCGCATATTCAAAAATTATTCATGTGAAGAAAAAAAAGAAAAAAGTCAAACCTACTTCCGTTCATTTGCTTATAATTTAGGAACAAATTGCATCATCATCATCATCATCACGCATCAGGTATCGCGAGTTATTTCATAAACTTTAAAAAGTACAAAAGTTAAATATGTTTATTATATTATTTGAGGTAATATTTCAATGTATAACATCATTATCAGATAAATATATATGTATAAATATACATTCAAAAAGACTACTAAACAATTATACAGAGTTCTGAAGTGTATGTATAGTAAAAACTCATCTATGTAATTCACAGTACCGATTATAGCTGCAAAGCATCGAACGGGTAGGTTTGACAATTTTTTTTTTATTTTTATTTTCATTCGAAAATGTTTTTATAATTACATGTACATAATGTCAGTAATCAAAGGTCAAAACTGACCAACCAGTGGCCAAAATCCTTGCGCACAAGGCGTAAAACAAAAATATTAATAACCATCTAACAACAACATGATCGATTAAAAGGCAGCGGCGAAAGCGAAAAAAATATTACGCCTTATATCAACGGTATCTGGTAACGATACAATTGAACCGAAAGAAAGAAAACTAGAAAGCATTAATATTCAAATAATCGAACAGCGATGGCAGTATTTCACATAAACATCTAAATGGGGGTAAGTACAAGGAGAATTTCATTTTTATTTTTACCAATTATTTGTGTATTTGAATTTAGAAAGAAGCGAGATAGTACATTAAGAAAAAAAAAACAAAAAAGGTGAAAAAAACTTTTCCTCTCTTTTCCTTTTTTTTTTTTTTTCAACGCTTCTTTTAAAAACTACCGACCATTGTGGGCAATGATTTCAGTCAGTGGTCTCAGCCGTTTTTGGCTCTCGAATCAAACATTTATAGAAGGGGACGGTACTTAGAAACCGCCTGAGGTGTCCCAACGACAACCTTTCACAGCACTGAACAATTTCTGACTAACTGCTAAATAATAATATAATAGTAATAATAATGATAATAATAATAATAATAATATTCTATTGATGAAAAATAACTACGATCATAAAACTAATCTAGATCTTAACATTTACTAAATATTTATTAATATTATATTTAACAACGTGTTATTTTTTTTTTTCATTTTTAATTTTTCATTAAGATAATTAAATCTTCTTTTTTATACTATAATAATGTAAATATGTATATGTATGTATGATTAATTACAACACAATATAGGACCACATAAACCTTGCTCCAGTGATTCCGTTGTTTATTTCGTTTTTTTTTTTTATTATTATTATTTTAATAATATATTCTTAATAATATATAAATCTTTATTATGTTACAATTATACAATATATATATATAGTAGTAATAAAATATCGCAATTCGTGGTTATTCCGTTTGTTTGTTTGTTTGTTTTTTCCGCCACCTATTAGAAACAATTAATTAAAGTCAACGAAGGAGAACAAAAAAAAAAATTAGAAACAAATAATAATAATTAATGAAAAATAATAATTACTATGTACATCGATGAATAAAATATTAAAAATTAGTGAAGAGACATTAAGTAGCTAATGATTTTCATTTAAGCAACAGAAATATATTTTCTTTTTATTTTCATTAAACTATACAGAAAAATATCTTTAATTACATATTTAACATGATTTTATTTTATTTTAGTTTTACTTTACTTTACTTTACTTTACTTTACTTTAATTTAACTTTACTTTACTTTATTTTATTTTTTCGCTTTATACTATACACAATTTAATTGGAATGTGTTAACTAGTATTTACAAGAACAAGAAGGCATCAGCCCTGCTGCAGTGTGTGTGTCTGTGTGTCTCTGTGTGTGAGGCGTGTTTGTTTATTAGTGTACAAAAAAAAAAAAAAAAAAAAGGAAAAATTAAAAATAGAAAATAAAAATAAGGAAAGAAAAACAATATTCTGAGAGGAAAAAAAAAAAAAATAATTAAAAAAAAATGCAGATTCATTAGGAAGTTCTAAGGATGCCCAGGTAGCCTTGTGTTTTTCTTTATTCCTCCTTTGCAATACGTGCAATGACATATCACATGCAAATATATTCACTGTTTTATTCAAGTATGCCCGTTGAATCCCGTGTTAGAAAGAGAACACGAATAACTGGATAGTAGTATGATTTCTTCATAATTAATTATTATTATTATTATAACTACTATAAATTTTCAACTTGTTGGTTTTTTGTTTCTTGAAACTGTTTTTTTTTTTTCTGTTTTGTTTCATTTCAATAATTAGGATATTTTCATCATCAGTTGAGAGCAAGGCTTCAGTGGTATTATTTACTTAAAAATAATATTCTTTTCTAATATTTAGAAAAATAGCTTTACTTATTTAGACAAAAGTTGCCTGCCCTTTGACCAATATTTTGTAACCACCCTTTGTACTGTTTTCAAGGCATCTTGCTTACTATTCCCTGCGCTTTAAATATACCCTCCGATCAAGGGTAATTATTATTATTATTTTCTTTTTTTTTTTCTCATTTTATTTAATTTATTTTTGTTTTCTTCATATTTCTCACGGATACATCTCTAAAACTTCAACATCAAATATAGAAAATATATATCATTATTGGTTTATATATATATTTAGATACATTTTTTTTTTCCTTTTTTTATAGTAATTAGTTGTTTTTTTAGATTGTTTTTTTTTCCTCGTTCACTTTAAAATAATATAATACATATACTATGTATTTATGTACGCCTATTACTTGATTTCTTTATATTTTAATTATTATTTTTCCGTTTCTTTATTTTTTTTTCTCAATAATTTTACACCCGTTTTTCTTTTTCTTCTTCTCTTTACATAGGTAACACATAAACCAGGACCCCTTAGTTTGGTCAGATACCTATAATCGCATTTCATAACGATAAGCGATATAAAGTTCAGGTGAAATGTGTCCTTTGGCAAGGGGCGGTACCGGGACTTATATTCATATAGTACAATGTATTCTCTTCTATGCACAGCACAGCTGTCCAATTCTAATCCAACATTTCATTTTCTTTTAGCGTGAAGCATTTCCATGAGTAGTGTCTGCGTCGGTGCACCGCCGTTACAGTGTTTGTGATACAGGTGTTCTTCCCCTCGACTCGCCACCGTGTGGATCTCTGGTAATACTGTCAGTAGCTTGTGAAACTTTTCCTGATGATGAAAATCAAGAGAGAGAAAAACATTAATGATATGACATAAGTATATTTATTCCACATGTTATATTTTCTTACCATTATACGTGCGTAACGTATATAATCAACACGGGACGACATTAGTTGCACATTTTTTTTTTACAACATCGTCGCTGTGTGAATTTTCATTAATGTGGTTTTTTTTCCAATAATTCTATCAATCAATTGGATTCAACTTACCGGTATCGACGGATAACACGTCAATGTGTAATCCAGCAGAGCCCGTTGCACCTGCTCGTGTCCTTCTTGTACATGTTTCTTGTTCACCAGACCTCGTACATCTGGGTGAAAAATAATTCATTCCATAAAGCAACGAGTAAAATAGGAGAATAAAAAATGTATCATTTATGGAATTTAGATTCTCACCGTGATTGAGCAGCATGAGAAATTTCATACAAATGTAGTCAGAAAGATCGAATTTGAGCTCCTGGAGTTTCGTTGACAAGTCATTGAACAGATCCGCCAATGAGGGTACTCCCAACAATCCAAGACATAGAAGATCAAACTTCTGACCGTTGTGAAGAGTTGTTTCATCTGGTAGATTGTTGTGTAACCTTTGATGGAGATGATCGAGTACCAACATATCCGACCAAGAGTGTTGTAAAAGTTTCATTTGGTCGTCGACCTATTTAAATAGAAGAAATTGAATAATTATACGTATATTCAACATCGAACTAGCTCACATAAAACAAGCGTCACGAGTGACAAAAAAAACGACTTGAAAACCAAACTACTCAACCGATTTTGATGAAATTTATATAGAACCAATCTGAAAGTATACCCTTTCGAATAAAAAAAGAATTTTCCAAATCGGTTGATAAATGAAGGAGTTATGAGGTAACAAACATACAAAAAACCTCCTCCTTCTTTGAAGTCGGTTAAAAATTTAAATCTGAATCTATATCTAAAGTGTAAAGAAATCTGCATTCTAAATATCATTTCATTTCTTCCCAACGAGTAGAAGTGGATAAATTTATGCAATTACGAACGACCCAATTCTTCTTCTTATTACTATTACTATTATGCGAGTTTTTTTTTCTTTCAAGACTACATAATTTTTATTTTGCTCATAATAGATGAAATTATGAAAATTGAATATATATATATATATATGTCGTAATCTTTTGGTTAGTGTGTACACAAGTTCTTCCATAGAATGTAAATTATTATGGGCCCGCTTGGGGGGGCCCGAGGAGCCTGCTGCCCCAGCCGCCATAACCCAGAAACGTATCATGTTATGACCCAGATATGAGGCGATGCTTGAAATCATTCACCGATTGTGAAATACCGCGGTTACCTCACATCCCCCGCTACTAAAGCCGCAGCCGTAGCCGTAGCCGCAGCCGCAGCCGCAGCCACAGCCACAGCAGCAGCAGTAGCAGCAACGTTCAGACATACAGTCAAACGGTGACTTGTTGATGTAAGAACATCGACTAACACCGAACGACTGCAGCAAGAGCCTGGTTTCAACTTCGCAAGTATAAAATGCGACTGGCTAGTAAGCTACAAGAATACCGAGTCGATTCCTTATTGCCAATATGGCGATTGCGGTGATGTCATTTCCGTTCACCAAAATGGCTCCCCTTCCCCCCACCCCAGCGTTTTCAAACAGCATTGGTTTCATTCTTTATTCTTTTGCGAGCAAATTACGATAGTAGAATCACTGAACGTTGAACAGATCTGTCGATAAGTGAAATATAGTGATTTTGATATGATATCGCGATAAGGATGACAAAATAAGTAACGATTACGGAGTCATTATGAATATGATAAGCTCGACGCGAAGGAAACAAAAGAAGAAGAAAAAAAAAAAAAAAGAGTTCCAACGATAATAATAAAAACGGTTCTCATTATTTACAAATATTGTCGTTACACAATTCGTCGTATGTGTGTAATGGTGGTTCTTTTGTCATTATTTATAATCGCTCGTTTATACGATGTATTTACTGTAGTTTTTAATAACTGCAGCGCAATGGGAAAAAGAGCGATCGAATTATATCGTCGAGAATTGGGTCGTAATACATGTAAGAAAAAAAAAAAAAAAGATTAGTTATTGCGAAACGAATTGACGAACCTTCAGATCCTTAAAGAATACGGAGTTTCTCGCCCAGTCGACCTGCGAGAAGAGATTCTGGTCAAGCACTTTGCACATAAGTTCGAACAAGTCCACTTCACACTGATTGTACGTTTGATTTTGCAACAGGGTAAACAGCGACGTTTGCCACTCCCTGTCGTCGACGGTCTGTACAAAGTCTCTTATCATCGGACTAGTTTTAAGGGTAGCTGTAGAGGGCGTCGTCGCGGTGGGATGAGGCTGCTGCGACTGTTCGCCAAAGTTGAACGCCTTTGGACTCGGCGTCGTCGAATTTGCCGGCCATAATTTACTCTCAAGGCTTGGATTAGCGTTGTGAAGGTGATTTCCGGCGGATATCGTCGGCTGTGAAGACGGCGCTATTAGCTGATGTTGTCCAGCACCAGCGCCGGGTTGTGCAGTTGCTAAACCGGCCGCAACAGCGGCCGGCGATGGACTCGAGTCCGGCGACGATGTCAAACTCGAAACCTGAGGTATTTGAATTTCTTGTTTTATGTGAAGGAACGGCGTAACGGCGGACGGATAGCCAACCTCGCTTCCGAGGCCGCTTCGTATCGTTTGAAGTGCCAGCTGACGTTGTCTCATCAATTGAAGTTTCCTCGCCCTGTCCCTTTTGTACATGGGTCCAAATTTATTCCTACCGCCTCTCATCCTGTCTGCTCTTACAGCTGAAACGATAAAATTAACGAAATTAAAAAAAAAAACTGATTCAGGTATACCTCAATTGTGGTAGATTTGTTAAATTTCATGAAACTGGCCATTCGACGATGTTACAGCGCGTCGAGTGGCCTCTTTCGTCAAATATTTATTGTTTATATACCCACGGTACATGTTATGTGCATATTTTGCAACATGTTTCTCTCTGTCTCTCTCGACCTACGTGAATTTTCAATGACAACGGTATTGTAACATTGTGGAACAATAATCAACCGTACATTGAGACAATTTCCCAATAATTTTAGCGCAGTAGTAACAAGTAACGTTGTGTCCAGGTGCCCGACTCCTATTTGTCTCGTAAATTTTTTTTCTACCCACCTGTAGCGAATCAAACTTTCCAATAGTCCGAATGCTGGGGTTACGGTTACGATTACGGTGGTGGACTGTGTTACCACCTCGACATATGTACGTGTGCTGTACAGAAGGTTTATACCAGCTCGTCGGTAATTTGGGTCATTTCGTATTAGAACGGATAACGTGCGCTCGTCACGTTGTAAACTTAACGCAATTAAGGGAAAACTGCTGCACCAGTAGCTAGGCAGTAGTCAGCTGGTTCTCTTTCTACAAAGATTGCGAAAACTTCGAAGCCATCTAACAAACAAATGGCATATAAACTCTGTACAAAACTATTTTTCTTTTTCCTCATTGAAATCGGACAGAAATCTGACTACCGTTTGATTCAAAGTTTTCCGTTATATCGTTCAAGTTGCCAAAACGCTTCTTTTTCTTTTCCTTCTTTATCTATCTATCTCTTTCTCTCTCTTATAACATTTGGTTAATTCAATTTTAGGGGAACTCGGACACAGTCTGTCCATGCGGAGTAAACTGGTTTTGCCGCATTAAGGCTATACGACGACGGTATTCTTGGGAAACCAATGTAGGCAGGCTATATCGCGCCGTTTTGAGGAATGAGAGGGGCCTCTGTGTGTACATACATACAACACGCATAGGGAGATACATTTCGTATTCCGCAATAACCCTGCGCGCCTTTCGACTCTGTCTTGTCCCCCTCCCACACTTCTTTGTGATTTTTTTTTCTCTGTTTTAGTTACTCAGTTACTCTTTCGTCAAATTAATATTATTAATATTACGAAAATGTAACTGCGAAAAGAGTGCAACAATAGCTTCTTTTATTTATTTTTTTTTTTTGCCAAAAATGAGCAAATAATAAAATAATTTAATTTTAGGTCATTGAAGAAACTGTGAGAACGTCTATGGATTGTGAGAGTGAGATAGTAATGATAGTAATAAAAAAAAAAAAGAAGATCGATTGCACAGATGAATTCTAAATCTTGTTGCGAAAATTTTCTTCAAGAATGTCACGGTGTTAATAAACTTTCTGTGAGAATCTGCAGTTTATATTCAATATGTGCAATGTAAAAAAAATTGTCAAAAGTATGAAGAAAAAAAAGAACAACGGATGACACGTGGCGCATTGAAACCGAATAATGTATTATTTGATAAAATATAAACAAATGCACGGTATGAACGGTGGTATAAGATAAGAGATTATCGCTAGCGTAATATTAAAGCAATAGTTGCGCGTGGCCGCATTGCACTTGAAACAACGCGCATGTCAAGCATGCATTGTTAATGCAAAATATCGATGCTACAGTATTTTTTTATTACGCATCGTTATTTATTCTTATCATTTTCTAGTTCAAATATCACTAAACAAATACATATACACATTTTTTTCTTCCTATAGTATATTATTCCACGCATAATTACATTATCAACTAGGTATACGATCATCACGTTCCACATTCTAGATATGGATTCTCTCTTTACCTATGAATTTTCAATCCTCTCATTCATTCACTTTTATACCAATCGCAAGATTGCATTGCCATTATTGTCTATCGACATTTGCGTGTATATATATATATATATATATATATATATATATAGCGAGAGAGAGAAAGAGAGGGGACAAAATCACACGCAACTAATGATTGTATATCCAATATATATAATCCACGTTAGACCTTTGAAGTGTACCTGCACAACGTTGCCTATTTTCGAGTTAAATATTTATCTTTCCCTAACAAGAATACTCGGAGAGGCGGAGTATGAGTATAAATTCAATGGTATTAGTACTCTGTATAGAGTATTAAACACTTCTCAAACGAATAAAATGGCTGAAAAGATCGCTGTGGCGGTACTGGATACCAACATACATACATACATACATACATACATACATATAAAACGTTATAATATAAGCCTCGTTGAAAGTGAAAGGAGGTTGAGGCGCGCTCGACTTGCTCGGCCCACTCCACGATTCTCCCCCGCTAACATCGAGCAGTCCCAACGATCCCCCCCACCACTCCTCCCTTCTTTATCCCTAGAGTTAAACGTTGGTCCCACTATGGAGAACATCCCGCGCGCGCAATTCTCGATATTACAGGTAGGTATTGGTAGGGTTCGCGGCCAGAGGTGTCTGTGCGTGTAGGTATAATAGACGAAACAAAGAAATAAGTTTAATTTTATCACCATGCCTGTATACACGACGGATTTGAATCATTTTTGGTCAAAGTATACATCCAACTGATTAGAATCTTCCTCATATCGAATAGGAATACGATCAATACGCTGAGAATAAAATGTACTGTAGCGAGTTACGTGTAGAACGTTGGATCGTTACTAGACTCCAATGTCACGGACTCTCGCGATCTAAACGGTGCTGGTGGTGATGGGGGGGATGAGAGACCCTCTGCACAAACCGGAAACCACCTACGGCGATTGAGATATGAGACGAAAGAAGCTTGTCAGGGTTTAGAAAAAAAAAAAAAAATTTGATAATCCTAAGGATCTGATTTGTCTCAAGGTCACCCTATCGTTTTGGCACCTAGATTTCGATGTGAGTGACTGGATTTGATTAATCTTTGATTAAACGACGTCGTTGATGAAGTTTTAGAGAGCAAACAAAAAAAAAAAGATATATATATATTATTTCAAACTACCCACGCGGAGCAGGTAAAAGCGACTAACGAGTTTTTTTTTGTTTTTTTCTTTTTTGATCGAAATCTTAGCGTCAACTTTTCCTAGTATATAACGTTGCGTATACATACACACACCACAACCTCACCGTGGACAGTGAGGGAGCGATCGGCGTGGGCGAGAGAATACCTGTAGCAACCTCTTACCTCTCTTACCTCTGTAGATACTTGTTTGTTCCTACATCGTCGCGGTCTTGCGACCACAGTGCGGGAGACAAAGAATTTAGATATGATTGAAGTAGAGAATATGATTTGTTCCCTCAAATTAATTAATTAATTAACGGAGAAGAAAAGACGTGGAAGAATTAAAGAAATCTTGTTCAGACTTTGCGGAAACCGCAAGAGATCATATTAAACGAATAGGTGCAAGAGAGTCGGAGGAGAATAAGATTAGGATGAAAAAAAAGTGGCGATGAAATCACTCGTCGAAGAAAAAATGAATAAAAATCTTTATAACATAGAAGGTGCCCGGAGTAAAACGTGAATGATGTGTGTGTTTCATTGTCAGTAACGAATTTCAACTGGACGTTCCCACATATGCATGTAGATACATGTATTAAACGTTCACGCAGGACTCTTTAGGTTGTATCAAAGATCTTATTCTATTGAACCACGCATATTCTCATTTCCTCGGCGAAACAAGCTGTACGAACAATTGAAAACAGCGTGGAATACAAGTACATAACGTAAACTCGGTAAGGTACTGGAGGAACACATCCGGTTAACCGGAAAATGACAATTACCTGCCCAACTCTATAGGCTCAGACCGCGTGAACACCGATGAGAAAGAAAAATCCCTAAATTCGTTGAAAAAATTCTCAAATTCCCGCAATTTTTTTTTTGATCAAACAAAAACTTTTGGTTTTCTCCAAATAGATTCAAATATTGACTGATATACGAGTATATAGGAAATTGTAACCGTCGATGTAACGAAACGGTGTCACACGCTGTACTTAAATGGTAAAAACGAGGATCGACTACAAAGGAAAGTGATCTTCTCACGTATAATTTCACGACCAGTATACATATGCACAGGTATAAGTGTCCACATACAATCTCGTAAACCGAATGTGTTTAAGAGAGGAGAACAATGTCAACACTACCGTGCGTGTGCAAAACGCGATTCTGACTCGCGGATAGTCTGCACCTCATCTGTATAACCTTGGATTAACCTCATGATCACGCGATGCCAACAGCCTCAAAGGTATCGAGATCTTTATAGGTGGGTTCAAAAAGTGTGATTAAAATATTGTATCTTAATTCATTGAGACAAAAGTCAAGTTGCTACATCAAGATGATGGTCTTCTATGTGTGTCTAGTAGCAAAGCGTATCTACCACTATTACATGACGTGGCTATAGAGCCGGTAAAAAAAGGCATGTTTGATTTTTCCAATTAAGAATTGAGAATTTTTATTTGTTGTTCGATCTCCTCTACACAACGAGTGTGACTTTTTCATCAGGTTGAATGACGTCACGGTCAAGTTTCGAGTATCTTATTTTCTTCTTCACCTTTCTTTCCCATCGTGGAGACTGCGACAACAGACCGCGGTCAATTTCGCGGTGTCTCTCTCTCTCTCTCTCTCTCTCGTGTTTTGGTTATCTCAAGCACCAAGGAATGCGCGATCATCCGTTCCAAGGACAGAGACAGGTAGAAAGGAGGTGAAGAATGAACAAAAAAAAAATTCTACCCATTTTTCATTCATCGTCCCCTGCATATGCCGCAGGCTTACCACCACCGCATCTGCTCGAATTTGAGTGAAAAAAAAAAATGAAACAATAATCTATAATTGAGATTGAGAATTGAAGAAAAATGTATAATCGGTAGCTTTTTGTTTTCAGATTGAAAATCAGCAAACACTGTTGCTCCCTCGATTTCTACTCTTTACCTGTACGAGATACGCGTTCGGCATTCATGCAGCTGTGATACACAATACGAATGTTCGCGCGAGTTCCGCCCGAGTGCCCAACCTCAAAGCCTATACTTATAATCCCCACGCGAATGAAACCGTAACAAATAACGAAATTCTCTTCTTTTTATTTTTTTTATTTTTTATTGTCTCCTATTCATATATATACACCTCTCTGACTAACCCTGTCGATTTTTAGATATTCTCAGAACATGATAAATCGGGTCTAAATATTGAATCTTCCAGTATTTCGATTAAAATATTCATTTATTCCTGTTATTCTCATAGAAAAACGTAATTTCCGTTACAAAATGTTATAAAATAAGTAACGAGGTATTCAGCAAGTGCGAAGTTCTTATCGGTAAGGGTTATCGTGCGTATGCATATAAATGGCATTGTTCGCTAACGATCTAAGAATTTCTCCAACACCATTATTCGCTATATTTCTTGTCTTTATTATTTTTTTTTTCTTCTTTTGTTTTCTCCTAGTAGTTACATCGTATTCTTCTCGACTAACGTCTAATCGCAGATAATTATGCAAATTTAACAAAAGATAGAATAGAGTAATTATTTTTCCACCAACCGGTCAATGCCTAAAAATTTCTTTTGTCCTGCTCCGGTTCAGTATTTGAATTTAATTATCAAATATCAAATGCCGAAATTTGAGCTGTTGAAAATTTAATTCGCGAAACGGTGTCGTGTGTGCAGGGGGTGAGAGAGAATCCAGTTTCTTCGTTTCGGCGTGTGCGTCAAGAACCCAGACACATAAGTGCGTATATATGTTGTACAGAAAATATAAAATTTGTAAAAAAAAAAAAAAAAAACAAGAAGACACAGTGATCGCACAGAACGACGTTGCACAACCCCGCCTCTGTATAACCTTTCTCCCCCACTACGTTCATTCTGCGCGAAGTCAGCCAGGCAAACAGGTAGGCTAGGCTATGGCTATGGCTATGGCTACGGCTATGGCTATGGCTATGGCTACGTCTATGCTATGCCAGGTATAACACACTCTTGCAATATGACACAATAATTATGAAATTTGTAAGTTGGGTTTCTAAACGTAGCGACTAGGCAGACAATTAGATTTCCGTTGTCGTTGTCCCCGTGTGTGATTTTCTAACTACAATACGTATGTACACATAGCCTCAGTACTCGAAACCAAGACTCTCCTATCCTCGAGCTAATATGCGGAGAAATTAATTACAGACGTTTCATGAAGAAGAAGAAGAAGAAGCTCCTTGCATCCGTTGTGGAAATTATGTATACAAGCATGAAACATAGTTTTTTGGAAGCTTTAAAATTTTTCGGAAGAAGAAGAAGAAGAAAGAAAGAATTCACAAATTTCTACACTCGGTTACAAGTCTTGTGTGCATATATGTTAAAAGCGATGGTATCTTTCTTTTGAAATCCCTGATCTTTACCGTATTCTGACGCAACGTGGATATTCAACTGATCTTGTGTGTGTGTGTGTGTCGTACACCTATAGGCTATGTGTACTTTATATTGGCTAAAATTGTGTACATAGAGAAAATGAAATTAGGAGTTGGCCCATCTGTGAGAATTTATATATCGAAATAGTGGATTTAATGGATAAAACGTAATACATGCAGATAGATATAGATATGAAAAATGAGAGTATTTCCGCAAAAGTAGGACACGCGGGATCGCACGCACGTTAAATCGTGCGTGAGAGGAGGTACGGTACGGTGTATGGTATATAGAAATTGTTAAATTGTTGAATGAGACATTGGGGTGATATAGTGTGTGCAGACTGTGATAATTAAAAGTAAAGCAATTGCAAAACTGTGAAACTGACCTCTTTTAACGGAGCTACTACGAATAACGACGGTTGTCTAATCTGACGAAATATAAATTTATTAGGGCGTATAAACCGTTGCATTTCGAACAAACTTGGGTACATATACATATACATATAGGTACAATGATATCAACGTTCCTACCGCACGTGCCCGTACCGGTCTATTCTTACCTTATACCATTTCTTTTTTTCTATTATATCTAACAACTGTATCTATCGTATACACGTCATACACGCAATACTAGACGTATATTCTATAGTCTGTGTACAATAGGTGATAATCTACTGTGCTAAAGTTACCGGCTAACAATATGACAATTTTAAAAGAACGCGTATACGAGTAACGGTGAGAAACTGGGATTCAAATTACTGTTTGAAATTGTATAGAGAGAGATAGAGAGAAAATTAAACGAGGAAAGATTAGAAAACCGAACGAAAAGGTGAAAAAAATAATTAAGAAATAAAAGAAAGTAATGATATAATCGACGCAGTATTGGACAGATAAGAATAGAAGTGAGATTGAAATGAACATTTTCAAAACATCACCCTCTGGGTATATTTTTGGAAAATTTCACCAAACCGGAAAATACATCCACGCACTTGCCCAAGGCGTAGATTCAAATTTCGTAAACGATCTTAACAAATGTATACTTTCTCGCATATCCGCTCATAGAAAGACAATTAAGACGGACAATAATTGTTCAACATAGTAAAAGTAGAAATAAACGATGTTATTGTTAAGAAGAAAATGAGGAAAAAGAAATTGAAACCGTAGGGTCCACGTATTACGCGTGTCTAAAAGAAGAAGAAGAAAAAAAACAGTTGTACGGATTACACGTCAGACGTATTATAAACACAGGTGAACTTGAAAACGGTACGTATTGCTAAATTATATTTATTGATTTTAGGCTCCTCGTTGCCATAATAATGAGAGAAGAAAAAAGATCTCTTTACACCGTTTTACCATATTGTAAGTGAGGCGAGGTGAGGTGACGTAGGTAGGTATACGAACTGTGTATGTATGGCGAGTAATTACTAAAGTGAATAATGGTGACAACGTGTGTTGTGTTGTGTTAGTCAATGGTAAATATTCGCGGATACATTGTATACCATACACCTATTAAGGTGATAGCATAACTTCCGCGATCGTGTTCCAAAAAAAAGGATATACAAAAAAATGTGATTATTATTTTTGTTTTTTGTCTTATGGGCTATTCCACGTGAAGCGGATCGGTCACCTCTCAGATATTTTCTTAATTTTGCATGTCGATTGTGTAGGGGGAGTTAGATTTTTGTGCCAAAGCCCGATTTTGATGATGCAAAATTCGATTTTTTATTTGCAATAACAAATTAGAGAACCTTTTTTTTTCAAAAATTCATAACTCCGCCAAGAATGAAGTTACATTCGACTTTCTTTTTTTGATTCACGCGGAAAGGTTCATAGAATTGAGAAAAAAATACAAAATTGAAAAAAACAATTGTTATCAATTGTTTATTTAACAATTAATTTTTCAAAGATTTTTAAAACACTGAGCAACACGACTAAAAAATTCTAAGAAATTCTGACATGTACCTTGTACTATACTACAACCTGTGAATTAATTTCAGAGACGTGTTTTTTTTCGTTTTCGAGTAAAAAATCGTTAAAGGTGTCGATGCGTCCCAATTTGAGGCGCGCCGCGACTCACGGAATGGCAAGCTACTCCGCGGTGGCGACGCAACGTTATTTGCGAACCATTTTCACGATGTTGGACATGAGTTAAAAATCTGAAAAAAATAGTGTACCTTCACAACGCCTGCCTTAAGCGATAAGCAAAGTTTCGAAAACGTGTTATCTCCCATTTTCGAATTATAGATATAAAAATATTTTTAATCTCAGTAATTAAAACACGGGAGAGAACACGTTTTTGAAACTTTGCTTATCGCTTAAGGCAGGCGTTGTGAAGGTACACTATTTTTTTCAGATTTTTAACTCATGTCCAACATCGTGAAAATGGTTCGCAAATAACGTTGCGTCGCCACCGCGGAGTAGCTTGCCATTCCGTGAGTCGCGGCGCGCCTCAAATTGGGACGCATCGACACCTTTAACGATTTTTTACTCGAAAACGAAAAAAAACACGTCTCTGAAATTAATTCACAGGTTGTAGTATAGTACAAGGTACATGTCAGAATTTCTTAGAATTTTTTAGTCGTGTTGCTCAGTGTTTTAAAAATCTTTGAAAAATTAATTGTTAAATAAACAATTGATAACAATTGTTTTTCCAATTTTGTATTTTTTTCTCAATTCTATGAACCTTTCCGCGTGAATCAAAAAAAGAAAGTCGAATGTAACTTCATTCTTGGCGGAGTTATGAATTTTTGAAAAAAAAAAGGTTCTCTAATTTGTTATTGCAAATAAAAAATCGAATTTTGCATCATCAAAATCGGGCTTTGGCACAAAAATCTAACTCCCCCTACACAATCGACATGCAAAATTAAGAAAATATCTGAGAGGTGACCGATCCGCTTCACGTGGAATAGCCCTTATGCGTGTCGTCACCCTTTAAAAAACTGCATTCGCGAATCAAAGATGAATAATGATTGTCGTTGAATCAATGTGAAAGCGTTTTAGTGCGATAAGAGGATGCGAGTCTGCACCCTTCCCCCTCGCGTTTAATGCAATCTTTATGAACACCGCAGATCGATAGATCTTCGAAATGCCATTTGATCATTCCCGATCGGTACATTTACGACGTATAACAGTTAAAAGGTGTACGAGACGTATCTTACTTGACGTGGGTCGAGGTTTAAACGAATGAACTACTGAACTATGAACACGTACTGATATAATGTCATGTAGGATGAGAATCGTGTCAGTGGTATCAATAATGCGAACACGTCATCCGGATAATAATAAACCGAGGATCCTATACACATCGTTATAATATCTTTAATGAATGCAGAGAGAAGAATTTTGTTTCCATAATTTAACGAAAAACAGGTTCATTGACTCAACACGTATTTTTCTTCTCTCTCTCTCTCTCTCTCTCTCTCGTCTCGCGTTATCATCATCATTATAGACGCTGCATCTGCGTTACATAGATTTATCTTTTGTATGCAATTTTTTTCTTCTCCTTCTTCTTCTCGATTGCACTTTGTATTAAGCAGAAGCCAGTGAAATCTGATGACAATGTTTCGTTCTCGTATACGATAGACTTTCTGGATTTGATCAGGTTTCACCATCTCATCGTTTGCTCGCCTCGTTATTAATTATATCGTTTGATTGTAGCAGAAAGTGTAAACGAATCAACAAACTATAAACTACCGATCCTGATTCGCGAAGAGATCCTCTTCTTCGTAATAGAACAGAACAGCCCAGAGGAATTTGTAGTTTTAGTCTTCTTTTGACAATATCTGACTTCTGGTTGCTTCTGGGTGAAAAACAACCAGGACTAATTTTGAAGCTAATGAAATTCTCTACAAAAAAGGTATCGAGCCTTTTTCTTGTATACTCGACAGTTTAGAAGGTATTCTATCAAACGAAACGATTCGAATAATTTTTAATCCATAATGAACAACACCGGTGATCCTACGATGTCTGTGATACATTTGGCAAAGTGAAGAAGGAGGAAAAAAAAAGTTCATGGTCTACACCCATGAGTTATACACGTACACGTGACGTATGTGCATATGTAATAACGCGAGTACAGCCACGCGTGTATAGCTAAATGAATGTGTGTGCGAGTTTGCCACGTGACAACGGAGCCGGCGCGATGTCGATGTCGTTTTCGTTTTCGTTTTGGTCGTCGCTCAAGGCCAAATGGCCCAGAGACATTGTCGCGAGTTCATACGAACGAGGTGCAACCGCCTAAAAATTTACTGATCCCTATCTGCATACATCCACGCGAGCATTATGTGGCTGGAAGAGTGATCGACACCTGCGCGAAAGGATTCTGACCGGAGACAGAGGCATCCAAATACATATATGCAGCATTCACATCTCGTCACGAGTTGGGCACGTATCTCATTCTACACTCGGAGCGATGCCGACATGTGCGTCATGTCGTACGACCACAAAACTAAACAAAAAACATTTCCAAATAATAAACTATTGTTTTAACGACGTTCCGGTCGGGTCCGATCGGCCATGTTCGGGCTACGATAAACAATACTTGGTTACGACTGGTTCGATCACTATTTCAGAAGATGGTGCCGTTGTAAATGTATGCATCTTGAGTAACCTCAACAATTGAAGACCTCAGTGCAGCGGACGGTCGAGTCCTCATCTCGTACGGTACACATGGCGAAGTTGATCCTGACCAGTCTGATTTTTCCAACATTTGTACGTTCCATGTGTACCGTACGAGATGAGGACTCGACCGTCCGCTGCACTGAGGTCTTCAATTGTTGAGGTTACTCAAGATGCATACTTTTACAACGGCACCATCTCCTGAAATAGTGACTTAATCTAACCTGACCAGCCGTAGCGAGGTATTGGTTATCGTAGCCCGAACATGGCCGGTCGGACCCGACCGAAACGTCGTTAAAACAATGAGGCCAAACTACAACCTGACCCATTCCGAAGACATTCATTATACATACGTAATTCCTCATTACATCACCCGTTCACTGAACATTTCTACTGCAACTACCTTCAATCGATCACGAACGCATCGACCAAGCAAAGAAAAGGAAAGGAAAGGAAAGGAAAGGAAAGACTGAAGATATAAAGAACAGAATTGAGGGGGTCAGTGGAAAAAGGACCAATCTGAAGCTAGCAGGCAAGTGTCGAATTCAATCAAAATGAGGCAGCGATCGTAGAATTTGAATTTTGTGACATATCATGTTAATCAGTGACAGATTAAATTTCACGATTGCATGTCATGTCATTGTAATCCGGGGTTCGCATGGTCTCTGAACACAAATCTGATGTCAAAAGGTGTAAAATTCAAAATGGCGGAGGCAATATGGCCGAAAGAATGATGCGATCAACGTTAAACCTGGTTTCCAGTGTTTATTTCGAGTCTCTTGCCAGTAAATCTGATTGTTAGTCCAAATTTTTATCTTCGATAACATGTAAATCTAATCTTCTGACCCCCTCGATCGTGATAAGCGGTGAAAATAAGAAAATGAAATAGAAATGGTCAAATCTCACCTTCCAGCTTCATCCCGACCTCGAGACATTTTTGGAACCTGCAGAAGGGACACCGCTTCCTCTGCGTTTTATCGATGTGGCAGGACCTCTCGGCGACGCACGTGTACACCTTCTTATTCTGCACGGTACGTTTGAAGAAACCCTTGCAAGATTCGCAAGTGAGAAGTCCGTAATGGTATCCGGAGACCTTGTCCCCGCATACGGGACACAGTTCCTCTATGATGTCCTTGGCGTCGGTGAATTCGGATGATCCGGGAATCGACCCGGTAACGACGCCGACACCGACGCCGGCTACTTGACCGACGCAGCCGCCCCCTCCGCCCCCGTGACTCATTCCGGATCCGCTACCAACGCTGCCTCCACCGCCGCTACCTCCGCCACCGGCGCTACCACCGCCGTTTCCGTTTCCGTTTCCGTTACCGTTTCCCGTTCCGTTACCACCACCACCACCCCCGCCTCCCGCGTAGGTGCCGCCGTCCATCCCGGAGGAGGTACCCCCGCCGCCTGTAGGCGAGAACAAACACGTGTACACCTTTTTGTTTACGCTTGGCGAACTGTTGCGTTTAAAGAAACCCTTGCACGACTCGCAGGTCAACAGTCCGTACTGGTATCCGGACATTTTATCCCCGCACATGGGACACCGTTCCTCGGGGCACGTGGCGTCAAAGAAGGCCGCTTCGAGCCCCGAGAGACCGAGGGACTGCGACTGGCTCTGGGACTGTGTCTGGGGTTGGATCTGGCCCTGATTATTGCTAGTCTGCTGGTGGCACATGGCGGTAGGCGGACTCTGAGCGCAGTACGATATCGGCGAGCTGTACTGACCGGGCTGGCCCGCGGCGCCCTGTGGGCTGCCTTGGGGGCTCAGCTGAAACGGTGACATGTTCAATGACATTAGGCCCGAATGCTGTTCCATCTCCAATAACATCACACGACACTGGTTTATTTTATCCACTAATTTATCTTGTCTAAACCACCCTCCTCCAGCTAAACGTCTCGTCGATAATCCTTGCGATAACGATATCCCTACGTCCTCATTTGTCGACAGATGAATCAATCCACCCGCGATCCCTGTCCTGCCCAACACGTCGACGGTTAACACCAGTCACTAAAATAATACCGGTAACACACTCGGAATACCGTCCGTTTCATTGTGCGATATCGTATGTGTGTCAGTGTTGTGTGTTGTGTCAACCGCACGCAACATGCGATCACTGAACACCTTTCATTCACTGTAATCCAGGGTTGATAGGGCACCGGCGTCTCAACACAAACCCACTTATCGTTTTTTATTTATTTATTTATTTATTTTATTGAAAACAGAACATAAACTGGACTCGATTGAAAGAAACTAAAGATTGAACAATTTTTCGTTTATCGAGAGAAGCTCGCGACTAGATCCCTCGGAAATCCGTTCGTGACTAGTCGATTCGGTCTCTCGGCTCGTTCGAGAGGGCCAACCAACTACCCTCGTACCCCTACCCCTCGCGACGTTTTCAGGTGAGTTTTGTCGTTCTGAACACACCCCGTGACCCCTCTGCGTTACGAGTACGTATCGCGTTTGTAGTTATCACCGATCCGTCCGCGTCTTCTAAAAACCCCTCTACCGCCTCGTTACTCGGAACCAACACAGCGCACGGCATAAGTGAAAGTGATTCAGCAACAGCGACCGAGTCTGAGCGCATGCCACCAGGTGCCCGAGGAGGAGGAGGAGGGTAACGACGAGGGGGAGTAGGGGAAACCGAGAAGGAGGAGTAGAAGAGGGACGCACAGCCAGAACCCGGGTTAAACGAAACCGAGACAACCGCTGCAGTGCGGGAAAGAAGGGAAGGAAACCTCCGAGGGTGGGGATGACCCACTTACCGAACCAGGTCTATGTCGGCCGGACAACTATTGGCGGTGGTTCGAGAAAATCTACGAGCCACGTGTCGTTTCTACAATTTTTACGAAACGGATCCGCCAGGTTTCGCACTTATTTCGCGCGATCTTAGACAGCTTGGGAGAAAATAAACGGACGACTCTTGCTTTCGGTTAGTCGTAAACGGCCGATGGGCCGCAAGCTGGGTCAACAGCAACGCCGTTGGCACTCCCGTCGTCGAGCAAGACTCGCGGTGTGGATGTGAGTCGCCGCTGGAGGGGAGACCTACTGACCCAGTTCGACGAGAACATGACGCAGCCGCGACTCTCAAGCCCTCCGCATCCCCCGGTGGATCGCGGCGTCTCTCTACGTCCTACGATCCGTCTGTACCTCCGTCTCTTTCCCTCTTCATCGTTTCGCAGATATTATTCCATCTATTTGTCTAGCCCTTTCGTTTTCTACGGTATAAGATTGGATTAATCGCGCGGTGCGATTGTAAATTAATGCATAACCGGTACGAATGCAGGTTTTCACGTATCTGTATCGAGTTGTAATTACGCGATCGTGCCGTCAGCCACTGTGACCAGTCGATGTTACCGATGTAATTTTATTCTCATCGTAAAAATTTATTTATGTCAGTGTTAATTATTTTTTCTCAGAGTCTAAAAGACTCTAACGATCGAATTGTCTACAGTTACTAAACGCAATATCGTATGGATAATAAATTTTCCCAAATTTGTTTCGTTCTTCTAAATGGGAGAAATCGCGATTATCTATATCGCGAAATCACCGAGCGTTGATGAAACGTTAAATAAAACAAAAGATTGGAACTCATTGAGCAGTCGGTAGGATAGGTCACGCAATAGACGACGTTGACACACTTGAATATCAATTTTTCATTCAATCAGAGAACGAGGAAATAAGATTGTTATAGCTCGACGAAAACACCGCGGTTATCGTTTGTTGCACCGAGGCACTGACCCATCGTGAATCGTTATTACACTATATATATATACCTGCACTGGAGGAAAGCCAAAGCCACCGGAAGAAAAAATGCAGCCAAATTTCGGGACGATCTAATATCTGTATTTGGCGCGAATAGTGGGATGGGTTCGACCTATGGGTCGCAAATTTGAAGGCGTTTTTTATATTCAGAGTTATAGTCGTAGTCAAAGCAGTAATTAGACATCGGTATGTGTATAATGCGTATAGAGTAGACGTGACAGGAATAGTTTAAATTGAATTATATGTGTGTACATGTACGATACGCAGACCTTAAACATTTTTTAATCGTGGCTAGATGCCTAGTCCACGATACGCATAAACCCTATACCCCCTGCCTATACGTGCTCACCTATAGTGGGTAATATTTGTCATAAGTGCGCGAGTCGAAGTGTGCCAAGGCTGCATAACGAGCGATGTCCCCACCGCGGTCTAGCTCACATTTTCGAAACTAAAAGTAAAATCTAACTCATTGTCTAACGATATCGGTATCTGCGGGGTCTACGCTTTAGGAGTTTGGACGTAGACGATCCTTAGTAGCAAAACGATTCGACTCTGCCTTTGACGACACGAAAAATCTCGGTTCTGTCTGACTCTGTGTAACTGAACGAGGAATGACACAACATCGGACGAAACAATGAAATCTGCGATGATCTAGCTTCTCATTCTCTATCCTCATTAAATAGCCAAACAATATAACACTATGTACGCACGCGTCTAGCTTCGTCGTTGTATCTAATCGTGTAATCGTATCGTTTCGTGTAACTCAATACATAAGAAAAAGAAAGAAAAATAAATAAATAGATAGAAGAATAAAAATTATCTATAAATTAAGGCCACACACACACACACACAGATAATGTATATAGCTGAGCGTAAAATAAAAATAATATATAATTGATTATAAATTCTAATTGTGGCGTCAGCATCGCGCGCGCAGGTAAAGTTGGATAGCAGGTATCCCCCATGTGGGTAACTGTGTCAAGGCCGTGCGAACTGGGTTGCAGACCGGCGACGCGCGTTTCATGGAGAGTGACTGGGTTTTTGAGAGGAAAAATAAAAAATACAAAAGCAATAATAAAAAAATAAATATATATATATATATCAACCTACCAACATCGGTGGGGGAATATTCGCGAAACTTTTGCTTTTTTATCATGTACGATAATAATTACACAGCTGTTTTTCGACGTGTCATATTCCTTCGTATAGCTGTGGTTCATACGAGAATCGAATACATGTTTCTTACCAAGATTGATAATTTTATATCCCAACGACGAGTTTCAGGCTTTTGCCAAATCAGTCAGATTCTTTATCGATTAAAAATAATAAAGAGAATAAAATATCCACATTTCATCCTATCCGACTCGATGCCGAATTTTTTTTCTTCTTTTTCTCCAAGGTATCCAATTGTCACCTCAATACCGTGTAATTCATTTCACTTTGATAAGTTGCGCCACTTATTTCACCCGTGACGAATAAATATTCGGAAGTAGATATACCTATACACGTGACGCAAATTCACGGTATTCGTCATCGCGTCTAACAAGAAAAAGAGAAAAAGAAAAACGTCGAAATCTATGGAGGAAGAAGATATGTAGAGGATATACGGAGGTCGTAATTTAATCTATGGTGTAAGGTGTAAATATTTCGAAAATGTATTGCAAGGAAATTATGGGATGACCCTGCAGTGACCGAAGAAAAAGTGGTGCCAAAATTTAGATCCTGCGAATAGACCATATAGAGGGTCCTGAATATATACTAAATGGACTTTCTTTTACGGTAGGGATACTTATATTCTATATCCCTAGAATCCCCCCCCCAGATGTTTGTCCCTTTTGTATACTTTTACTTTTACTTTTACTCTTACTCTTATTTCTACCTACACCCTTGTGCCTACGGTGTATTTTCGCGATGTTACGAGAGCCCCCTAGTCGTAAAACCAGTTACTGCCTCAATAAACTATAAGCTTCCTGTACTAGTTTCGCCAAAATTTGAGAATAGAAATATGGGAAAATAATATATAATAATATATATATATACGATACAAGATTTTGAGTAAAACCAGAAGGAAAAACCCAATTGAGTCATTTTTTTTTTTTTTTTTGACTCACTTTTAATTCAACATTCTCAAAAATTTATTATACATATTATATCAACTGAATACATATAATATTGTATAATATAAAAGCTGTCGAAATAAAATTTAAAAAAACCAACCGATTGAAGTATAAAATAATAATTATGAACCACATATAGAATATTTTTTTATATAATAAATCGTTTCATATGAATGGAATGAAATAGTGACTCGTGTCACTCGAAATACGTCTGCAGCGAGTGTGAGTCGATCGAACTTTGATCGAGTCATAAATGAATTTTGAATCGTATTAAATTTGTATCCTGGTTCCCTGAATTATTGACTAAAAATAAAATAAAAAGCTAGTTTCTTAATTCCCGGTAGTTTGTTGCGTGTCTCGATGACTCCTTCCTCAAAAATCGACCTTGCTACTACATTGAGTGAGGTAAAAGATAAGATAAAACGTTCCGACCAAGGACCGAGCCCTTCTTCTCGTCCTACACGCGCGGTAATCAGAATCTAAATACCTAACTTACGTCAGAGCGCAAAGCGTGTGGGTGATGATAGAGAAGCGCGAGAGACAATCGACGGACGCTACGTGCGCGGTGTGTGTGAAATTAAACGAGCGCTAACGACAGAGAGAAAGAGAAAGAGAAAACGGCTGAGCTGTACTCGACGTAGAGAGCGAAAACGCTCTTACTTTCTTTGCCACTTTCATTGGCAATGCTAGCGGGTCGAGAGCGCCGATTATGCGAGTCTTACGTCGCTTACGCGACTCCGCGAGACTCTCTCTCTCTCGGCGTGAAGTAACACACTGGCACTTTCATCGATCATCGTGAATACCTCTCGGAGGATTTCTACCGGTTGACCAACTCCGATCGCGGTTACTCAAATTGAAATTGGATTGAAAAAAACAAAAAAAAAACAAAAAAATTGCGGGGGTTTAATTGAGAATAGAAATGCACTCGATGTGTGTCCCGGTTTTTTTTTTTTTTTTTTTTTTAAGCTGGAGTTTAAAATAAAAGAGGTAAACGCGATCGAGGGATTTTAGGGGCAGGGCTGACCCGGCGTTGTCGATCTATTGTTGATGCATCGTCGAGTTCCCACGGAAAAGTGGGACGGGCATCCGCTGCCACCACGCTCAACGAAACGACCTGCTGCATGCATTCAGAGTCTGGTGCACTTGCGAGCCAGACACGATTTTTATCAGCAGATTCGTTATAATTAAGTAGGAGTTAATGTACATATTAATTAAGGGAACCTGAAATCGGTCATTTTTTTTAACTTCCTGTTTCTTTGTTTTGACAGAAAAAGGGAAAGTTATTGCAATCAACCTGAAATATAAAAATTGAGACGAATCCAAAATGCTTAAAAAAAAATTTTGAAAATTTTCCTATACCGATTGAAATTGGTTACATCCAAAGGCGTTTTGGGTTTGAGGTAGAATTTCAGAAAGTTGAGACCAAATAATTCTAAATAAAAAATGAAACATTGGGAGCCAAAATATGTTTTTTTGCTAATTGGTATATTTCTATACCTATTTTTTTTTTCTACCACGTAAAATTGGCTCGCGTCTTGCACGCGGGGTAATTAAAACTGTTAACATGAAAGCGATTAGCACGTAAATTCAAGTATAAACCATAAAAGCAAAAGAGTCAGTCAAAAGACTTTATAGCTAGCAGGCGACGTGAATTAGCACAGAAAACTGAGTATGTAGTTCACATGTATATTTATAAGCATGAATAAATAATAACGCGATAAGGGAGAAGAGAATAAAAATCGGTACAAAGAGGAGAAAAAGAAGAAGAAAAATAATGATAAATCGGTGAAATAATCGCGAAAAAACTGCTCTGACATAATTAATTTTAAATCCAACGATATTAATAATGCGATACTAACAAATCCGTTATCAACAGCGCGATAACAGGTGCGATAACGGATGTAGGTCAGTTTGATACGAGTGACCTCATTCTCGGATGAGAAGCTAGAATCGCGCTAGCGGCTCTAATATACAGTTTTGCACGCATGCCTTTCGCGTAACGATACACGAGCCTCCTGCCTAATACACGTGCATCCATATTGGCCCTAATAAATTGAAACGTGTATTTATGTGCACAGATGGCTTCTAGCGTTCTTCTTTTTCTTCTTCTCAAATCCCCTTCCACTACTTCGATCGCGATCGTTCCTAATTTTTATCACTGCTCACATTATTCGACGATTCGTTCGTTTCGTACATCGGCAAGAACGACCTTGCTAATCTTGGCTGAATATATTGTGAAAGCAAAGACACGTTTATCTATGCAGGTTTGATAAGGGGGAATATAAAGAAAAAAGAAGAAGCGAAGCAGTCGTTTAATCTATGAGATTTGATAGAGAAAAGGATCTACCCTGATGGGTGGATAAAGCGTTTGCTGTGCCGTAATCTAATTGATAACCGATAATCTAACGATAATTAACCACGATTCATATTTGTTTAGAAATTAAGATATGGAAGATATAGTGGATTCAATGATTCTATGATTTTTATGTATCAAAACGCAACGGAAGTAAATTTTCTTTGATAACAAAAACGAGGACTCACGGTGGCCAATTTTTATCGGGAAAAAAATTCCCTGACTTTTCCCTGACTTTCCCTGACCGAAATTCTAATATTGTCTTAATTATAGTGCTACAAGATAATACTTCATTTCGATACACATTGATTAGGAAATCCAACAATGTTGGGAAAAATTATATGAAATTTTTTTAATTTTCTTCTCGCCGAATCATTTACGACACGTTAGCAATTTATTTCACTTTTTCCCTGACCAAGTTTGAAATTCCCTGACATTTCCCTGATTCCCTGACCAATTTTTGTTTTCCCTGACAATAATTATAGACGCGAATTTTCCAATATGTCAGAGTCAGAGTCACAGCGAAGAAAATCAGCGATAAGGATAAGAATTTGACAGAAAAGAAAAAGGTTTGCATAGCGAGTTTTGAGTTATCGTAACATCGATATTCATTTATTCATTGAACCGCGATAAGGACGCTGCGTGCAGTTGCAGTGTTATAAATTATTCGTTATCTGTATACTTTGAAGAGATATAATCGCAATTTATGTATTATACGGATACAAAGAGACTGAAAATAAACCATATACACGAGTCACGAAGAGGGAAGTGAGATGATTTCCGGAGAAAAAAAAAAAACAGATGAATAATTGGCACAGGCTGTATTACTCGGCAATAATTAAACACAATCCAGACACGAATCGATAGCTGATTACAGTGTGAAAAATTCTCTCTCAAATTGAGATCGAAATGTATTTGAAAAAGTATTTTCACCCGACTACGATAAAATGACCGTATTTCGCCCCTGAAACGCGGGTCAAAAGTCGTCAATTTTGGACCAGAGGGAAGAAAAGTCGATCACCGGGCAAAAAAGTAAATTGCCGGGCAAAAAAGTGGACTTTTTTACTTTTTTGCGTTACAGCGACGGAATATGGTCATTTTATCGAAGTCGGGTGAAAAATAGCATATGCCACACGGGAGGAGCGCAATTTTCACCTCGTGTTCGTGCTGCCCTCGCTGCACTCGCTTCGCTCGTGCCTCGGGCAGCAAACCTCGCACTCGGCGAAAATCCTTTCCGAAAATCTTTCCTCCCTTGTAGCATAATATACTATTTTAATTTTCTGTCTTTGAAAAATTGTGGGTGAAATTTTCATATTTAATCAGTAGCCAATTTTAGTTGTGAAAATCGCTGTATTTTATTATTATTTAATTTTTGATTGAAACCGAAAATTTTCGAATTTAAAACAAGAAATAACTTTCGATCCTTCGTTCAGAATCTTTTTACTACCCTGTAGATTTTAAGATCGAATAATAGACGATATCGCATTAATCGCCTGGTCGATTAAGGCGGCGGTTGTAAAAGTTATTCAACAAAAATAGAATCTAAACGTCTATTTCCATCGAATTGGCTAAAAATATAATCGATAAACAAAAAACAAATCCCTATGTAGCTATGAAATTGAAAATTAACTGCCGCAATTATGCACGCGAGGTCTGGTAACGTTTGCCAAAATAATAATCAACGATATCTCACAGTCATTAGCCACGCTGGTCGAGTCGGGCTGGTATAGGCCAGGTCCGGGAACGTCGCGACGCTTGGCGTCGATTGACTTGACCCATTTACCCGGTGCACTTGGACCAGTTCGCGGTTCAACCAGACGCCGCCCAGGCCTCAGGCGCTCGGCGTCGGCGTCGGGACGATACCGCGACTACGCCCTCGCATTTTTCGCGCACCTTCCACGTTGTAATATTTTAGAAGGACGATTTTTATTATAGTTAAAAAAAGTAGGTACATCAGATGGGCGACTATAAAGAGTGAAAAAAAGATATAATTTTTCCCTGATTGAAATTCTAACGAATTTTCGGGGATACTTTTTTATTTATAATTTATACAAGTTTTCCTACCATTTTCATTGATTAAGATGATTAAGATTAAGACGTGAGGAAGAAAAAAAATCTTTTATTCCGTCTTGTTTTCGTATCGCCATAAAACTTCTTGACTTTTCCCTGACCAGTGGCCACCATGTTTATTTCTACATCAATTTTTCCTTTTGTTTTTTTTTTTTTCTGAATGGATACAGGATCTGATCTGATCCAATCTAGACGCGGTATGAGAGAGACGGGAGACGCCCTTTAGGGTTCGACTTCCCAGAGCGCGTTGAAAATTGATATAAACAAGATTCGATTCGATCAACAAAAATTTTATGCTAATTTAGACAATTTTTGTTGTTCAAGTGAACAAAAAAAATGTCAAAACAACACATTTGATGTTCAAATGACATCCATTTGTGTTATATATTCGACAACTAAATGTGCAAATATAACACAAATGTAGATTGGACCTGCTGGGACATTTTTTCTAGTTAAATTTTACCAACAGTGTAGGCTTCTACACCTGTTAATATTTTACCACGAA
Source organism: Euura lappo (assembly GCA_018257835.1). Classification (NCBI taxonomy): domain Eukaryota; kingdom Metazoa; phylum Arthropoda; class Insecta; order Hymenoptera; family Tenthredinidae; genus Euura; species Euura lappo. Next base: position 88,654 of record JAEUYN010000705.1, read on the forward strand.
ATTTGGTATTCGTTTTCATTGCACCAAAATACATTCATACAAAAATCGACAACCATCTGGGACAGATACTCTGTGTGCCGAAGTCTAATTGACTGGAATTTGAATAACTAGGCCAAATCCACCCGCTTCCATTGTATATACACACTTCTCTCTCTCTCTCTCTCTCTTACGAATTAGCGGTGTGATAATAACGTGGAGATAAGAGTGGTAGATGACTATATTCGATATCCCTATGTACATACGTAGCTCGTATGTACAGATACTATTTATCGAACATTCGCACACACATGTTGGGAATATCGCGAGGGGGGGAAGGGGGCCGCCTTCGGCTTCGGGTTCGGCTAGGCGCCCGCGTGATCCTCACTACTATATATTACTACATTCGTTTCTCATTGACCCAGTTACCCAGTACACTTGACCGCCTCCGCCACCACCACCTCCCGGCGTACCTCGCAGCGCGCGGATCTGACTCGTTTCGTCCTCCCCGTTCGCCCCTTATGAGGATATATTGGCTGAGGTGTTTTCGCGTTTCATTGTAAATATCTGCCGTTGAATTTTTTTTTTCTTTTTTTTTTTCTCTAGCCCTCTGTCAATTTTCTTGGTTCATTTTTTATTGTTAGTTTGTTTTATTATATAACGAATAAACACGGGGTGACCTTGTGTTAGGTTTCGAATTATTATCATTATCATTATTTTTTTTTTTGTATGAACTAAAAGAATTCCGGTATTGATGTAGAGCTTATTGACTGTCGCAGGTCTAAATCACCTCGAATATTACCTTGGAACTTGTAAGACACACGCACACAAGTTTGACGAAATAATCGTTATTTAATCATTATTATTATTATTTTTTTTTTATACGACTATAAAGTAACGAAGATTTACTTCCTACGACTAACGTAAGTCATGAATAAAGAAAAAAAATGATACAAGGAAGTTATGTATTTTACGGAATTTAATCAAAATTTAATCATTGAAATTTCCTGCTCTGTGTCGATTGTCAACTTTTTGTGTCTCTATATTTGTACGAATTGTGGGTTCGCTGTCGTTGTCTATACATATGGTTGGAAATATATATATAATATCGATATCAATTGTACCTTCTACTGCGGAATGTAATGCAGCACAACTCTGTTCAAAGGTTAGAGGTAAAAGTAATAAAGATTATGTAGTATCTACGTACATATGTACACACGTCTTTTTTTTTTAGCAAGTTATTGTAATCAACCCAAGAATGAGAAGTTGAATTTTACACGTTTTCAGGTCCAGAGAATCACCTCCGACTATTCTCAATACTATTCGACTAGTCTCAAGTCTGGTTGTGTGAATGTATGTATGTATGACTGCGATCTGATTTTTTTAGGGACGATATCTCGAGGTCGAGTGCTCGGATTTTGACCAAACTGGGCCCAATCGACGCGCTTTGATCGGTTCGATACTGCAAGGATTATTTGAGTAAGCAAATTTTGAAAAATCAAATAAAAATCAGCCTTAGGCAGTGTAGCAAGAACGCTACACACGAGGCACTCCCCACTCACTCTCGTATTCAACGGAAAAGGTTCATAAGTGTTGACGTCATTTGGTTCATGGCGATCAGATGAATCAATTATAAGGGAAATTTTACAAATAATATGTAGTATTCCATTATTTTTTATTGTGAGCATGTGAGTTCTAGTCATATTTAGCTGATTCTATCAGAGTCTTGGGTGTTCATGATCCCCAATCAGTATTGGAGCAATTTCAGGATATTCAGTTCGACGGAGACTTTATTTAACCCAGCCTAATTCATTTTTTTTTTCTCGTTCCCATTATACTCTGCAATTATCGTCAAGCCGATTGAAACCTATATTCACTTCTTCTATGACTAGATTCGATAATGTTCCACTACAAATCCATGCGGAGCGATGAATATTTTCTCAAGTTCTTTTCTGGCGGTGCCTCTCGCCAGACAACTGTGAAATTTTCTATCGCTTGGGTGATCCAGAGATCAAGATACATCTTCGTTTGGATCCTCAGGATCTGGGCAGAGTTTTGACTGTCTCAACGTGTTGGAGTCAACCATTTCCTCCAAACCATCCAAACACCCACCTGAGGACCAATTTTGGTCCAGCGGTTCATGAGATATGGGTCCGGATGGACATGAAATCTGACAAAAACCCAGAAATACCTATTGTTGACATCAAAAGTTGAGGTTTTTCTGCTCTGTGTTAATAGAGCTTCTCGCTAGCTAACAAGTGAGCGCTCGACGACCCGGTTAGGTCCTGCGGTTGAGGAGATATAGCTTCGGACGGACATGAAATACGACAAAAATCCAGAAATACCTATTATGGATGTTAAAAGTTGGGGGTTTTCGCTCTGTGCTAATAGAGCTTCTCACTAGCTAACAAGTGAGCGCTTGACGACCCGGTTAGGTCCTGCGGTTGAGGAGATATAGCTTCGGACGGACATGAAATACGACAAAAATCCAGAAATACCTATTATGGATGTTAAAAGTTGGGGGTTTTCGCTCTGTGCTAATAGAGCTTCTCACTAGCTAACAAGTGAGCGCTTGACGACCCGGTTAGGTCCTGCGGTTGAGAAGATATAGCTCCGGATAGGAGTTTTATAGGATGGCAAACACATAAGGCTTCATAGCTGGGCATATTTACCACATCGATTACTCTATCTAATCAAACATTGTTTTTTTCTCCGGTTTTATCATCAGAAATTAGTATTTGATGTATTATAGTTATATTATAGTATTCAACACAGAATTTTGTATGATGGCAAACACATAAGGCTTCTCCCTGGTACATTTCATATACTTAGGGAGTGCCTAAAAAGGACGATATCTTGAGAACGGATCAACAGATTTGGATAAAAATTGCTATCAGAAGCTTTTTTGGGTCGCTGAACAAAAAAAAAAATTGAAATTGCTATCCAAAAGTATTTTGAGTCGCTGACCTCTGATTCATCGTTGAATTTCCGAAAGTTAAAACCAAATGATAATATTTTCGAGCACAGAAACACGGGAAGTTCAAAGGCTGCCACATTGGCAGCCTAAGTCAGCTTGTTTTCTTATTTCTATAAATTTACCGCACATTTGAATGTGAATAAAATTAGGTCCAATGAAGGAAGAAGACAATTTTGTAACATAAAAAAAAAAAAGACTCAATTGAGATTGAGCATCGTTATATTAATCAGTCCTTTTACCTACAGGCAGGTATACGTACTGGATGTGATGTAACGATTGAGAGAAGAGCAGCACGAATACGTAGGATATATTTTTTCTTTCTTTTTCTTTGTCAGAGCATGTGATAGTGCTTCTCTCTGTCTTTGTTCATTTCCTACTTATTTTTGTTTACCATGTCGTCGTTACACCACGTTAATTTCACCTCGTTGTCGTAGGAGAGTGATAATAGCGAACAAGCATTAGCTCTGTGATATTTTTAACTGATTGTAACGTAAAAACATTACTATAGGTATAACATGACGACAGGGGACACAGTTTTTTGTATTCAATTTTTTTTTCTTTTTTTTTTTATCTGCATCATTAGATATAATTTTCATTTCTGTATGCAGATTCAAATGTAATATTGTAACTCGAGATCTTGTCAAACTGTTTTTTTTGTTGTTGTCGTTTCCCCTCATTTTATTTAACAACTCGTTCAAGTCCGCTTCATAAGGAACATCCGATTGAGCAATAAAACCATCATAGGTTGAAAAATATAAATATAATGAACAACAACGCAATTCTCTAGTTATATTTCATTCCTTAATTTCACGCTCGAAATAATTTCTACAATTGCAACACCAAGTAATGTGGTGAGTTAATGCAGATATATATGTATAGAAATATCGTATATATGCTTCTTCTAACGCGTTTCTCCAATTAACGAGAAATCAAAAAATGAACATCGATTCTCGTTTTATAGAAAAAAAAAAATGTACCTCAATTTTTTTTTCCCCCCTCAAAAACGATTGTTTTCAAATTATTTGAAAAGTGCCTTGAGATAAAAAATAAAATCGAACCGATGAGCAGCTAAAATCATTCTTTTTTTTCTTCTTTTCAAACAACCTAACGATTTTCTGTTAGCTTTTGATGCATAGGTTGAATGATTTGAATTCGGTGTTTCTAAGACGATAATATTGGCTATAATTCGGTCCCAAATCTCTGCCTTTTTCAACACGGTTTCTCTAAACGTCCAGAGGTTCTTCACCATCGATGTGATGACGTAATGACGTGAACGTCTTTGACGAAAGAGTCAAAGAGAGATTAAAAATGGGAGGAAGGAACCTGTCCCTGCACGTTAGTGTTTTTTCAATTTCGTGTAGGTACAGAAATTTTGTAATTTTTGTAAACTCTCGTAATCATTGTAATCTTTATCCTTTTAGTCAAATTATAACCTTTGTATTTGAAATATTTTGTAATCGTTGTAATCTCTTGTAAACCTCGTGTAATCTTACAATTAGCACTCTGTATCGCATATTTGTAATCTCTATAATCTTAATAATCTTAGTAATCTCTATAATATTTCTGTAATCTTCGCAATCTAATATTTGCAATATTTTTTTTTTCCTAATCTTTCTGTTGTTATCTTTAAAAGAATTTCACAATCAACTCTTCCTGAAATTTTTGTCAACTTTGTAACTTTTGTAATATTTCTATCATCTTTTGTAATTGTAATCGATGTATAGGTACGTCATTTTCGCACAGTGCTGATTACGAACCAAGAAAAATAGTTTCTCCCTAGTTTTAATTTCTAATTATCATTATCATCGTTTTTTTTTTCTTTCGTTGTTTTTTCTTTTTGTTTCAATTATTTTATTATTCCTGTTTTTTTTTTTTTTTTTTTTTTTTTTTTTTTGTCCCTTAAGAGAAAATGATCGTTTCTCCGATTGTGAGAGAGACCCGGTCCGCCATCCTGGGTAGAACCCGACCCGACCCGCCCGCCTGTCTGTCTGTACGTCTGTGGAGTCTGTCTGTTGGTCTTGCAGGCGTTGCACCGTTGCAGCCTTGATCCTATTCCACGCACGACAGCTCGCGGCACGGCGCACGCCTGGTTGCACGGCTTACCGCTCCGACTCTTTCCACGCTTTTGACTACCTCAAGAAGTCGCCACGCCGCTCTCTCTCTCTCTCTCTCTCTCTCTTTCGCTCTCGCTATCGCTAGCGCCCCTTTACCAGCGCGAGTACCTCCATTGATTTGTTACGATAGATAAGATGTAGATTCTCAGATTAAAGATTTAATCTTCTTCTAAACTATTCGTGATCCATTGTGAGCGAGATTTTGAATCTTTTTTCTCTCTGCGTAATTTTATGATTTATTTGAGATTCTTCTTTTCATGTGGATTGAGAAAGAAAAATTTTTAGAAAGCAAAATATTTTCAAACAATGTAACGTTTTGTCTTTAATTTTGATCATTTCAGCTTATTTCTGGGGTTAATCTCACATTGAAGTAGATATATAGAAATTTTAGACCTGAAAAAAAAAAAAATTATGATCGAAAGATTGTAGCTAGAAATAAGCCTGAATTAAATTACAGAAGAAAGAAAAAACGATTTTATGCACAAATAATTGATGATTAACATTGTATTCCGAGCTGTGATCTATTAACTTAAATGGACAATTCGTATAAAAAAATTCTGGAAAAAAAAAATTAACAGAAATTGGGCTTTCATTAAAAATAAATTTTTGAAAAACAAAAATTGGTTCACGTATAAAAATTAAAAAAGTGCAAATTTTCACTGGTAATTTAAAAAAAAAAAAATGAGGCTCATTCGATAAAATATTAAATAATTAGTTCATTGAAAAAAACACTATATATACGCGATTTGATAGACTGAAAATAGGTTTTATAGTTTTATTATAAGAACCACAAAAAAAAAATGGCAAAAACACTTCGAAAATATTGTGTCAAAATGTGATATTCAATAAACGACGGTATCATCAAAATTCCTAATAGTTAAAATCGCAGGTTCGAATAAAAAAAAGCGAAGCTTGAGAGAGAGTGACCACTGACCGTAGTTATTATAACTCTGATCACGTCGAATCAATCGCATATTACGGTGCCTATAAAGCTAAGCGGATATCAAAGCCTTAAAACTCCGACATCATGCCCGTTCACAACTATTGCATCGCATATTGAACAGAATTGAAATCGAACGTGTGACACAAGAGCCGAGAGTCGAAAACGAAATTAGGACACTGTCAATTATGTTCAGCTCTTTACTTTGATCCCCTTCTTATCCGTATCTACCGTAAAACTTTTTTATTTTCTTCTATCCGTTGTTATTCCTTCTCCATTTTTATTTTATTCTATTTTTTTATCGTCGTTTCTAGTCTCCCTCCCCCCTGACACTAATCAGTCACTTAAATGAGACAGTAGTTCACGTAGATCAGCCTAGAATCGTCAGAGCGGAACCTGTAGCTCAGATGTATTTTCTTACGTTGCGAGATAATCCAATCCGCGTTAACAAACTCATTTATATATTTATATTTCATTATATTGTTGTAACATCTCTGCATATTAAAATTGATGAATAATCCTATCGAATGATTCATGGATAATCAATCTCACAGTTGACGGTTAAGTTGAACATATACAATACATATATTGCGTGTCTAATAACATAAGGTCGTAAGCGCCGAAAACACGATTTTGGTGGCAAAAGGTCGTATAATTTTTTTTTCTCACACCCGGTCGCAAAATGCCACTTTTCATACCTCTTGAGCGGGCGCAAAACAGATCTTTTCGGCCCTCGGGCGGAAATGTGCTTTGCGGCCGCCTAAAGCGGGCGCAAACGACTCTTTTCCTGCCCTCGGGCGCAAAGTTCCGTTTTGCGCCCGCTCACTCGGTCTGAAAAGAGGCATTTTTGCAGACCAGGTGTTGAGAAAAAAATCGTGTGCAACACGGGCGCAAGGCTATTTTGGCGAGTGTGATTGCAGTACACTCGCCTTCGGCTCGTACTGCAAATTTCACACTCGAAAAATAGTGTTTTGCGCCCTTGATACACAATGTACTATTTTCGCCATCCGCTCTAAAAATGATCAAAACGTACTAGATCAATTGAAATAACGAGATCCAAAAAATGTAAATGCAAAAGGTCGTATGTTGGGCGGATACGTCATTTTTTCATTTCAATTTTTGAGGAAAATAAAAAAAAGCAGAAGGTCGTATCCGCCATTTTTTTTTTTTTTTTATTTTTCATGATTTTTTCAAATAGTTGTAAAAACTCATGAAACGCAAAGATAAATTGAAAAAACGACCGTTTCGAAAAATTCGATAAAAAATATTGGTAGTTAAAAGCAGAAGGTCGTAAGCGCCATTTTTTTTCATTTTTCATGATTTTTTCAAATAGTTGTAAAAACTCATGAAACGCAAAGATAAATTGAAAAAACTACCGTTTCGAAAAATTCGATAAAAAATATTCGCAGATAAAACCAGAAGGTCGTAAGCGCCAATTTTTTAATTTCTTTTTGGCGGATACGTCCTTCTGCAATTGATGGAAACCATTTTTTTTTTTTTGCGGAGTTAGGACTGAAAGGGCGTATCCACCAGTACATACGACCTTCTGCTTTTAATTGACCTAGTATCAAATTTCAACGTTTATGAACGAATCTTCGGGTCTTTAGTCTAAATACGGTAAAAAAAAATATACGACCTTTCGCCGTTACGAAAAGCAAAAAGTCGTATATTGGCGCTTACGACCTTATGTCATTAGACACGCGATATATATTTTTTTCATTATAAATTCCTCTAGTGTCTAAAGTCTATAGTAGAATTATATAAATGATTGCGAGGCTGACAAATAAGTCGGCCAAGTTCGCTGACGTAATAATTCAACCAAAAGAAATTTACTTTCTTGTCTCTTGTCTATATAATTTACCAACTCCACGTTTATCCTTGATTAGATATTTTCGATTTCATTATAGCATATAAACTATTAATTACGATTGATTAGATACGATTCTTACAATAATATGAGATAAGCAATTTTTCGCGAGCGGGGGGGGGGAAGGGGGGGGGCAAAAACGTTTTTCTTCTTTTTCATTTTCTTTTTCTGTTTCATCTTGTTCGTTTGATTGGATTTCTTGTTCTATATTTACGCTTTATTATTATTATTATTATTATTATATATATACTATGTGACAGTTGTATATGTACGAGATTGAGAATAGTATATTTATTCGCGAACGATACGCGATGCCCACGCCCCCCTATTTTTCCCCTCGCGGTCGAGCGAGACGCACGGTTATCCCTATATATCGTTCGATATTTATATCGACCTACATTCTACTTTTATATCTCACCAAGACGAAGAATACTGATCTCACTCAATGCAAATCTTGGAAAATAAATCGCTTTGTATAAAGAGCTGGGAATATTTTGAAATGAAAAGAAATCGTTGTAATATAAATATAAATATACATGTAGACACTGTTGGATGAAAAAAAAAAATTAACTAGAACTCTAGTCGATGTTATAACAAAAAAATTCTGTTTTTTTTTTTTCAACATTCAATCAGTGGTTCTTACTTGGTTTTTTTTTCTTCCTATAATTGGATAATAGAATTTAAAAAACAAAAACTGGGTCCACCTGTTTCAACATTTTATTTCTAACAATGCATGTGTATTTTGTCATCACAAAAATTGATTCCAAATACCGCGAAAATTTGAATTCTCTATCAATATAAAAATTTCCAGGATTTTTTTTTTTTTTTTATACAATCTTTCTGAAAATTGATATCATGAAAGTTTTTTTTTTTTTTTCAACGAAATACGAAAAATGAACTCAAAGTTACGAAATTTTGATTTGAATTATCCAAGATCATGGAACAAAGAAGATTTCGATCGATTGAATCGAGGACAATTAATTTGAATCACTTTAAACCCCCCAAAAAATGATCGTGTCGCTTAAATTCCGATTCCTTTTTGATGCCCCTTTGCGAATTTACTTTTTAAACGGGGAAAACTATCAGTAAGCACGATCCACGAAATTCTTTGACTGAATTTTATAGTTTTTCGAGGATTTCCAGGTCACGCAACAACCCCGTTCTATTCGTATCCTGATCCGTATGAACCGCAGAAACTCAGCGTCAGGCCGTAGAGTCGGTCACGCTTCGTGACCAGTGCCCTCCTTGATCCAAATTCCTACCCCATAAGCAATGCCCGGCAAGACACGACAAGAGACCGAAGGAGGTTGGAGGTTGAACAGTTCAATCTGATACTCGCCGCACGCACCGGCGTTCTCCACTCCACCCACAACGACCCGGTATCCGAACAAAGCAGGCTCGCGAGAACAAGAAATGCAATAATGAACGTCCTGCTCGAATGAACGCGGTTAACGAGGTTCCGAGGTTCCGAGGTTCCGAGGTTCCGGTCCTTCTATCTCGGCTTTATCTCCTCAGTTTCTGGGTGTTGATTGCGAGATCAGTAGATAAAGGTAAACGACCCGCGGCTTATGACGTTATAAAAGCTTCGAAATCAGGGAAAACAACACGAAATCGGAAGTCGAGGGGTTTCATTGCATAAATTGATACTAATTGGTCGAGGAACGATAAACGATCGGTATTTCGAAATCAAATTTTTATGATAAAAAAAAAACAACTGTATGGAAAGTAAAACTGTGTAAAAGTTTTTTTTCTCTTCGATTTCGTTGGGAATTTCATTGCCTATGATTTTACAACAAATTTAAAAATTTTTTTTCGGGAAAAAAATTCCCCGATTTTTCCCTGACTGGTTGATCAATTTTCCCTGATCGAAATTCTGAAATTGTCTTAATTAGTGCTACAAGATAATACCCCTAATTCTTGATTTCGTTTCGATGCAAATTGATTAGGAAATCCAACAATGCTGGGAAAAAGATTGTATGAAATTTTTTTAATTCTCTTGCCGAGTCATTTACGACACGTTAGCAATTTCTTTTACTTTTTCCCTGACCAAGTTTGAAATTCCCTGACATTTCCCGGTTTTCCCGGTTTTCCCTGACCGTGGCCACCATGGACATACTTCGATGAAATCGAAATTTGAAGATTTTTTTTTTTTTTTTTCAAACATTTTAGATTCGCCCTATTGAATTTTTCAAATCTGACTTTATATTCGTAATCAAGGACCCAAAAAATCTTCCGGTTTCGTCCTTTTCTTCAATTTCAAATAATTCGGAAATTGGTGAACCTGAATTGGTGATTATAATAAATTCCTCTTATCTCCGATTATCACAGAGAAACGGGAAGCTAAAAATGTCCCAGGGCCCGTTTCTCCTACACTCCAATTAATCGCGTCGCTACGAAGTTTGACTGTTTCCACCTCGTGGATTCTCTTCTCTCTCCGGCTTTTTGGTATTTGGGTCGCGATGGTACCTTTAGGTACCCTACCTACCTGGGTTTAGCCAGGTACCTCGTCAACGAGGAGAATCGACGTTGCGTAATCTTTGATATGCTTTTGTGCTGCACAAGCGGTAGAAAGATCGTAAACGTGACCACCGACTGTACGTACAGCTTCCGGTCTGCCTGCCTGCCTGCCTGCTGCCACCCGATGTCTACGATTGAGTTACACGGGAGATTCACGCGCGTTGCGCACTCTGCATTTAACTCGCAATTTATCGCCACCCCGATTCCCACGTCTTGAACAATTGACGAAGAATTAATTCTCGATTGAAATATTTTTACATCTGTTATAACCGCAGTATTTCAGAATTCGCGGTTTTATAAAACGAATAATTGAGATTTTTCGTTAGAATTTTTCGACAAATTTTTGGCTTCGCGTTTGCGCGAAGAAAGAAGAAAAACAAGAATTATCACCCGATCAGATTTTTATCAATGTTTTTAATTAGACTGGTTTTTTAATTATTTCCTTTTTGGTATGTGGTTGCTTTTTTTTAATACATATATATATATATATATTCCGTATTTGTATTATTACCGTAAATTATAATAATTCTTGCTCCTCAGGGTTACAATAATAGAAATAAAAAAATTATATTATGATCTCCTATTATTGCAAAAAGGAACTATTGCAGTACTCTCGATTATCTTTGAATTCTTAAAATTGTATTATATAAATTGTTGTTACGCAATTTATCTCATCGTCAGTGAATATAATAGAAATACTTGAATGAAGATTTTGATAAAAATTGCAATTACAAAAAAAAAAAAAAAAATCTCGAACTTATTGAATTCTCAGAGAATTTTTTCTTCGGCCATTCAGAAAAATTTTCATTCTATAACTTCAAACGTCACTATCTAAAAACTTGAGATAAAAAATGAAAAAAAAAACATGAACATTTTGCTAGAATTCAAATTTTGACTTCACGAATCAAAAAATTATATTACGAGCCCTCCTACGGTAGAAATAAAAAAATATCTAGAAAAACCTGAAAATTTAGAACCCGGTGAAAAAAGAACTAAAGATTTAAAAAAAAAAAAAAAAGAAGTTTTTTTTCTATTTATATCGAAGACTTGTTTGATTGAAATTAATCAACCAATCTAAAAACGAAAGACTGAAAAACTATGAAGAAAATAAACGGACTCTGATTGATTATTTTCTACGAACAGTTTTCTGCATTTACCGACAGAGCCACGATAATCCTGAACAGCGTTAAAGTATCGTCCACACACGGGGACTCTAGCGTTCGATATCTCGACTGCATAGGACCTAACGTGCTACAAAACCGCCTCACCGTTCGCAATGTTACCTACCACAAATTACATCGAATACAAGATCATAGCTACAGGTCGCTACATACTTAGACAAAAAGATCCACGTACATATAATCGATTAAATACGAACAAGTGCATAAGAATTCATAGAAATAAATGTAGGATAATCCCAGAGGGGGGGATGGATTAGAGCGAAAAAAATTTACGGAAAGGGAAGGGAGGGGGTAAAAGACGAGCTTGTGCAACTCACCGTCGTCGTCTCACCTCGCGGTTCTCGATAAACTCGTGTTTAATTCTGCTGATTTTTACGTAGTAGGTAGAGACACGAATATACGAATATACGAAGGCTCGACTCTCCTCGGTACCCACAAAGACACGCGAGGTACAGGTAGAGGTAGAGGTAGAGATAGAGGTAAGGCAGTCAGGTAAAGCGCACCGTTTCGGTTCGGCCCGCCCGTCTCGGACCGCTGCTCCGCGCGCGCTGTGTCCTTGACACAAATTCCCCTCTTCCCTTGCGCTTGCTCGCTTGCTCGCTTGCTCGCTTGCCAAGCTACGGCTGTACGGCTCGCCTTCCCGTGGTTCCCCTGCCGACCGCGATCACAGACCGAGCGCGCTGTTGGATCCATGTGCTGGCGGACCCCGCGTTGTGACGGGACGCGACGCGCCGCGCCGCCGCGGCGCGGGACAACCAAATTAACCCTTAAATGTATCGCGTGAGCACGCATACAGCTATTTATGATAGATTTTTTTTCAATTTTTTTAATCGTGTATTTTGGTACACTGGAAACGCAGTCCAAATTTCGTGTTAAAATATTGACAATTGTAGGAGCTATCGTATTTTGAATTCCCTGAAAGCCTCGTTATTAGGAGAGAAAAATTTGTACAGTTTTCAATATTTTTTGGTGAAAATTTGCTCTGAGACATTTTTTTACGAATATCGGTTGTTCGTCGAGCTCGAATCTCTTGTTTCGATCTAAAAATCGAAATTTCAAAGTCGAACCGATACTCCGACGGCTCCCACAGAATCGACAGTTTCAGATTTTCGATCTCTCGATGATTTTTGTCGAATAGAAAAAATCGGAACGGTTCAAACATTAATTTCCCCCACCTTGGGATTTGTCGCATACTTTTCAGAACAGTATTAATTTAAAAAAAAAAAAAAAATCAACAACAATCATATGAGATTTTTTTTTCTCCAAATTTATAGAAATTCTAAGAAATAAATTAAACAAATAAGAAATAACTGAGAAAATAACTGAAATAATTAGAAAAAAAAAAAAATAGATTATAAATAAACAAACTTATTAGAAATTTGGAGAAAAAAAAAAAAAAATAGGTTGAAATAACTGAAATAACGTGAAATGAAGAGAAATAATTTGAATTATTTCATCGAAAAAAATTTCTTTGTCAATCAAATCTTTTGTTATTTCCTCCTCGTCTAAATTTACAACCCGCGGATCACTCACGTTCTTTTGTTAATGACATTTGTTTTTATTGAAGTATAAAAAAAAAATCGAAAATCCGATTAAGGATGTATAGGCTATACAATCTCAACCAAAAGTGAGTCTCGTCGTCAATATTGAGTACTTCGAGATGAGATAAAAATCGGAAAAAAATCAACCACAATCAAGATGATAAGAGTATTCATTTTCAATAATAATAATGCCCAAAAGTTATCAACAAATTGTTTAAACAAATCATTGTTCAACAAATTTCCTGGTGACGTTATTTTTTTTTCATGTCAAATGAATTCGTTAATTTTTCTGAATACATATGAATTTTTTCAGAATTTTGTCACTTTTTTGAAATTTCCGTTTTTGATTTTGAAAAATGGAGAAAAAAATTTGAATTTTGGATATGTTATTTTGGAAACAATGTAGATTACAATTCCGAAGTTTCCGGAGAGTGGAACTAATAGTTTTGCAAATACAGCCTTTAGAAATTTCCGAAAACGGAAATTTAAAAAAAGTGACAAAATTCTGAAAAAATTCATGTGTATTCAGAATGATTAACGAATTCATTTGACATGAAAAAAAAATAACGTCACCAGGAAATTTGTTAAACAATGATTTGTTTAAACAATTTGTTGATAACTTTTGGGCATTATTATTATTGAAAATGAATATTCTTATCATCTTGATTGTGGTTGATTTTTTTCCGATTTTTATCTCATCTCGAAGTACTCAATATTGACGACGAGACTCACTTTTGGTTGAGATTGTATAGCCTATACATCCTTAAATTTTCCTTCTTCTTCTTTTTTATTTATTTATTTATTTATCGTTATTGTCTCATTTTTTTAACTGTTATTTCAATTTGTTATGAACATTATGCGCATGATATGATAATACTTTCGAAACGCGCGTATATGTAGGTATATCTATGGGTTTAGTGTATCAAAGAGTTACTAATATTGCTTGGTAAATAGGATATACGTGCGTGTAATGATAAAAAGTATACAAATAATAATAATAATAATAATAATAACAATAGCAAGTAATGAAAAAGTAAAATAATAACTGAGTGAGAAACTGTGTGTTGCAGTAGTAGCCTACCGCTAGCCTATAGCCGAGAATTTTTCTGACGATGACGTCACCGTCACGCAATTCTACATACGTAATTTTCCACGTGCCTATATATAGGAATCTACATATACCGAACGCTTCTGTTATAAGTGTAGAAAAATCTATACATATTATATACCGTAGAAATATATGAATAAAATAATGAACACATTAAAAAAAAAAAAAAAACGATTTGAAAAAGGTTTGAATTATTTCCCACGGTATATTATATACATTACATGTTTAATTATAAATATGATACTTCGATCGAGATAACTCGAGCAATTTTCTTAGGTTTAGCTCCTATAGATGTGTCTCGTGAATAATTAACTATCCCTACTAGCATGTTCCACTTGGTTGAAGCGAGGTAGTTTAGTTAGCTGAGTAATTGGATTAAGTAATTAATAACTAGAAGTTTCAGAGAGTGAGTGGTAAAGATATGCGTACATATGGGACAGAAATGATTTAAACAACAACAACAACAACGAAAAAAAAAAGTAACGAACAATAATTACGTGTCATTTTAATTATACAATTATTCTATGCGATTCGGTGCATGAGAATTTTATTATAAAACTCCCCCCCTCTTCCCCATAACGAAATTGCCTAATATTAACGTTGTGGTAATTACAGCAAGGTTTATCTTTATCGTGGAAAAAGAAACGACGAAACAAGCTCAAGGTAGCCGGTAACGGAGAGGGTGCGGAATTATTACTGTACAAAGGGAAAGCGAAGCGGTGCTGGCTTGTTAGTCATGTAAAATACAAGCACACTGGGTTTGTGAAATGACGCGACAAAAAAAAAAATAATAATATTAAAAAACAATGACAACAAGAACACGGGACCCAGAGAAAACTAGAAATATTTGATATAGGTATCGATTCAATCTCTTATACATAAAGCATTTCCATTACAATATACCTGTTACACATGATATTTCGTTGCGAAAATATCACAATACAATCGTATAACAACGGACACGTTTTATTACATGCAATAGACGTGCGTTGTACCTCTGCCGAATTATTGCCACCAGATTTCAAAATTGATTTCAACGATTTTCTACGAGGGGCTATTTCTATATTCTTGTACTCCCTGGTTTGAAATCAGACAAAGAATCGCTTCGAAATCTTACGATGTCAGCTAAAATTATTCGAAATCACCTTTAAACAATGGAAAATCATTGATAACTCGTAAAATTCTTGATATTTCGAATTGAAAAAACCCTTTCAAAAAAAAAATCGACAACTATTTGCGACCAATATCTTCTTCTATAATTTTTTTTTCTCCTTTCTAACCGTACCTAATCAGATCTAATATTGACGTGGTCACTAAAAAGATTTTTTTTTCAAATCCCTGACTTTTCCTGACCAATTTATAATTTTTTCCTGACTGAAATTCGGACGAATCAGCGGTTATTCAAGTACTTAATGAATAATTCTCTGAATCAATGGTGAAAGAAAATGATTTTTGAGAATACTTTTTTGTTTATAATTTATAAAAATTTTCCTATTATTTTCATTCATCGCAAGATTCCCTCGCGAGGAAGAGAAAAAAATCGTTGGGGATCTTTTCGTATCGCCATAAAATTTCCTGACTTTTCCCTGATTTCCAGACGGAAAATCGTGACTTTTCCAGGACTCATTTCAATTTTATTTTCCCAGCGAGCGCAGTTTTGATTGTAAATTCATGATTATCAAAGTAAAATGTTATCATTTTAAGTTAAAATACTCAATTTCTTCTCTCAATTCAATTTGGCCACATTTTGATATGAGAAAAATTATTTTTTTTCAACTATATAGAGATTTGGGTTGGGGGTTATTTCTCCAAATAATTGTCACATCGATCAGATATTTTCAAAATCTTACAGTTGTCAAAATGGAAAGGAAAAAATGGAAAAATTCCAGATACATGTGCGAAATCCCTGACAATTCCCGGTTTTCCAGATTTCCCTGACAGCTAGACACCCTGAGTCCATGTATTCATACTCATAATCAGCGCGCGACTCCGATACGGATGTATATAAAATAATAACGCGGATAGATTTTCCATGTGGAAATAAGGTAGGTAGAGGTAAACTGTATACACAACCAGTTGAATAGTAGAATATAGATCTATACCATACTATGGAAAACAAAGTTATACCCACTGGCTTTTATCCGTTATACAACGATTCTCTCTACTGTACATTACAGACCTCTACGACAGACTGTGATGTGGGCAGGAATGCAAAATGAATAATTTAATGATTCAAGGTAAAACGGATATTCATCATTCTGTACAAGGAGTACAGTTAATCGTTTTCGATATTAACAATACTGATCGACTTCGATATAAGAGAACGGAGATAACGATGTCGTTTAAAAAATTCTTACAACTTGGGCGTGATCATACGATGTTGCGGAATCATCAAATGTCATTGTTCCACTGACATTATGAAACTGTACAAAGACAATTCACTGTCGATAATTTCTAACGTGTGTACATCTGTGGATAGCCTCTTCCCAGTCATCGAGTCGATATTTCTCCCTGCAGGCTCTGGTTTAAATTCTTTTTCTCACACCCGGTCGCAAAATGCCACTTTTCATACCTCTTGAGCCGGCGCAAAACAGATCTTTTCGGCCCTCGGGCGCAAAGTTCCGTTTTGCGCCCGCTCACTCGGTCTGAAATAGTACATTGTGTATCAAGGGCGCAAAACACTATTTTTCGAGTGTGAAATTTGCAGTACGAGCCGAAGGCGAGTGTACTGCAATCACACTCGCCAAAATAGTCTTGCGCCCGTGTTGCACACGATTTTTTTCTCAACACCTGGTCTGCAAAAATGCCTCTTTTCAGACCGAGTGAGCGGGCGCAAAACGGAACTTTGCGCCCGAGGGCAGGAAAAGAGTCGTTTGCGCCCGCTTTAGGCGGGCGCAAAGCACATTTCCGCCCGAGGGCCGAAAAGATCTGTTTTGCGCCCGCTCAAGAGGTATGAAAAGTGGCATTTTGCGACCGGGTGTGAGAAAAGAGGCATTTTTGCAGACCAGGTGTTCGACCAGGCGCAAGGCTATTTTGGCGAGTGTGATTGCAGTACACTCGCCTTCGGCTCGTACTGCAAATTTCACACTCGAAAAATAGTGTTTTACGCCCTTGATACACAATGTACTATTTTCATCCATTTTTCACGTTGACTTTAACGAGAACGTGGCGCGACAGACTGTCGTAGGATGAATATAGAAAAAAAAAAAAACACTTGAGACTTGAGAGCCAACGGGCTTTTCTACCTGTTGCCTTGTTTTCATGAAAAACAGGGGCTCGCCCCTCGACGAGGAGCCTCGTGAGTATGGAAGACAAAGACAAGGACCGTCTCCCTCCATCCCACAATTAAAAGCTCGGCGAGGTTAATCCGGCTAAAAACTTTCCCCCGTCCCATGTGGAAATTGACTTTAATCGGGGAAAACTGTCTAGGGCCCTGGATAGTTTTCCCCTCATTTGCAACTCAATTTTCTTCTTTTATAAATTTCGGGGTTTACGGCGATGACTAATTTCTCTCTGAGTAGGTACTTTTTTATTTTTTATGTCAGCGATATTGAGTCGATGATTGTAAAAGCTAGACGCAGCCTTGACTCTTTCGATATCCTTGCGGTGATGATACGAGGGGACAATTTTCTTGTCCGTTGTATATCGAATTATGACGAGAAATGGAATTTTCGCTATCAATCTACTTTCTTCTTATTCTATGGTCCAGTAAACTAATGTCGATATAGATGGAAAAGGAAGATAAATAAATAAATAACCAATACAACGACGTAATCAACGTACAAGGCCAGTTCCTGACCATGGCCAGCATGTGGAGTAGAAATAGCGTAGTATACGTTCTATGCTTGATAGAAAATTATTAGCTTGAGACATTTCATTTTTTATTCCTGTCCTTCTCTCTCTTTTATTTTTATAATAATCAAAATTATTTCCATAGTCTTGTTAAATCTTAATTTTATATTTTAGTAGCTTGCAAGGGAATCGAGATTTCAGTGACACGATCATTTTCTTCGATTGAACAAATTCAAATTATTAATATAATTTAATAAAAAGTCTTTTTTTTTCTTTCTCAATAATTGTTGTGTATTCATTCATTTTACTTCGAGTAAATGTTTGACATTTTCAAGTAGTTTTTTCATTATGAATAAATTTCAATTACACTTCACTCAATTTTTCTCAATTCGTGGTTTAATTACATTTTTCGTTTACCGTAGTTCGAGTTAATGTTTAAAAAATTCTGGCGCCAATTCAACCTAATTAAAATCAATCTGAATAATTAATTTTCATCCAACCGGTTAGTTCCTATTGAATATTCATTCATTTCTACCTATTTCAGTAATTGTTCAGTTGATTCGATCATTTCTCATTAAGTTGTAATTCAGGTCAAATATGTAACATAGAAATTAATTAAAAAATAAACCATTTATGTCACCTTAGTACAGTACCTTTTTTTCGTTTTTTTTTTTTTTGCAGTTGAGTCTAACAATTAAAGGCGATTACGCATTACGTCACGACCGGTGCTAATATCGCAAAATTCTGAAATATCAATTATGTATATCCTGTCACAACATCAGTAATTGTCGTCCGATACGGATAAGAAAAAAAAATAAATAAAATAGGACCTAATTATTTCAAGGTGTAAAAAAAATGTAAATGCAATTTTACAGGTAGAAGTTAAACCCTTATCAACACTGTAAAAAATGTTTGTTCTAACAATTTGACATCATTTGAAACATGAAATCATTTCAAATTTTAGTAAAAATTAATTTACAACTATACGATAAATTTACTAGAAAAAATTTCGTATTTTTGCTATTAATGTATATACTAATGTTAAAAATTTAAAGAACATGTCAATTTGCAGTAAATTAACAGTCATTTTTTACAATGATCGAAGCCAACGTTAAAAATTGATTCATCGATGGAGAGAAAAAAGAAACAATAAATATCCTGTCATCACGATATCCCGAGGGATGTTTGTTTCCCGCGCTGTGGCTGTGGACTCGTGGCAATCAGAATGCGACAGCACGCGTAACCTACTCCACAGCGGCACCCGTGCCGCTGCTGCTAGCAACCCGGGGTGGCTGTGGGTGGAGCAGGAATTGGGGTCGAAGAGAGAAACAAGGCCAGGTTTACTCGGTAACTGTGTCACTCGCTATTGATTCGCCGCCACCCCCAAGCGAACGGCTTCTGCCTCTGCCATAACTATACTCTCCTCGCTATCCACTATTATCACTATCCACTCTACAGTCTTTACCTGAAACGACGTTGCCAACCCCGTAGGTGTAATGTGTTTGAACATATAGGGAAAAAAAAGTCAGCTAAGTGGATTCTTCCAGACTCGATATGCTAAGGAGTGTTTGCGTACCTCATTTCACAAAAGTGGAACCAATCATCGTGGAAATGGGCTTGAATGAAAGCTTCCCAATATCGTAATTCTTAAAAAGTAGGTCAGTCGCGGATGGTTGTCGATTTTTTTTAGAATGTATCTTCGTGCACTGGAATCGAATGCCAAATTTCGTGTAAAAATATTCAAAATTTTAGGAGTAGGAGCATTTATGCGAATTTTGCAATCTGAAAAGGATCTCGATCTCTCGCGAATAAATGGCAATTGCGGAATGCTTCATTTTTATAAACGATATTCACATTTATGGTGAGTGTTGCGATGATGGATAGAGAAAGAGAGAATTACGAGACTGACACAACGCCAATAGGCGTGTATAGTTAATAGCTATAATGATTGAAATTCCTTGAAACATTTGTGAAACGACGATCAAGAGTGGGCATATAACAGGATAGTTATCGACCAAAAAATAATTTCACAATACCTATGTGTACACTAATTGATTTTACGACTTTTATTCCTCCACCTATGACCAATCGAAACTCACCAGCCAATAAATAGATCCTGACCATTCCCAATCGCGTCGTCAACGTACCATCGCTATGCCTACGTAGATCGCGACTCTCCCCCGAAAGAAAGGATGACGAAAACTAAAACAAAGGCTGCGTTCCGCACATACACTATCGCCGGTAGTCCTAATTACTGTAATTGATATTCAAGACACTCGACGCGTGGCGGTGTGACGTAAGCAGAACAGCGTGGTTCAACAAATTCTCCATACTCCAAAAATGATCAATATCCTATCCAAAGTTGATTACACATGGAAAAATAGACTTTTAAAAAATCACTTGTCGCAAGGTTGAATCGATTATGTCTCTCGACGTCTCATTTCCTTCGGAGAGCAATCCTTCATCGTGTGAATGAGGGAAATTGAAAAACAAAATTTTTGGACCAAGTTATCAGCAAGAGTGACCAAATTGTCGCTAAATTTCGATAACTGACCATAACTTGTCACAGGATTCTTTTTTTCTCAGTTTCCCTCATTCACATGATGAAGAATTGCTCTCCGAAGAAAATGAGACAAACGTCGAATCAACAAAAATTTAAACAGAACATTGTTTAACAAATTTTCTGGTAACGTTATTTTTTTTTTCATCTCAAATTAATGCCCTAATTTGTCTGAATACGCATGAATTTTTTAAGAATTTTGTCACTATCGGAAATTTCAAAATTTTGAAAAATGGAAAAAAAAATCTGAATTTTGGATATGTTTTTGTGAAGACGATGTAGATTACAATTCCGAAGTTTCCGAAGCGTGGAACAAATAGTTTCGTAAATACAGCCTTTACAAATTTTCGAAAACGGAAATTTCAAAATAGTGACAAAATTCTTAAAAAATGTATGTGTGTTCAGAAAAATTAGGGCATTTATTTGAGACGAAAAAACAATAACGTCACCAGAGAATTTGTTGAACAATGTTTTGTTTAAACAATTTATCGATAACTTTCGGGCATTATTATTATTCAATATGAATACTCTTATCATCTTAATCATGGTCTATTTTTTTCCGATTTTTATCCTATCATGAAGTACTCAATTTGCCGACGAAAATAATTTTTGGTTGAGATTCTACGGCCAATACATCCTTAAAAAGTCGTATCTAACTCGAGTAAAAAGTTTCCTAGACAATCAGTCTCCCCTTCTGGACGTAGGCAGAATTAGAAATAGAAGTACTCCATGGCACGACCAGTCCTACGCGCGCATATCTACATCTACATCGCCCTTTACGACATTCGTAGTACCATCGCACACACCACACGTATGTCTCGTGTGTTGAATCGTACTCCATAAAGGTGGCCCGCGGCGCGGTACACCGAGGCATGGCATGGCATGGCATGGCATGGCACGCGGAGTCCGGCTGGCCTGGTAGCTTTCGTTTTCGCGCGCAGCCTACTTGTTAATCCGGTGAGTCAATAGTTGTATAACACTGGAACTTGAGTTACGTAAGTCATGGTTTCCCTCGCGACCCACTTGCCCACTAAACTAGACACACATTCTTATCCACTAGCATCCCTGCACCGAGGCAAGGTGGTAAACCTAGACGATGACGATTTAGTGCATTTCAACGTTGATACTTGATTATCAAAATGCGTTGGATGCGGTTCGAAGGGGGGGTGAAAACGATTTTCAATATTGAAACAAATAGAGAACGACATTAAAAAATTCACTTTTTTCCATCTTCTGTCTCAACGATCATGAAATTATCATTTTTTCATCCAATTTTGACATTTTTTATGTCTCATCATCCAGGACGAGGGGTTACCACTCGTCCGTCGACCGTACACCTGACTCCAACTGACTTCAACTGACTTCAACTGACTTCAACTGACTTTTCGGCAAGGTACACCTGACTTCAAGAGTGGTCAACCCCTCGATGCAGGATTATATCGAGGTGATGTATTTTTTATCCGAAAATCTGAGGTTATTAATGTCTGTGGGTGTTTCAGGATTTCCGGGAGTTCTAGAAAATCTGCCTACACATATTTGAGATATTAGTGTACACGCATATATATGTATGTAAGAAAACGGAATTTTTATTTACTCCGAATTACATGCGTCACTGTAATTATTGCATCGTTTCTTTTCGACGTATGTATTACCTTGAATCATGCAATTATATGATTTAATCATCATCGACGTTTCTTCGCACTCTCGCAAAAATATGAGACACAATACATAAAAAGAAAAACCTTGACCAAACTTCAACAAGTATAGATATACATAATTGTTCAATCGTAGATCAACTTCTCTTTTTATTTCTTCCTTTTTTCTTCGAATCGATCCAAATTACACAAAGTTTGTACAAACATTATATACCATAAGCAGGGCTGGTAATGTAAAAGAGTTTATTTATTCTATGTAAATAATATTCCTTAGAGTACTGTATACATATATCTACACACGTATACGTGTCACGCAATATTGAATCATTCGAAAACATTAAAATAACAAAAACGATATTATCACAACTGTAACGACATACAAGTTTCGTCAGTTTGATAGAAACATTTGAACCACCATTTATTGTCAACTGTAACGTAACGATCATACGCCGAGATGTTAATTATTTTTTTGCCTATTTGCCTCTAATCGTTGGGGGATGAAAGGGGCTCTAACCCACTTTCACACACTTGGCCCGATCACGATTATCCATAAAAGAATAAAAATGAAACGTTCAGTCACACGTAAAAGCTTAGATAAGAGGTAAATTAGCTCAGTTTTTGGCTCTCGTGTCGTGTAGTTAGTTTATTTATTTCTTTTTCTTTTTCTTTTTCTTTTACATTAGCCCGACGTATTGAGATTAAGTATATTCAATACCTCGAGTCTGCCATGACACACTAACCAAGTGGTCGAGACCTACTTACGCTACTGGGTGACCTCCGTCAAAATGAATGGGGTTGCTCGTGTATCTATACTTCTATATATAGACATATAGATATAGAAATTATCCTTTATTGTACACGCACACACACAGAGAGAGAGAGAGAGAGAGAGAGAGAGAGACTGACAATAAATCGGTACAAGTGTTGGCGTATAATTCGCGGCTCATTGTCAAACAGGTGCAAATCAAATACGTAATGTCATCTGCTTTATGTTCATGGTTAAAACGTTATAATACATATATGATATATATTAAAATAGAATATGAAATTACTCATGTAATTGAAAAATCGTTGAAAGAAAAATGATAAGAATGGGCAAAATTTCAAGAGACTCCGAAGAAGCGGTTTTAATTTTTTCAACAAAATAGAAAGCTACTTATAGGTTGATTAATAGCAATAAAATTATAGCATATAATTCGCGTCGATTGCGTGACTATAAATATTCACCACGTGTCGTTTTCGACAAATCTCGATCCTAGCTAAATTCTATTCAACACATGAAACGATAGAATCTTTCCTATTTTTTTATCTTGTTGATAAATGACCGACAAAAAATAAGAGAGAAAAAAAAAGTTGCTATCCTGAAATGAAAGAAACGCTTTATTCGCTTTTTTTCTTTTGGTGTGGGTTAAAAGATGGTGGCGTTCGTGTCGACAGTTTAAGTTGAATTTTCACAAGATAACATTTAGGGAGATATATCCTGAGATATTGTAAGTCTGGGCATTAGCTAACACGTTAATACATTCGTATACATTCTTACGCAAACTAGCGAAAGTAGGCGTCGTATCGGGCAACCGTATACCTGTATTTATACTACATAGGATGAAATAATACACGAACGTGTGTGGTTGAGAAATGTTGCGAAACTAACGTCCCGAACCTTTACACCGAAAGCGAGAGCTATACCACCCTCTCTCTCTATTTTTTCGTGTCTCAGAATGTCTTGGCGGATAAATTTATGCGGTAAACTACAAACGATTTTCAATTTGAAAAAAAAAGAACAGATCATTTTTTTGGGGCGGGCTCAAAATTCCGAACGACTTTGTGCCGAAAGGCCATAATTCCGAATTCGAAAGTACCGAAAGACCATAAGTCCGAATTGAAAAGTAACCGAAAAGCATAATTCCGAATTTAAAAGTACCGAAAGACCATAATTCCGAATTGAAAAGTAACCGAAAAGCATAATTCCGAATTCAAAAGTACCGAAAGACCATAATTCCGAATTTAAAAGTACCGAAAGACCATAATTCCGAATTGAAAAGTAACCGAAAAGCATAATTCCGAATTCAAAAGTACCGAAAGACCATAATTCCGAATTCAAAAGTACCGAAAGACCATAATTCCGAATTGAAAAGTAACCGAAAAGCATAATTCCGAATTCAAAAGTACCGAAAAGCATAATTCCGAATTTAAAAGTACCGAAAGACCATAATTTCGAATTGAAAAGTAACCGAAAAGCATAATTCCGAATTCAAAAGTACCGAAAGACCATAATTCCGAATTGAAAAGTACCGAAAGACCATAATTTCGAATTGAAAAGTAACCGAAAAGCATAATTCCGAATTCAAAAGTACCGAAAGACCATAATTCCGAATTGAAAAGTAACCGAAAAGCATAATTCCGAATTCAAAAGTACCGAAAGACCATAATTCTGAATTGAAAAGTAATCGAAAAGCATAATTCCGAATTCAAAAGTACTGAAAGACCATAATTCCGAATTGAAAAGTAACCGAAAAGCATAATTCCGAATTCAAAAGTACCGAAAAGCATAATTCCGAATTTAAAAGTACCGAAAGACCATAATTCCGAATTGAAAAGTAACCGAAAAGCATAATTCCGAATTCAAAAGTACCGAAAAGCATAATTCCGAATTCAAAAGTACCGAAAAGCATAATTCCGAATTTAAAAGTACCGAAAGACCATAATTCCGAATTGAAAAGTAACCGAAAAGCATAATTCCGAATTCAAAAGTACCGAAAAGCATAATTCCGAATTTAAAAGTACCGAAAGACCATAATTCCGAATTGAAAAGTAACCGAAAAGCATAATTCCGAATTCAAAAGTACCGAAAAGCATAATTCCGAATTTAAAAGTAACCGGAAGGCCATCATTCCGAATTTTAAAGTACCGAAACGATGTTTCGCACGTTTTTTTCGTGCAAAACTCTCATTTCGGTACTTTTTATTCGGAATCATGCCATTCGGTACTTTAAAATTCGGAATTATGGCCTTTCGGTTACTTTTCAATTCGGAATTATGCCATTCGGTACTTTTAAATTCGCAATCATGACCTTTCGGCGCAAATTCGTTCGGGATTTTGAACCCGCCTCATTTTTTTTAGAACTGTCGTTCATCCGATAGATATGGATGATAATTTATTCATGGTCACGTCTTTGTGAAAATGACTCGGACAAATAGTAATAAATTGAATTATTGAGGACCAATAATGTTTGATCCTTTGGTGATTGGTCAATTCAGAAGTGGTTGAAATTTTAGCTCGATTGAAGTCTGTTGAGAAATCATGCGAGCAAGTTTTTCAAAAAGTATTTCCATTAAATAGCAAATTATAGAAATTCAAGGATCACTAAATCATCGTTAATCAGATTAATTGATCAACATTTGATGATCGAAAAGACACAAAATTGAATCGAAAGTAAAAAATCGACGATTCTAACCGCGTTGTTTGAGTAATTTAGAAATTTAGAAAAATTGAAATTGTAATCTGGAAAGCAAAAAACGTCTATGGATGATTTCGCAGACAAAATATAGTCCAACCTTTCGACACACTCTCGTTCCGAAATCTTGTAATACTTTTGTAATAACACATAATAGAGTTCTGAAAATCGGATAGAGGCTTGAGAGACGCTTATGCCCGATTAATGAGGCCAGTGATATTTTGTATGAGTAACTAACTTTGTTGAATCAAGGTACACCGATCCCCTCGAATATTCCTCTCTGATCAAATAAAGCGAAATTATCGATGACTAATAAAAATTCATGCCGCGTACGTCGACGTTGTCTGTGGTCGTGAACGTGGCTGATTCCCGCTTCATTATTCGAAATTAGGCTTCATCGCAGGTATTTGTTAACCTTCTTTGAGAAATTGTTCCAACGTTTCAAGTACACTAGAGATCGTGCGGATTGCGCAGTATCTAAGGCACGTTAAAAAACGCGGTAAGTTTCTCCAACTTTTATACATAATCGTAATTTTAGAGTCGAGGTAACCCGGTGATTTGTTAATTCGCATCTGCATTGTCGGAATCGCGCTGCATCATCTCTTCCTCGGAGCGATGCGAGCATCTGTCATCGATCTAAAAACAGCCTCTAACGAAATATCGCTCATTATCAAGACGTAAAATAATCCCGAAGGTTACGCGAACCAAACCGCGACTATGTTTCCAGGATGATCTTTTCAGAAACCACGCATCAAAGTGCGAAGGTTGCCAAATACAGTCACATCGTAATCATCATATCGATGATCCTGAACGTGACGAGATTCGCGCGCAACGCGTCACGTAGTACCACAGTCACGGTACACGTACAGACCCGAGAGTGTGATCCGTACGTCAGTCTGCGCAGGCAACGCGCAAGAGATGCCGATCGGTGTCATTGTCAGTGGGTAAGGAGGTCAGTGGGTCAGTGGGACACCACTTTCAGTTTCGCTTTGCTATATAGAAACCCGCGCAACGCCCTACGCGCAGCTCTTTATCTCCCGCGGCTGCTGCCTGACAGGGATGCCGTGGGGAGGAAGGGGGGGGCTGCGGATAGGGGCTGCAGATGGCGAGATGGAGCGGGAGACGGGGAGGGGGGGTGAAATCGTTGTATGGTAGTAGCGCGGGCCTCGCGAGATACCGCGGAAAGTAGGACGCTTATTAAAAACCGCGTCGCTCCATGCAACGCGCGCGTTGAGAGGTGCGCCTGCGCGTGCGCGACAAGCGCGTTACTTCACGGCATGCGGCATGGGCATCGTTTAGCTCCGCTCGGCGTTACCCAATCGAATTCATCATGCTACTATAACCTGCGCGAATGATTTATATTATCCAAAGAATGACCAATTTCTAATTCGTTTTAAAAAATGTTTTTGTGAACTTTCAAGAATATCTTGAAATTTTTTTTCTTCACGTACAGGAGTCATGAAATTAATAAATCTAAAATCATTTTTTTTTTTTTTTCAATTTATACACATTTTTTAAATTTTGTTATTTGAATGAATTAGTTCACTGTAATTCTAATTAATTTTGTTTAATACGGATTAATGCTTCAATTCTCAATGAATTCCTAATAATACACGATTGTTAGAATTAATTTGCGATATTTCCGTGATTAATTCAAACCCGAATCCAAGTTGTTCGGATTAATTCGGAATAATTTTTGTTAATTTCGCCTAATCTGAATCAATTTGATCTAATCTCGTTGGTTTTATTCAATTTTTTTTCGATTCGAATTAATTTATGGTTTCGATCGATTCACAATAATTTCTGCTAATTTTGTCAATTCTCATTTATTTTCCCCAATTGTTTTGTTCATAATTCAAAGAACTTTGCTATAATAAATTTCAAATTTTACAAGACTTTCCTGTAGTTAATGTGTAATTAATTCACAATTATTTTCTAGTGTAGACGGAATATTTCTTTCCTCTTCTAGTTTTATACATTTGCAGTATAAATAATTGAAGATGTTAAATAATAGAAGAAATGAAATAAACGCGAGAAGTCGCGTTTATTGCGAATTTGAGAACGTCTGAATTCTATATATGTATAGGGTATGTATAAATAAAGAACATAGAATAGATGCAAGGAGCTGAAAAACTGTTTCAACGCGAGGGAAATTCAAAAAATCTAAATTTATTTACTTTTTCTGAAAACTAAATTTTTCCAAACTTCGGTCATATATACATAATAAACTGTGAGACCAGTTTTTATCAGTTTTGGCTCATAATCTTTTTCATAGTATCTGCAGTTTCTCGCTGAGCTATAGAAGAATTTTGAAATTTTAACTTCTTTTACACATTGACTTCGTCAAGTTCCCATTTTACCCTCAATTTTTGTAAATCGCCTACTTGACGTACGGGTGCATAATTGGAGAAAAAAAAAAAATTAAAATTGGTTCATCTGTATCAGGAAATTACAGCAGATGCTACAGTGCCTATTTTTAAATAGTTAAAATTTTCGGTGTTTCAAAGTTTCTTCTCAGGTCCCTCGAGAATCACGTGGTAATTTAGAACTCCGAGGCTTGGGCAGAAATTTAACGAGGGCAAAACAAACAAAGACGGTGTACGATGTCGCCCGGTCCATACCCGGACCAGATGTTCTCGTGTAAAGAATCGAGCGGAATAGATGCGAGCTTATTCGTGTTAAAGAAACAAAGATGGTCTTGTCGAACATGTGGACGAAAATAAAAATGCGTAGTTCATTTTATTTTGTTAACATCACGTTTCGAAAATTTCAAAAACAATTTTCTATCTTCGATATAACGATCAAATGAAACGACGGTGCGAAAGACACAAAAGGTTTTGACACAGGCTTTCCATGACGCTACCCGGCGTCACATCGCGATCTAAATTAGACGCAAAACTGATTCGAATCCGAGGTCAGCGCGGTCTGTTTTTGCCTTTTTGAACGCACGGACAGTTTCGTGCTCGAACGACGCACGTTACGTAATTTGAACATTGAATTAATTCAGTCCACCGCCGGATGGCAGCCGCGGTATCGTAACGTCTCACAGGTAGACGAAAAAAAAGGGGGAAAAAACGGTGGTTTTCTATTTGTTCAATTTTTGTTTTCTCTTTAACTCACTTTCATCTTTCTGTCTTTATTGTATTTTACGCAAAAGCGTTTTTTCACGTCTCAACTGAAAACAATATTGTTTCAGCTAGTTGCGGTCACAATTCATGTACCAGCTTGATAATAATTTTTATTTTTTTTTTATTTTTTATGCTTATACATCGTCGTGAAAAGAAACTAGGCAATATTACCGATTGAAAACTTCCAGCAAACCGATAAAATCATTCAATTATTGAGACCGATTCGATATCTAGTTGCAAGTGGGACACACACGCGCGATTACTACTACGACTAATATTTATTTGCAACTCAAGAATAGTGTGATACGTTGATTAATAAAATGGTTCGAATTAATCCACAATAGTCGCACAATTAGTGTTGACCCATTTTCAGCCCCGTGTATCTTCCAAACGGTTCGTTCCACGAAAAAAAGTGTATCTACACTTTTTTCAGAGAATTTGAAAAGCTTTGAAAGTGCTTCAGACCGTTTTTACCCTAGGGGAGACCGCGAGCGAGATATTGATGAAAGAAGATAAGATCGAGAGAATCGATATAAGAATACGAGACACAATCAAATTCTAGCATCTAGGGAATGAATGAATGAATCGTATCTGTTTTTGTCTTATTATTGGAGAATCGATCCCTCGAAGTATCCAGTAATAATCGATGGGGGTCCAACCGATTTTGCACATATTCTTTTTTATTAGTAGTTTGCGAAAAAATAATTAGGTCATATTTTTTCTTTTCTCGATTGAAACAAAATTCAAGTAAATACAACGGATCGAAAATTACTACGTTATGACGTCACCCGTACAGGGTGAATTTCTAACGACTCTTTGCCTCTGAAGTTGGCTAGAATCGAAAGACGAGCATTCGGACGCTCTAATTGGGTTCAGAAATGTCTGAAAGCTTGTTTCACGATTCTAGCCAACGAATGAATTTCCAGTAACTTTTGTGATCGTCATTTTTAACGAAAATGAAAAATTCGATGCAAAGTTCTCGACGAGGATGAGGATGATTAGATGAAAAAGAAACAAATCTCTGTCGGTAATCCGAGCACGTCTGCGGGAGTCTGCAATACCGCGAATAGTCGCATAACAATTATTGTCAACTAGTTATATTATTGAGTTATTTCAGTGCGGGTTTATCGAAGTGGGTCAAGCGATTCAATAACTGAAGGTGGTACGCGTGGGAGACCGATGCTGAGGTTGGTTTGGCGCGGGGGCCTCCGGGGCACCCGGGTATCGCCGATGTTACCCAATTTCGTTGGCAGCCCGGTGTCTCTCCCAAACCTTAATACTGCACTTTCACTCAAAAAAACTCCCAATATATACATTTTTTCGATTCTCCGATACGAATATTCTCCCATTGTAGACGTTATTCCCTGGGCATTTATTATTTCCGAGATCGAGCCCGCGGTGCAGCCCTTAGCCGAGGATATTGAGACGAGAGAAGATTTACTGCGCTTCACAGGTCGTAAAGTCCTCCCCCGTTGTGAAAGTTGGTCCAACAACGTCGAGTATTGAAAAATATTATGGATACGTCCTCTACGATTTTAGGGTCCCGAGGAGATCCGGAACTAAGCCGATTTACGCCCGCCAAAGGGCGCACAACAAACATTCATAATTCGCAAAAGGGGCCCCCGTCCCCGACGTTCGGCAGGTACCGAACCCTAATTGGGGGGGCTAGTCACGGGGCCCGTTCGACGGAATGAGATATAAGGGCGGGGAAAGTCCCGGTACGAAAAACTCTAGGGGTGACAAATTTTGCGCCACGTGCCTGGGGGGCGGAGTGGGTCTGGGTCGGCAGGAGGCAATAGCTAACGCAGTTTAGAGAGGTTCAGAAAATTCTCTTTGTTAAAATTCTATATCCCCCGGTGCTGCCTTTAGTCCGGCTAATTTAAGGCTAATTTCCCCCTTCCTGGGTTTACATCTTGCCCAATAATAATAGCGTTTGAAGCTCGTCTGCAGAACTCTTACTTTATAACAGCTACTCGCATCGGGTCTCTCGTATACTCGTACTCGCACTTGGTCACGGAAAAAGGGAAAGTGTGACAACAATGCTGTATACGACCTCCCTGTACTGAGTTACAACATAGGAAAAAAAAAAAAAAAGAAAAAAAAACTTTGTCTGTAAGGTTCTCTGTGTTGACGAATTTATAAAATCGCAAAATTGTCAATTTTTTGACGAAGAAACAATTAAATTCTGTTTCTAAATCCTCCTCTGTTCAACTAATGAACGTTTCTCTGGAATATGGTGAGCTAGGTACAAGAACAGGCGAAGAGTGGCCAGTTTCCAGAGAAACCTTTCATTATTCCACGATTTCTGTAGTCTAGTAAAATCAGCAAAAATAGACAAATTGATTAGTCAAGATTCATGAATTGGTGAAGACCTTCATTGACCTCTGACTGGACGGCTCGATCCGCCATCTTGAATCGGTGCTCGGATTTAGTTTTTTCATTATATCTCGACACCGGTTGATCCTATCGTTACGAAGGTCATTATGAAAAATTAAGCTTATTCAATTCTCTACGAAAAAGGTTCAATACATTTTTTTCATATCTTCAATAGTCTTCGTGTAATGCAGGGCTGAAAGCATCGATATTCGTATCTCGCATCCCAGGCTGCCGTGAGAAATTATCAACGTATTCACTGATGTATTAGAGAAAAACTATCAAAGATACGAGAAAAGTGTATCAAACCTTTGTTGTAGAGAATTTAGTGAGCTTCATTTTTTGTTATAACCTTCGTGACGATAGGATCAACAGTTGTCGAGATATGTGATGGAAAAACTGAACTCGAGCACCTCAGATTCAAGAATGTGGATCGAGCAGGCCAAGATGAAGATTATGATCCAATCTGACTGGCGACACATCCAAGTTTGTTATTTCGATAGAATGAAGATCGACTTTTACTACCGACAGCTACCTGGTATTTCACTAGCAGACACGTTGTTTGCAAACACCGGACCTCTGTTGTCAGTTGGTTCATTGTCGCCGTCAGACAGCGAACTTTTAATCTAGATTTACGGGGCACGCTGAGTGAACTGCCCAGGGCGTACTTTTCATTGTTAAATTTTCAGGTATAGTATTATACTATATTAGCCACGGGTGCAGCGCAACACTCGGAAGTGAGGATACAGGCGCAACAAGTGCGTCAGGTAGTAGGCAACAACGCCCAGGTATCGAGGTATTGACTAATCGTCAACAAACCTGGCAGGGAGTCTGTCAGAGATTAACTGGCGTCCTCCCAGGCACGTGCCAGTCCCTAAATGCAGCGAAAAACCTCCGTCCTGCCATTTTTTCTTCATCCAGGTTCGGACCCATCCAACAGCGAATGACCCGATTCATTAATCCATCGTAACCCACGCGCTAATATATTCGGCTGATTCTTTTCAAGCTCGTCTTTTATCTATCAATTTAGACCAGTCGAGCACCCACGCACTCGGAGAGTGTGCGATAACCGAGTCTGAAGTTACACAAGTTTTTATAACGTCCCGTTTCTCTGTTTTCGAAGAAAAGAGGAACATTTTTCTAATCATCCCGGAAATGAAAGGTTGAGTTTTTACTGGATCTCCACCTTTTGAGGTCTCCAACTATTTTCACATGGTGGCGACAATTTAGGTGGAATTAAATTCCCTGAGTTTTCCCTGACTTTTCCCGCCCGAAAATAAATTTTTCCCTACTCTTTTCTCAGCGAATCTGATGAAATATCAAGGAAAAAGGAGGCAGACAAAAAATTATTGTCTTCACAAACGAGATTCAGATAGTTAAGAGGCCTGACTGAATGTAGTAATTACAAAAATAGTGACATCAAAAAAAAATTCCCTGTGGCTCAGTGGAATTCCCTGACTTTTCCCTGACTTTTCCCGACTATTGGAATTCCCTGACTATTCCAGGTTTTCCAGGTTTTCCCGCCCTGTCGCCACCATGTTTCAGTTTCTGCATAGTGTGTGACAAAAAAATTTTTCCCCGCGATATCTCGAGAAGTCGGAGGTGGATTTCGATCAATCGACGCGGTTTTTTCAAACTTAGAACTGATTAGATTTTGGCTTTGAACGGTTCAGTACTTTTTCAATTATTCGAACAACAAAATTCTAAAAAAACCACGACAATTTGAATGATATCTTGGTACCATGTGGTTTTTTGAGTCGCTGATCACAAATCTGAAGTCAGTTTTGCAAGATTTCAATTTCGCGCATTCAAAGTGCTGCAAAAAAAAAAAAACATTTGGATTCTAGGAAAAATTGGTATTAGAACGTTTTTTGGGTCACTAATCACGAATCTGAAGTCAGATTTGCAAAATTCAAAATAGCTGAAAACACACAGGCTGCTGCCTCGTAGTCAGTCCAAACCCGATTCTTTCCTCACGATATTGTCTGCACGAGGAGAGATCGTAATTGACGAATCGAGATTCGGAGGTAATTCATACGGGGTAGGTGTAGGTCTGCGGTCTCCCCGACGTTGGCGGTGCACCGTTGTCTCGTCTCGGAAAGTAGGTGGGCGAATATTCATTATTGCACGGTCTCGAGGAGAGGAGGAGGATACGTAGGTACAGTGCAGAGACAAAGGTGGAGATATGGCGAAAAAAAATTTTCTCTTTATTCCACTCGCACTCTCGGTTTGTGTTGCTATTTATATCGCCCGGAGAAACTTTTCTGTCTCTGTTGGTACAATTATAATTAGGACGAGTGTCCAAGTACTTAAGACAAGTGATCATTGAGAGAGTTAATTTTTCTATGTGTAATGAACTTTTGATAAGACATGAATGATTTTTGGAGCATGTAGAATTTTTTTAATTACGATGTACAGGTCCCCTCAATGTTATGTTACATCGCAGGAGACCGGGGTGCGTGAGGATAGCGTAGGATAACTGTTACACACATGTAATGAATCGCGTAATAACTACTGCCACGTTAGCAATTAGCCTCTTTATAAAGTTCCATCTCTTTTTAAACCGAGTATAATTTATAATAAACGCAACCTCAATTTATCTCGGCTTCTAACGCGCATATAATAATGCATGTGACTACAGCAGCACGACGACCAGAGAATTCTAGGCTCACGCTTCCTTTCGACGAGCGTATATGTATGTTCTTTATATTCTATATACAAGAAAAACAATAACGACGACAATGATAATCTGCGGTTGGAATCGAGAACGAACTGACAGCGTTTTTAGAAATCAAATACAAAATTATTTTTCAATCAAAAGAAAACGGAATTTTCTTCAAATTGTTAAAACTCTAGTTAATTATCCCCAAAGTGAATGAAAGATAATTAGTGCGACGTTTGATCGTCAACGATAAATGTTAGACAGAGACAGAGAGCTTGAACAATTTTTAAACATCCCGATAAACTCGAGTTGTTTTAAATCTTCGAATTGGGTCAAATTTATTTTTGCTGCAGATTCCTCGCTTTTCCCAACTTTTTGGCATCCTCGCGATCGCGACCAGGAGACCCCATCCAATTATAACGTGAGATATCGTTCAGCCTCATTGTAAAAACCGGCCATGCATCGCGCCAATAAACAAGCTTCGATACAATCATTGTTACGCGCATACACGAGGTACCCAGGGGTTCGACTCTCGCACGAGCACGCTATAGCCATCTAATGGGATGCACGGTGCAACAGCGTTGCCGGTTTTCAGGCGCTACTCGCATCGTCCCTGCCCTCCTGTCCTCCTGGCCGGCTGGCCTCCTCTCGCGCCATGCCGCGCTCTCTTTCTCTTTCTCTTTCTTTTCGTCTCATCGCCGCGCGTTGCGGTGCAGTCGTCGAGACGGGGAAAAGTGAAACACGTAACAGGAATATTAAAAACTAATTAAAAAACTACGTATTCGCAGGGCTCGTATCTCCGGTTACGCAAGCATCCACACGACAGATGTGTCAGAGTGACAGTCGAACACCACAATGCTATAAATGTCGTATGGTGGGTGGGGGGCGCGTTGTGCCCACAGCGTTACTCTAACATAATGCATTACTAAAATGGGACGGGTTGAGATAGGGCGAAAATGTCAGTCAGAGTACTCGAGCCTCGATCGTACCTGTGGCTTCCACGGCGTTGTTCAACGCCAGTGCGGTAGGTTGCTGTTGCTGTTGCTGTTGCTGGTGATGCGGCGATGCAGTTCGATTCTGTACCTGTTGTTGGGGCTGCGGCGCCCGGTCCTCGTCACTCGGAGGGACGGCCGAGGCGGGTTCCGACAGAGCCGGTGGGCTACCCGGGCCCCCTCCGTCGTTGGTCGTCGCTGCCATTCGGCCCTCGTGCATTATAGTTACCGTCTTCTTCTCGTGTCCGTCCCGCTGCCGCGCACAACACCTACACTCGGGTATTTAGACGCTGGCCGTGTGTCTATGCGCTTTTCGACCAGCGAAAGAAACGCTTTTCAGGTATCTCACCGGTATCACGTCGACATGACGACCCCAACCCTTCGGATTATTAGCCTCCCTACGCGGGTAAAAAAATCGAACGTTAGATAAATGTAGGTCTGTAGGCCACTTCACTTACACTTTGCATTGAGACTCGCGGGACTCGCTAGTCAAGCGAGCGTCGAGTTTAGGACCGAGGTTCAACTGACAGGCGGACACCCGAATTTTATTTCGAGGGATTTCAGAGCATCTGTTTTATGGACCGAAATTATTCTATCGAACGGTTTTTTTTTCTGATCCGAATAATAACGTTCGATGTCTACGAAAATCTATTCTTCTTTTTTTTTTTTTTTTGCCTATTTTGTTAAACCGAACGACGATTATTATCTCGCTTATGTGTACTGGTTGTAACCAGAGGCGAGACGATTTTTTCGAACGACGATAAGATTCTACCTAAGTAGGTCAGATGTCACAATATCGAGGCATGGTGTTTAATAACATTTTATTAAATAGATCGTTGCATTATTTGCTTTAGCACTATACTCGATTTTATTTAACAGGTTAAAAACAACAATAGAACGGACATAATACAATGTTATCCGTATTCATTAAACAACCAACTTGACTAGCAGCTTCAATCCGTCACATCAGCGCCACCTGCGATTCCACTACGCGCCAAATTCAAACGCACGACGACACAATCTCTGAATATCCGTCTTAATTGTTATTTAATGCAGATTTAAGCTCTTTCATTTCTCTCATCTTTCATTTACTTCAATTTCTAATGAATTTCTGTTGCGAGCTTAACGTTCGACTGCACTGTTCTCTTCAATAAACAATTCGTAATTACAGGCTACACAGTGGATCCCTTTCTTTCCCTTACGGTATTATGTTTATTATCCCCCCATAGGCACCCTATACGGTCGAGGGTTTCCCCCTAAATTTTCCCCAAAGCGCGCCCTTACCCTCTGGAAGCCCCCCTATTTATGGCAGTTAGTTACCTTTTTCCCATTTTCGTAATTCGAATTTGGCGATAAATTACAAAACATTAGACCAACATTGTTTCATAATTGGACAGAATGTTATTCTTTTGAATGTCTAAGTGTCTCTGATTTGATATTTTATTTTTGATAAATAATCACCCTATGATTCCGCAAAAATGTTTTCTAACTATCCTTGAATTGCCTAGATCTTACAATCAGAGAAAGGCACCACGATACCAAGACATTTTTGAGTCTTTCTCTAAAATGTTGGTGTCAATGTTTCGAGTTTAGAGAAACTGGAGAAGTTCGTTGACTATGCACACTTTGAACGAAAAACTTTATTGCCGGATTGTGGATAGTAAAAGAATAGGTGGAAAAGAAAAACAGCAGTACGGTGCATAGATTGCATAGAAAATATATAATTATACTTTGATTGTTTGATTTTTTTCTTTTCATTACAAATATACAACGCCCATTAAAAGATACAAAAAATATGTACAATACACATATGTACATTTTTCACAATCTTTTGCACATATTTCAGAATTTAGAACCGATTGATTTCGCTGCCTCGTGAAATATGAATTTATAATTGTCCACTAAATTCGTGAATAAAAATGCATCGAGTTTTGTAATTAATTTTCACCGTATCTCACGTTTCTCGATACGGCATCGATGGTCAGCTTTCAAAAATTTGATTAGAGATTTAATTCTCTTGAATTTAATATTTTATCAACGGATTATTTTATTCACTGTCCACCCCCTTGTGCGGCTGAGAGGACTGCGCGAGATATAATCATTCGTTGAATCTGAGCTGTTCCTTCGTAGATCTGATAGATCTTTGCGTCTCTCATCAACTTCTCTACGGGGTATTCAGAGTTGAATCCAGCTCCGCCAAAGATCTGTAAAAATTAACAGAACGATCATCATCTAGAAGATAAAAATGGAGAAAACGATTTTCAACACGTTTAACAACCAGAATCAGGAGAAATAAATATTTGAGTGTCGTTAATTTCGCTAAAAACTGCCTAATTTGACCTGATATAGTTTTTTCATACCTGTACTGCATCTGTGGCGCATTTGTTAGCAACATCTGCGGCGTAACACTTTGCGATACTAGCTGCCAAGGTATTTCTAATACCGTTGTCTGTTTCCCAGGCAGATTTCATCCACGCTAAACGAGCGGTATCGATTCCAATTGCCATATCAGCCAACATAAAAGCGACTGCTTGATGTTCGGCGATCGGTTTACCAAAAGTTTTCCTCTCAAGAGCGTATTTGGTTGCTTCGTCAAGAGCTCTTTGTGCCAGACCAACGGCGCCGGACGCAACCTACGAAATATTTATTCATTATCATAATTTCGCATCAATTATGAAAGAAGGACTGCAGAACAATGAAAATTACCGGTGGGCGAGTCTTGTCAAAAGCTCCCATGGCGATCTTGAATCCCGCACCTTCTCCGATCAGCACATTTTCCTTCGGTACTCTCACGTCTTCGAAAGTAACCATGCGAGTGTCGGATGCTCTTTGTCCCATGTTGATTTCCTGAAAGTTTCAAGATTTCGATATCATTCTGATTTTGTACAAGTTATTAAGAAACTTACCTTACGTCCTGGGGTCACACCTTCAGTAGATCTCTCAACGATGAAACCGGTGAAAGCCTTGCCAGCTGGTGCCTTGGGGTCCGGGTTGGTACGAGCCAGAACGAAGTACCTGTTAAAAGAAATAGCGGTTCTATTGATTTTCGTTCTGTGCGGCTTTATTCGTGGACATCTATTGCCGGATGTGTACATGATATTCATAATTACCAGTTCGCCACGCCACCGTTGGTGATCCACATCTTGGTTCCATTGATCACCCATTCGTCTCCTTTTTTCTCAGCTCTAGTTTTCGCTCCGCTAACATCAGATCCCGCACCAGGTTCAGTGACGCAGTACGCCTGCAAAGAAACAAACGTTGGACAAAATCTAGGAGATGTGGCGATACCTTTGTTAAGAATAACGCTAACTCACAGCAAGGAGTGGTTCTTCGATCAGTCTTCCCAGATATTTCGTCTGTTGTTCCTTGTTACCAGCCAGGATCACAGGCATTTGCTAGAGAAGAAGGTTCGACTTAGATTCGGAAAATAAGCTCGAGACGTTGGAAGATCGAACAACTAGGATAATAAACATTAAGCCAATAGCCGATACGTGATAGAAATGGAATGACGAATTGTTCAAGACAGGAATTTGATTTTACGCAAGAAATGAAAAATGAACTGCCCCATGCTAGTCCCTTTGGTTACATTTCAACATTTTTCAGTACAGCAACGGCAACCATGAAATTCAGTTCCAAACTTCTTGGCCGATTAATTACGAATATGTACATGAGCAGTGAAGCTGTTATTGATAATTAGATGAATTTTGAATATAATAGACAATTAACAGATAATTGATTTCGTATCGGATGGATAACAATGAACTTACACCGAGACCCGATGCTTCCATTGCAGTCTTAATCCCCGTACAACCATAGGCAAGCTCCTCTGCCACTAAGCAACCCTCAAATACACCACACTCTAATCCTCCTAGAATGTATAAAAAGCCACGAACATTGAACAGAGTTATTTAATAATGGTATAGAGTGGATTTCTAAAGCGTGAACACTATGATAAAAGTGAAATTGGCCACTGGATTTCGGGTGATCGCACGTTAGGAATTCACACTGTATAATGGATACAGAATGACAGTATTAAAAGGTGGTAAATCAACTCTTCTCATAAATTTGCTTTATCGTTCTCAACTTAGTTTGTCTCAAAATTTACATGTCAGTTGAATTTGAATAAAGTTTTCATCAAACAGAAAAATATTCAAACAAAATCGTATAAATACAACAAATGGAAAGTGTATTAACGGATTTAAGACGCGTTATTTATTTCTTTGTTAGTGCTTTCAGATTCTAACGGTCGCTAAAGACGCAGAAATCGTGAACACTTTGATCAAGAATTTAAATAACAAGACTTTTCGAAAAATAATCCATTTCAAATATTTATTTGCTCATTATTGTGCAGCTCATATATGATATTTTCTGATAATTCTCTCCTAACGGAACGAGTCGTATTTTATAAACGTGTAACACCCAGGGGACGAATATGGTACAGCTGGGTCATGATCACAGTATTAAGTCTGCAAGACAATTTGACGTGTTACTCGGTACCCTATACCACTAAATCGCGACTTGGTACTCGTGGGTCTTCATGAATAAACTGCGTAATAAATTCGAGGGATCAATTGAACAGCGGAGGCAATCATAATTTCTATGATCTTCTCAGTCGCAGAATTGTACATTTCAGTAATTGCAAACACATTAGCCGTGACGTTACATAGTAAAAACAATCATCACACTAAAGAAGAGAAGTTAGCCTGACACTGAGGCGCAATGACAACATGAAGATGGGGGAAAATAGAGCTGAAGTAGAAGAAGAAGAGTTTTCACGCTGACCCGATGTAGATGTACTAATATTTCTAAGTCAACCAATAAAATGCCTTTGATAAACTGCTCAACTCCCTAAATTGTTTCATTAAATTCATTCACATGTTACATTCTATACGAACGATTCAGAACAGCTGAAAAAAGACGCGGGTGTGATGTGGTACTTGGGAAATCAGGCCAAGCTCAAGACCAAGCATACAAAACGACCGGCTTCGTTCTTAGACTTACTCCTAATTTAGTACCTCCAATAGCATTGGCTACGCCAGTACATACGTACGTGATTTCCTCCCCAAGTAAACACGAATCGAAAGTACTCATTTCGACTCCTCCTGAATATTAATATTGTAATGAATGAATAATTTTGTAACGCTTGGAAACCCACGAGTACTAAGAAGTACGCGGATTGATGAGATGCGGTGAATTAACAGGACAGGCCGATTTCCCTGCGTTAGACAAGAGTCTGCGTGCAGAGGTCAAGCTTTGACCTCTGTGAGAAAAACTTACGCCTAAATCTGTTGATCCTATTGCACCGGCTATACCAGCACATCCGTATGAAACTTCTTCGCCGATCATACACGAATCAAACGAAGTAATTTGCTGACCTCCTAAAGATTCAATTATTACTGGCTGGCAATATTTCATCGGTAAACAACGTGTGCAATTCGCTGCACTCTTGCTATTATCGTTGAGCAAAGGCAATGACTATGACATCAAGTTAATCGCGATTCATACACCATCTGGTAAATAACTCAGTTTCGGGTGACTGTTGCCAAATAAGTCAATCGGTCTCCGTTTGATTATCAGAGATTAAATGTTCAAAGTTTAAACGCTGTACTGATCCTCCATAGCCCATTGTGTAATCTTTTTCAAGTCATTTATCTCCGATCTCGCTTGGATCCAGTCAATAACTGAACGGAAATTTATCTCGCTTCCTGTTACGAGTGTCAATACCAAATTCTGATAGTGTTTTCAAATTACCGCAGTGCTGAGGAATGTGGCCGTTCATCAGACCCACATTCCACGCCTTCTTGACAATATCCCAGGGGAAGGCTCCGGTTCTATCATGCTCCGCGGCCACCGGGATTATTTCCTCCTTCGTAAACTTCCTCGCGAGCTCCTGCATCTCTCGCTGAGTCTCGCTGAGCTCTGAATGCATAAAATTAACAGAATAGAAGATCAGGAATGCAGTTTTTTTTCCAGATATGTCAAGATTCGGATAAGCAATCTCCAGCTAAACTACAATTTCTACAGACTCAAGCTCACCTGGAGGTTGGCCAAACGCATAGCTGGATAAATGAGAACAATTCTTAAATTAAACAGTTATCA
This sequence comes from Euura lappo, assembly GCA_018257835.1. Classification (NCBI taxonomy): domain Eukaryota; kingdom Metazoa; phylum Arthropoda; class Insecta; order Hymenoptera; family Tenthredinidae; genus Euura; species Euura lappo. The sequence continues at coordinate 129,590 of JAEUYN010000705.1, forward strand.
CATCCCAATGTTTTTTGCCTGTGGTCCAAAGTCGATATGTTACTCGCTGTTATCTAGAGACGTATCAATAAAGTTGCAAAAAATGTGTTCATGTGACGCAGAGGATTTTCTCAAAGAACGATAGAGTGACCACTAGGTAAGCGCTAGTGTCGAATCTAGGGAATATTTTAATTTCGAGTTTCAATAGCACAAAATCTAATGTATATCTGAGTTCTTAACGAGTACCATAGAAATAATTGACAATATCAACAATAAACACGAGAAAAAGTGTTTTGTTTGTCCCTACCGGCGACGCTAGCGCTTACCTAGCGGCAAGCCTGGAACTGCGATTGAGAAAATGGTCAATGAATGTGTTTTTTTTTTACTGACCCTGAATGTAACAATGACAAGCCGTTTTAGCACAAGGCAGTTACATCGTGGTGGAATATTAAAAAAAATTTAAATTAACGAATAACCAAAAAATAGATAAGATACTTACGGAAATTGTAGCCATTTGAAGCTGCAGCCTGGGACGAATACGTTCTGGCTGCTGCCTGTCGCACCGACCTGCTGATAACCTGTTCGAGAAAGCGTAAGATTTAAGAATAAAAACAAAAACAGTTGAAAACGATATCGTGAATGTCAGAATGCTGTGCGATTCTTATACCTGGCTGAAAGACATGGTTCTTGAAACGCGTGACTGTGGTGAATGAGGTGAGAATTAGAATCGAAGTAATCGATGCGAAAGTTACGAGCTTTGAAGCAGCCGACGGACTTCGACCCGGAGATAAACAAGATTGTTACCAGCTGACAAACAACCCGAACCTCGCGTTACGTGGGTATTATTATTCTCCATTACCTACGGCTCCCCGGCCTCATTCCGAACATCGTCGCTGCGACATTCCAGTCAAAGCCGCTTTCCGATTGGCCCAACCTACGTCGATCACAAGCCACGTTCCTTCATTCGAGCACTCAAGCAAGCCCTCCGTCGGTATTGGTTGGTTGATACCATAGATTGTTGTGTACTGCTCGAACGAAGCGACACGCCCACTGACTGTCGGCCTGTGATCAAGGGTGGTCGGCTCATATCAAGTACGCGAGATACGGTGATATACGTTTCTGATATCTGTGACGCGGCAACTTTAGATGATTGACCTGCGATTAACATTTCTCCTGATCGCGCGAGACTGGAAACTAGAGAGTAGAGACAGACAATTGTACCGAAAGATAAAGAACGTCACGATTCGTATCGAGTTACCATACGAGGAAAGAGTGATAAACTTAAAAAAAGAGTAAAAAAAATGGCTAATACACAAAAAATATTGATGACGTCACAATTGGATTAGAAAAAAACTACGATGGTCAATATTGACTGCGTCATATTTTAATAATAATTAAATATTTAATGTCTTGTTACGCTGATTCGTATCAGTTTCTGTATTTACGTAATTTTTTTTTGATCGAAGCGTGAATCGATATCTATTATCGATATCCGATAGAATCGATCGCGGCGTAAAATGGTTTCCGCCAATCAGATGCCGGCATAGCCACGCCGAGGCTTCAAGAATCACTTTGATTTGCGGAAATCGTTTTGATTTACCAATAGGAATACGCCTCTGGACAACTCGATCGTTCCTAGAGGGACCGTGCACACTAATACACGCTCACCAAAGTGAGAATGTATAATCGCGTATATGCATACTAGTTGCGACATCTAAAGTCCAAAACGAGCACTTTGGTGGTGAAAAATGTATGCATGTACATGACAACACATTCTCACTTTGGTGAGCGTGTATTAGTGTGCACGGTCCCTAGTAGTAGAACCAGGAAATCACAAAATCTGTTTCTAATAGGTCGGGAAATCCCAAACACATTCCACTTCGTCGCCACTGGTGTGTTTGCTTGCAGTCTGCAGTCGTCTTACACTCGGAGCGGTTTAGTGGATCATCATGGCTTCGAAACAAACTGACGAGAATAAAGGTAATAACTAATAACCGGATAGTTTCTACGTTATTAATAGATAATTAGAAAAGTTATTCAACATTTAGCAGTGACCGCTGCGTCATTTTTATCGCTTATTCTCTGCTGATACCCCGATTAAGGGGAGGCTCTACTCGATTGTTACCGACATTCAGATATCTCCGAATATCCAAGTCCACGGAAGTAAATCGCAAAATACAGCTCTGTAGCGGAATTCTACACGTGATTCCGCACAGATATGTCCAAAAATATTTTGGATTTACTAAAAAATGGAGGAATGGCATGGTTTCTACGAAATTACTATCATGACTTCGTAGAAACCATGCCATTCCTCCATTTTTTAGTGAATCCAAAATATTTTTGGACATATCTGTGCGGAATCACGTGTAGAATTCCGCTACAGAGCTGTATTTTGCGATTTACTTCCGTGGACTTAGATATTCGGAGATATCTGAATGTCGGTAACAATCGAGTAGAGCCTCCCCTTAATTTGAAACAACACGTCGAGGGTGTATTTCCGAATGCTATCACGCGGTTACGGTTGCATCATTAGGACTTTTTCTATATGTATGTATATCAAATGCGATAAGTGAGGATAAAACGAGGCAACCGTAACCATGGTTGTATTTCGGAGTACTACGCCGTAATGTACGCACCACCCACGAACGTTATTCTTTGAGACTTGTAGCGTCTTCGCCATGCACAGTTCTCTCGCACTAGTGTGGTAAACTGATGGCACGTTGATGCTTGTGGAAATAGTATATTGTGTGATAAGTGCGGAAAGAAGGCGATATCCGATGAGTGTGAAGTTTGTAACACGAGGGAAGGCGAGCATCCAGCATTCAGGCGAGTTGAGTGTCGTTCACTCACGAGCCGCAGGCGAGTGCGGGATGATACGAGACGAGTGTGAATGCTGTGTGAGCCGAGCGAGTGATTCAAACTTCACACGAGGCAGATGTCGCCTATCCGCACTTATCGCACACCATATTTTTTATAACTCCTGCGGGAAAGCTTGATTTGAGATACAGACGAATAACATCTGACAGATGAGCAAATGGCCGACCATAACCAACCCGAAGTTAGGCGATAATCTAGGTTGACACATCGCTGCCGCCTGGGGCGCCACTTCGCGGACGCTTGGACGTTGCCACCGACCGATGGCGCTACTGAACTGACTGACTTACTTCAAAGTGCGCATGCGTGATAGTGAAGAAATGTAGATTGCTTGAAGTGCGCATGCCTGTTGGTAAAAAAAATTATGATAATGCACGATGTGCGCCTGCGCGATAGTGAAGAAATATTACTTTTTTTCACTCATCTGAAAAGGGGCCCTTTCCAAACCAAACACAGGCATCGAAAATCAAGCTTTCCACGCAGGTGTTATAAAAAACTAATTTGAGTCCAGTCACTGTTAATTTCAATCACCCAGGACGCATTGATTTCTTTTTCCCAATCAGCCGAATTGACCAAGATCCCGAAAACTCCGGATGTCATGGGTAACGAGAAACTGAAGGCTTTGAGCTGCCCCTTCACCTGGGGTTTGGAAAAGGTGATTGAAAATCGCCACAGACTGTTGGAAGCAGGGGAAAATCGGTTCGAGATGGTCGTCGACATACAGGAACATTTTCCTGAATTCGTTATGATCTATCACGTCTTGCTGGCTTATGAAAATTTCATGAGCGACGACCTTCCAGGAGCCATGAAGAGCCTGAATGATGCAGAAATGAGCCTTGCTGACATAAAGAAAACGTTTGTGATACAATATTCAGCATGCTTCACAATATCCAGCTCTTGTCAAAAGCTTTGCGTTACTTATTGAACACATCAACGATATTGATATCTCACTTTCTCACATTAGGGCAGCCTTGGAAGAGGTGGAAAACACTCTCGAGCATATCTTCGTCGCGACAAAGTGCTATCTTCTCGAGAATACAGGACAATCGTCAAAAGTAGATGAGCTATTGGAGGGAATCACCCAGGTTGAGGATATGGATGAAGCAGAATTAGCGTTGTTGAGTGGTTGCCAGTGTTTGACTTGGTCGCTTTACTACGTCACCGATAACTTGATGGCAATAAAGCAGGCGAGGGAAGCCATCAAGCATCAACCAGATAATGGAAAATGGTATTTTTTGCTGGGTAAAAATTGCCGGAGATTGAGGAGGAGGCACAATTGCATCGGCGATCCTCCAAATCCGGAGGAAACTGGAGCCTTTGAAGATGCCTTTCGCCTCTCTGAAAACGTTCTGTTCGGGGTTTCTCTTGCTCAAATGTATCGAGAGTCACTGAACAAGCATTTGGCGAAACAAGTTTACTTGAAAGTTTACCAACTTAAACCAACCTGCTGCAAAGTTCGACTACAATTGGCGCTCGGATTCATCCGAACAAAAGAACGCGTCGCTGCAAAAGATTGTCTGGATTACGTGACCGAGATTATGCCTGATTCCCCCATCCTCACACATTACAAGGCAATTTACGAAGACACGTGCAATCGCGATTTCGAGGTGCGTAGTGACAACTGTTGCGGTCTTTTGTATGGCTTACAGAAAACTAATGGGATAATGAGATTTACTTTTACTTTCAGGCTGCTTTGCCTTACTACACAAAGGCGATAGAGAATAAAAACTTCGTAGCGGAATGGCAGTACGTAGAGTGCAGGAAGAAAGTACAACCCCACTGGGATCCGCTTCCGTATCTATTGAGTTTGTTGGAGAAATACGACAGAGATACCGACCACGTGATTCAAGGAATATACATTCAGATCGGAGCGTATTATCTCTTCGAAGAACGCGATATTCCGGCGGCGTGTACTCCACTCACTAAGGCTATTGAGATTTCACCGCAAGCCAAAATTCTAAAGGTATCAACACGATTGATGAACTATGTAACAAGAATCCATTCGAATTTGATATTTCGTCGCTTTATATTACATTCTGTTCTGTTTTTCATTTCAGGGACATTTTGTTTTGTTCAAAGGCTACAGAGTGAACTTGTATCACGTCTTGGCAAAAGAAATTACATTCGCTCTGGATAATGCTACGATGATACACGACGATGAGAAAAATTCATTATTGAAAGACACCTTAGCACTCTGTCATACATATTGTAAAGATTTACCGAAGGACTTATCATCTGGCATCGGGATTCCAAGCTCAAGATCGCGAGGCAGCTATGGAAAATATGGCAGAGGATCTTCGGCTCGCGCAGGGATCAGCTTGGGAGCCGACAGACCCGGCTCGGAGACTAGAGGATTCGGGATAAACCATCCTCAAAGAGGTGGCAGCGGTACCCAAAGTCGAGGCAAAGAAGACTCGGACAGGTTTCAGTCGAGAGAACAGACGTCCTGGAGGTCTTCTGAGCAGGCAACTCGAGTTCCTCGTGGCCAGCTTAGGAATATGGCGGGGGATAATAAATATTCGCAACCCTCAGATCGTTTCAGAGGCAAAGGTCTACAACAAACTTCTGCCTTAAACCCTCGGGATAAAAAGGACGAGGAAAGAGCAGATGCGGCGTGCACTCTTGAGAAGACTTTGAAAAAACTCAATATCTAATGGAAATACTTTACAGACAGCTAATTCATAATCACAGACATAATACTTGCCAATTGATATTTTTCATGCAGCTGATCGATAATCAATCATTCATTCGCGGTCAATAATAAAGCTGTACCTTTTTTTTTTTATTAATTATATCCATCAGGCAGACATTTGTTCGGAATCAAAGTATCTGCCTTAATATCAATAATTATTACGCTTGTGATACAAGAGCTATATTCTATCAGAGTTTACTATTAACTATAAATATTCAATAATTTTGTAGTTTTACTACATGCTATTTTTTTTTTACGTGCGAACGAGATAGCAGAGCAAGACGTGTTTTATATCATCGTACGTTTGAGTGCATTATATGACTATAATACTGTTCCTATATGAGTGAAGATATAGAATATAAACTGTATTTTCTTATATTGAATAAAATGAATAGATATTGATATTGCATTAGATATTTTTGTTACCTTTACAGACTATACTTATCTTCAATTGCTTTGAAATCCGGCATCTCAGATTTGCAAAAGAGAACAAACAAAGTCCCAATCGAAGACCCAAAATACAATAGCGTACAATTTTAATACAGATTGGATGATTTTTCAAATTTTTGTAACGTTTCTCAACATCGATCTCACCGTAAGCCGGCAATTGGACAGCCGAAGACGCAATGGTAGTCTGCTTTCAGGCTCACACGACCTCACCAGACTGCCGACCGATTTTCGGTATATCGTCAACTGCAGCGTGACTTTTTAGGCACCTCCTTGTCTTATCGGAGACGCCTCATCTGCTATATGCGAAATTTTGCGCACAATCTGCTATATTCCCTTTATCAACCTTCTAAAATCTTGATTCAGGGCTTTGAACAAACAAATTATAATTTTTTAAGGATACGTTTTAGATTTCAGAATAAGACGACGTCGACAACCCGGAGTAAATCTTTATTTTTATTTTTTATTTTTTTACGACAAGAAATATGAACAATTGGAGTCTCCAAAATTATAGTACCTACTCTCGTAAATAGCTGGTTGCACGAATGCACTTTCTATCTTCATTCGTTATCATGTCTATGATAACACAACCCTGATCACACATTGAATTCTATAATTTACTGGAACGCGCAGCGGCATATCAATCCTATAGCTACCAAAGGTCAGACAGAGATAGTTTCCAGGGGTCGTTCCATCCTTGTCTAGCGCACAGCTATCTAACGTTAGCCGATGTTTGATGCTCAGGTAGTAGGTATTGTTTACGGCCGTTAGTGCGAGAAGGACGGGGAACCCCCCTGGAGGCTATCTCTTATTATTACCCCCCACTCCAATGCAGCGCGTTCCAGTGTATCGTAGAATTCAGTGTGATCACATTAGAACTTTTAGTGATCGCCACCCAAGGTCAAGTGATCGTTTTCTGATCACCATTGGCTGCTCGAACCACATACGACGCCACGATAATTATTTATTCGATCAATTGTTTCCGGCATTCGGAATCGAGGGTTGTTGTTGAGCATCAGAAGCGAAGATTTACTAATTTCGAAAACTGAGCAAAATTCATACCGATTCATCATGACTTCCAAGGAGACGGATGGAATGGACGAGGGAACGGATGGAATTACCGGTAATAATATTGTTTCTAGGTTATAATTTACGAAAGCCACGTGGTCCAAAAGTAGCGAAATTAATTTTAGCCGCGATTAGTATAAGATAATAACGAAAAGAAAACATCTATGAGCCGTGAAAGGTGTTTGTATTCCAGAAAGTACTCCAATTACGCTACAGGGTCTGAATATCGACGATAAACTCGACCACGTCAGTTGTCCGTTCACTTGGGGGTTGAAAGCGGCAACAGCTACGACCAGGGAATATGAAATAATATTGGGAAGAAGAGAAGGCCGATTGGAGATGGCTCTCGATAGACAAGAATATATACCTGAACTTGTATTGTTATTGTATCTGATGACAGTTTTTGAAGATGCAACATTCCGTGATGTACCCAATGCCATAAAACACATGGACAAAGCTGAAGAGAGCCTCGCAGACATCAAAAAGAAGTGAGTAACAATGGTTATACAATATCATCAGATATAGCGGTACCGCGTTTTTTTGTCACACGCGAATCAATTCCAGTAACAAGATTTGACTATCCAACATCACAGGGCAACTATGCAAGACGTAGAGAATGTTTTGGAGCATATTGTCATTGGAACAAAGTGTCACGTACTCAAATTACAAGGAAATGTGACCGAGGCGAATGAGCTGGTGGAAGGAATATGTGATATCTGCAATATGAATGAGAAGGAACTAGCTATGTTGAACGGTTGCAAGTCTGCTGCGTGTTCACTCTATACCATCGAAAGTAATATGGGAATTACGTCGGCACAAAAGGCTATAGAACACGAGCCTGATAACGGCAAGTGGTATTTCTTGCTCGGGCAAAATTATAGAGGATTGAGGAGAATGCACCAGGCAACAGGAAAACCAAAAAAGGAAGAAGCCACCGCCTTTAAGAAAGCGTTCGAGCTCTCCGGGAACGCTTTGTTCGGTGTTTCATTGGCCCAGATGTATCGGGAGTCTGGGAACTATGCTATGGCCGATAAAATTTACAAAGATGTCTACGAACTTAAGCCAACCTGCTGCACTGTATTGCTGCTATTGGCCCTCGGATTCATCCGATCACACGAAACAAAGCTGGCAAAAAAGTGCCTTGATTATGTAGCTGAGAAAATGCCTGAATCTAGTAGATTCATGCATTACATGGCTATATACGAGGAGAAATGCAACGGGAATTTGAAGGTGAATTTTGAATGGCCGTTTGTCTGGAACTCGCGGTGATCAGAAAGAATTGTCGTGTGAACAACCCTGCGTTTCTACTTTCAGGCTGCTCTTCCTTACTACAAAGGTACAACCGACGGATTCAATTGGACAGCAGAACCGCAGTATATGAACTGTTTGAGGAGAGCGGAACCGGATTGGGATCCCTTGCCTCACATGTTGGAACTGCTTAAAAAATATGAGGGATATGTTTGTTTCATCAAACAAGAAACAAACATTCAAATCGCGTCACATTACATTTTCAAGCTCCAAGATATCCCATCTGGGTGTAAACATCTGCTTGAAGCACTTCAAATCGATCCAGATACGAATAAACTGAAGGTTCGCAGTGCTCATAGCCACGAATGAATTATTTCAGTCTTTGTTAACAAATCGCTTTCTCACATTTCAGGACGATTATGTTCCGTCTCACGAGGCTCAATTGGTTCTGCGAAAAGTTGTTGCCATGGAAGATGATGAGCAGATTCCCATTTTGAAGGATACTTTGGAACTGTGTCGTAAATGTTGTAAAAATCTACGATCAAAGTCTGCCTCTTTTTCGGGACAAACTCGGAATTCACATTCGCAAAACAGACGTCGAAAGTATGGCCGAAACCCTGCAACTCGTCCAAAGACTGATACAGGAACGGTAGAGTCTTGCTCATCTTCTCAAGGCCTTCCGAAAACCGATCCCTGAACAGACAGAAGCTACCCACTAAAACCCGTCAGAGAATCTGAGGGGTCGTTTTGTTGACGACATAGTTATGTGACTGGTATTTGGTAAATTAGTTATTATTGTTCCTAAGTTAGTGATATGCTATTATCAACGTTTTTTGAAACTACATCCGGACTCTCAGGTTGAGATCTCTTTTTTTTTATATTATTTTATATCAGAGAAATGATATATTTTGTTTATGAACATTTCCCGAAATTCTGACACTAAGAAGAAATACATGTATAATTTTTTGTACTTTTTGACACTAAATAAAAGATAAAAAAGCACCCGCTCCAAGCGCAGCTTGATAATTTTGTATTCTATCATAGTTTTGTCATCCATTTTTTCTCAAATCCGCAAATTGTATTTATTATTTTAAGGTCTGACGATCATTGAATGCACATGCGCATATTGACCAATGAGGTCCAGGTGGCCATGACGTACCAACAGTGATAAACTATCATAAATATGTTCCTCAGACCCTGATATAACGTCCGGTGCTTTTTTTTGTATCAGAGAGGGTGAATGCATGATGAATTCCGAGTACAATCCAATAATTTTGCATGCATATCGACTTCATAAGATTTCCAAAATTTCAAACATTGGCGGGCTTTTATTCCTCGAAATGCAACATGGACGGCGTTCCGAAATTCCAATCAAGCGCTCGAACCTAGCAAGAGGGAAAGAGACAAAGCTCGGTTAACGATACGCCAGTGCGAAAAAGACAGAAGACTGGTGAGTTCTGACAGTACCGCCGCTCACTTTCGGAACACACCCATGGATGCAGCCAATCACCGCTGCTCACGTATTACTCAACATTGCTTGTACTCAAACAGGGGAATCCCACAGGTACAAACTTCGTCAACTGCTTCCGCTGCAGCTTGATCTTGTGAGTCCCACGATTGTTGTAATCAGTATATGGTTGTTCTTAGTATAGAGATCAGTGGGTTGTCCGCATTCGAGTCTGAGAAGTCAACGTTGATCGTGCACAGTGTAAATCCACACGCTGGAAACTTAGTAATTACAAGAACACCATGACTTCCAAGCAGATGGCGGAAACGACAGGTAGAAAGAAACTTTTGAGGTTATGCATCAATATTTAAGTATCGCGAAAAAAATGAATTATCTTCGAAAATTAATCTCGTGTGCTCTTGGTGTAAGCCGATGGTCATAAACTTGTTTCAGAAAAATCTTCCGACGTTATGCAGATATTGAACATCGATGAGAAATTGAAACGGGTCAGTTGCCCGTTCACTTGGGGCATGAACATTGGACTGGGATTGCCAATTGACGGATTGGTGAAAATTGAACCGACTTTAGTTGAAACCGAAACAGTGGAAGTTGGATCAGCTGCGGATAGAACTCAATTGTTGTTGGAAAGAAGTGAAGAAATATACCAAATTATCCTTGACAAACAAGATTATTTTCCAGAAACTGTATTAATGTATCATCTACTTCTGACACTCAAACATGCAACCTCTTACAATCTACCAAAAGCCTTGGAATACTTAAACAATGCTGAAGAGTCCCTTGCTAGCATCAAAGCAAAGTTAGTATCGATGCATAAACAAGTAAATAATCCTAATACTTGTTTTTACGCGTCTATTATAACAAGATTGCATCGTTTGAAATTACAGAGGGACTCTAAAAAATGTAGAAACCGCTCTGGACCATATATTCATCGGATCAAAATGCCATGTGCTCAGACTACAAGGTCGATTGGCAGAGGTGGATGAGCTGTTGGGTGGAATTCTTGCTGTTCGTAACATGAATAAGTTGGAATTGGGAATGTTGAGCGGTTGTAAATGTGCAGCATGGACGTTGTACGACACTAACGATGGGGTGGGAATAACGTGCGCAAAGAAAGCTATAGAACTGGATCCCAATAATGCAAAATGGTATTTCTTGCTCGGACAAAATCACAGAGAATCGCGAAAGGCACTCTATTCAATAGCTCAACTACCAGCTGCTGAGGAAACTTCAGCCTTTGAGAAAGCTTACACTCTTTCTCCAAACGTATTCTTTGGCGTATCACTTGCCCAATTGTATCGGGAGTCAAGAGACTTGGATATGGCCAATAAAATCTATAAAGAAGTTCACGCTCTTCAGCCAACTTGCATCACTGTACGACTGCAATTAGCTCTGGGATTCATCAGAGCACACGAGTGTAAGCTGGCAAAAGAATGCCTCGATTACATAGCTGAAAAGAATTTCATTTCTAGCAGATACAATCATTATATGGGCATATATGAGGAAAAATGCAACAGAAATTTCGAGGTAATGGAAGTACTAGCAATAAATAAGAATAACATTCATGTCAAAAACCTGTGATCTTATTCTCAGGCTGCGCTCCCTTATTACGCGAGTACAACAGAGAGATTGAATTGGGTCGCAGAATCTCAGTATTTGAACTGTAGGAGAAAGGTGGAACCAGATTGGGATCCGTTGCCTTACATGTTGAGTTTGCTTGAGAAATATGAAGGATATCCTCACTACGTTGACCAAGACATAAACATCCTCATTGGATCGTATTACCTTTTTGAGCTCCGAGATATCCCAGCAGCGTGTGAACATCTTCTGCGTGCTATTATACATGAACCAAATTCGAAACGACTGAAAGTTCGTTCTTATTAATTAAATCCTCTATACGATGATCAAAACAATTTCAGCTGACAATCACATGCTTTTTCTCATCTCAGGAACATTGGGTTACATCTCTTAGAACCCAAGTAAACCTGTACCAAGTTCTGGCAACGGAAGTTCAAACGGTACTGCGCAATGATGCTGGAAAATACGACAATGCCACTATGGCGCTGTTGAACGACACGCAGCGACTGTGCAGTATAAATTGTAAATACGTGCCTCCACATCGCGCCTTGTCTATGTCAGGCTCCTCAAGTTCACAATCGTCGAGGAGTTACCAAAACCGTGACCGAGGTTCTTCGTCTTATCCAGGAACTAGTGGTAGAACGGAAAGACCCAGACAATCGTCATCTCAGTGGAGAAGTGATATTCCGCGAGGTAACGAACATCGTTCCTTGAGGGATGGTTCTAAACGAGGAAGAGACGCTTCCCCGGTAATATCTTGGAGGTTGAGGGATAAGAAGGACGAAAATGTAGAAAACGCAAAGTGCGAACTTGTTAAAAATGTAAAAGACCTGCGTCTGTGATGGGAATATCAAACTGAAGCGATCATTATGAATATTAATTCATGGCTACGACCTTAGTTGACGGCCTATTGTATATTATTTTCCTGGAAAAATGCTGTATTTTACGCTTAACTCTCAATAATTCTTTATTCAATCAATTATTTTCGTCATTTTTCGCATCAAAGTTAATAATCACTGTACAAATGATATTATTACATACTGTAAAGTTCGAGATTTGTAATAATAGAGAATAATATTTTCAACAGCAAACGGATACAGTACATGGCATTTATTTTTTTATTTTTTTTTTTTTTAAGTAAAAGATAGCGAATGTTAAATTATAGAATCATAGTGACTATTATCAATAACTCTTATATACACGTTTTAATTACAGTTATTTAATCAGTAGCTTACTGTTAGAAAACATTATGCCACAATTATTTCTTTTATTTTTACAATGCTGAAAAGCAATGACCGAGTTTCATTACTTATCATCCAAAATAATACGGTATCACATTATTACAATTATTCGCGAGAAGCTGCACTACGCTATGAATATTCATCTATAAACGTATCAGCGCAGTGAATAACTCGAATTATAAATCAGTCCGCCTTCAATTAGGTACGTAAATAGCTAAAAATAACAATTTCCAAAGAAGTAAATCGATGCTATGATAGACGTGAACATCTTCGAATCTACTGCCTCAAAATTATTCTCAGTTGAAGGTTTTGGCAATTTAATTTTTTTATTTTGAGCAGTGATATGTAGAGGGAGTATCAGCGAGACGATTTCTAATAATTCAATAGAAAATATCCTAATCCAGAGATGGAGCATCGGCTATGTATCTAGAATTGCTACGGAACTGTAACATTGAAATAATATAGGTATCAATCATAAATCACATATTTCGCGATCTTTCATCTCTTCAAATTTCAAATAATGATCAAACAGTCTCAACTTGACCTTTTCTACGCGGTTTTGGTTCCGCCTGATTTTGTGGCGAAGTGAAAGACGTTTCTTCCGAGGATATTCTAGACACGGGAGAAGTTTCGGATATCGAAGGTGCGATGGGAACAGCTACGTCTATTCTTTCCTGAATAGCTATCGGAATGCAAGCCACGTTTTTACCCAGAGTCGCTTTCCTGTTACGCATATCTTCCAGAGGTATCTCTTCGCTCCTCGGTCTCGGCAGCTTTGGCGAATGGTCTCGAGACCTAATGCCGTTTTCTCTCGGACTGCCGTCCGAACGCTTTCCATTCGCCGCCGATTGGCCAGGAACAGAGCGAGACGAACTATCTCGTCTCAATTGAGCCGCAAACCCTGGTACTTTATTCACCGTAAACATCGGCCTAGGTTGATCCTTCTGCTTTTGACCCCTCCCTGTTGTGCCTAGTGTGAAAAGAGTCATAAAAATTACTCTGCATTCTCTTGAAATACAATAACTTACGTTCTTGTCTCACATTGAGCAATGTATAGTTCGGAGGTGTAGGGCAGTGCGGAATGCTCGTTGGAATATCAAGAAGCCTCGCTATCTGACTCATTTTCTTCTGCCTCGCCTTGATTCTCCCCTTTGTCAGTCTGAAATAACAGGTTCACGGTAATCAATCGAAAGCAATTGCAGTCATTGACTCGAAATTACCTCTGTTTCGCTGCCATGCATCTAATGTGATCGTCCAGAATACACTTTGCGGATAGCAGAGGGACCCTGTTAGTAGCGCTGCTACTGAGAGGTCGATGTATGGTCAGATGAAGGCATCTCGAGTCGTCTTTGTCCCCGGTGACTTCGATGTCTTGGAGGAGACCGACCAATTTTGCAACACCCCAGCCAAGCTTCCTTGTGTCTGGTTCTACCAGTATTATCTGGATCAAGTCCATCACTAAGAATCGGCGAATCTTTTGACCGTCCTTTCCAACGATCGTACAGGAGATCAGATCGGTGTTATCTGCAATCAACAACAGACATTTGAGAATTGATTACGAAATGAGGAGAATACTTGATGCCTATCACATCATATTTTTGTTCAGTGGAATTGAATATTCAATAAACAGCAACAGAAATATTAATGCGAAGGGTCTTTGAATAATGTAAAAAGGGAAATGACTTGTACTTAGGTCAAGAACGTTGTTGACCTGGACGCAGGTTGCGAGATTAGTTAATGGCAGATGTGTTTCTGGTTCCGCACTAAGCGTCATGGACAATTCTCTTATCAAAAAGAACACTCTTATCGCTCTCCTCGCTCTTTCCACCTGATAATAATACATTAATTAGTTATTAACGAATCTAAAGAGTCTCGGGACACTATAAATGAATAGTAGCAAAATAATACCTCGCCACAGGGCAACCGTTTGCTGAATTCAATGCCGGTCATCGGGGTTCCGGTCGGCGGAAGCAGTATATTGCTGTCCATCATCAGCCACTCTACATTCAACGGTCTCTTCTGGATCTCGCTGTACTCGTCTTCGAACATGTCCAAGAATATGTCTTCGCTCTAGAAACAGAAAAAACCGGGTCAATTCAATTTTTATAATCTCTCAGTGCGTGAATCTTGGCGCACCTTATAGAAATTTCTGAGCAACGAAGTACTTTGTTCCTTGGCAGATTCTATAGCCGCCAAATGACCATCCTGCAGTAAACTCTGGCCGTCCGACATGACGAGTTGCACAAGCAGCTTGATGGCCAGATCCAGAGTGACTAGTCGCACCTTAGTATCTGAAGAAAAAATCACAGGTTCACGTATTCGTACGTTGATTACGCTCCGCGGTAGAGACGAAAAGTCCTTCATACTTGTTTGGCAACTCAGTGTCACGATCTGGATCAATTTATCTACCAGAGTCTCGTTGTACCAATTTTTCGTCAAAGTTTTCCGAGATGGGGATAAAACTAGGTCCAACATTTCAGGCTTCACTCCCTGAAACCGATGAGAAATGATCGATTATCGTTTCTTCGTTCAGTCGTGAAGATCAACGACTTTGCGTGTACCTGATTATTTGCCAGGGCGTACAACAAACACAACGAGAATAGCGCGGCGTAATCGTTCTCGGCACAACTCAGAGAATCTAGAATAGCTGCAAGGAACGGTTTGTTGGCCATAGATTCTTGTATATCGCTCAAAGACTGCTGCGGCGCCAACGGACTCTCCAGAGCCAGTCTCTGTTCCTTCTCTTCGTCCGTGACATTGAGGTTTTTTATTTTATTCAGAGTCTCGCTAGGAGCGTTGATATCCAACACTGCAGGTCGCGTCGCAGTTCTAGATCTACTCGAAGTACCGGGCTCGTTGGATTCTCTATCCTCCGTCGACTCGCTCTCCGAATTTCTCTCGGTTGCATCGGCAGTCTCCGAGGCTGTCGCCTCGCTCTGAGTGTCGTTCAGACTTTCAAGAGACTGTTCGAGGCTCTCTTCAGGTTGGGAAAAGGCGACGGTCTCCACAGTTATAACTGTAGAATATTCCTCGAGCAATTTTCCAGCCCCATTTTCTATAATGTCCAAATTAGACTTGAGGATTATCGCCGCCAGAGTGTGAGCCAACGGGCCGTGAGATATTATCAGAAATACTTGAGACAGTAGGAATAGCGCGACCACAGCGCTAACGTGTTTTTTCTTATCCTGAAAAGCAAAGAAGATTCGTTGGCATTGACTCAGCCTCCGTATTTGCTTGCGGCGAGCGTACCTTAGCTTGAAAAAATTGTGCCTTATGCCTAGTCAGGGAATAAATGTACAAAGGCACCATCAATTTGTGAAGCAAGTGTTCAGTCAGGACTTGGTTCAGGTCTGGTATATCCAGGCAGAGTATATCGTTGAGGTAATGAAGGTGATCCAGATGTTCGGCGACCAGATCCGACAGTCTGTTCTGACTCCGGTGGCTGGAAAGATGTTAGAAAACGAATGCATGGAAGACGAATCGTGAAAGTCGTAGCAACTCACTCGGCGTCGTTTCTAACACAGGTGTCCAATTCTATGATATGATTTCCAATGAACCAAACGAGATTGCTGAAGTACGGAGCGGCAGTTCTGTCCCTTATGAACGCCAGCATCGACGCATCCTCTACTCGATAGACATTCAAGGTCAAGGTGCGAACGGCTATGCGAACCATTCCTTCGGTGTGGTTGAAGAACTTTATGGCTTCGGTGTAGAGAGGAAAGTCGTTTGTGTGCTGGAAATATGCAGATTGTTTTATTACTCAGGATAACTTTCGGGAGAATATTGAGAGTGGAAAGTGTGGGGTTTTGATATTGTTCCGAATCGTAAGAGTGAGAGCTGCGGAGTACCTGTGTTCGTCGGATATAAATAATGATATTTGTTCGACTGGTTTTAGAAATTTAAAATGAAATATAAAAAAGTGTTTTTGTGTACCTCGTTTACCTCGTTATAGAAAAAGTGAATCGTATGCGCGTTCAATTTTAAACTCAACGTTTTTAAGAAACTAATGTAGTACGCCATCACTTCTTCGTCGCTAAAGTCAAATTTGTGGACTATTATACTGTTCACGTGATTGTTGCTCAGTAAGTAATCTGAAATTAGAATAAAAACTCTGTTAACTTCGAATAATCAGGTCAATCGTGATACGTGACTGTCCGATGATCCTCACACAAAGATGTTTCGTTGCGAATATTCTCAAACAATATATTCAGCGTCTGGAGTAACTGAACGCAAACGTAGCTGCCGCATTTCTGTTTCATTATCCGGAGGAAAAACGATAGCATATTCTTCTCGAGGAAGAAACTGAAAAATTAGATTAGTTACGGATTTGATATAGTCTCGAAGATGTTATTTACACGTACTCAAAAACGCTGCTGTCGTTCTGATCCCCCCATATTAATATCTCCGCTATCGAACGCAGCGTCTCTACCAGCAGGCCTCGATTGTTCTCCGAAACGGTCTGATTCTTCGACAAGACGTTGTACAGGTACCTGAAATGGGGCAAATGGACGTGACGGGGTGCTAAAATCGCAAATATTGTATTTTTTTATATTCTCAGGCTAAAATGTATCAACTCACTTGAGATGTTCTAAGGAATGTGGATTTTTAGGTTTCCAAAGTCCCCCGCCGAACCAGCTCCTGCTTCGAAACATTTTCTCTTACTTCAGTGTCTGGTTTCAGGGTGTGTCTTGGGTTTTAAACATTTCTAGAATTCGTTTTCGAAGTGATTTTCGCGTCTCCGAAACCTCGAGCGTTCATTGTGTCCTCGGATAATCCCAGTCGTGCTACTTCTGCACCGTTTTCCTCGATTTCACGTAGATTTTCGCTGATAATATGCACGCGATTTAGGTTAGGTAACGATCTACAATAACTTACGCACTTGAATTCGACCACGGCATTGAAATTGTCTCTATTTCCTCACGACGGTCTAAAATTGTATAGAATTTAAAAAAAAAAACAAAGTAATTTCAGTCGTAGTTAGAAGTGTGGTGAATTTATTTGTCGTCTGCCATCACGAGTCTTCCGTAGCAGACGCGTCGAAGGTCTCCTCTTTGTCAATTACCTATCTAATTTTTCATATTTCGAATAGATACATCGACGCATCGACGGACGATGTCATCGTCGTGTTTTGCAAGCTACTGATGTATCAATTATTATTTTTTATCACACTCTGTTAACAACAGTCAGCTAATTATCACGGTCGAAAGGTTGACCGTCCGCCATTGTTGTTTTGACTAATGTACCGAATGAATTTCCTCTCCCATTCACAGAATATAAATACGAATATGAGGGTATTGGAACTGTACAGCGGAATCGGAGGCATGCACTACGCTCTCGAAGGTAATCCCAATCGATGCACTACATCCTCGAAAGTAATTATAATATTAATATCGAAGAACGCGTGGCCGCAGCTTCGCGTCTACTGCTCTTCCTGAAAACATCGATCTCGGACCCAAAATCAGGGGAAGACCCGAAACATTTTTTGGAGCGTGGAGGGTCTGACCCCAAAAAGCATCAATTTGACTTATTAATGTAAAATTTTTTATCCAGCAAGCGGCATCGGCCCCTACGAGGTGATCGCTTCGGTGGACATAAATCCAGGAGCGAACCAAGTGTACAGACACAATTTCCCCGATACTCTGAACATAAATCGAAACATACAGTCGATCGAGTTGGAATACATAAGAAAATTGGGGATAGACACGATCCTCATGAGTCCGCCTTGCCAGCCGTTCACCAGAGTCGGTCTGAAGAAGGATATAATGGACGAGAGAACTGACTCGTTGTTACACGTTCTCGGTTTGATTCCTCGGATAGATTCGCTCAAGTATATTCTCCTGGAGAATGTCAAAGGATTCGAGACTTCTCGAGCGAGAGATAAACTCGTAGATTGTATAACGAAGGCGGGGTTCAGGCACAAGGAATTTATCCTCAGTCCCTGCCAGTTCGGACTCCTCAACACCAGGCATCGATACTATATGATAGCCAAGAAGGAGGGATGCGAAGAGTTCTGCTTCTCTGATCCGACTCTGATCGAGATTCTCCCTAAAGAGTTTATCAAACTCAGGGAAGACTGCGGAAGGCTCGGAGATATCTTGGAGAAGGATGTGGCAGAGTCCGATTATTTGATCTCCGATAAAATATTAGAGAAGCATTCGTCCGTCCTCGACGTTCGGACTCCCGCTTCGCGGGGCTCTTGCTGTTTCACTAAAGCTTACGGCAGATACATGGAGGGTACAGGGTCGGTGTTGAGCCCGTTTCCTGAGGGCGTAGTCGCGGAGAAGTATTCAGAAGCTAAGGACTGTGGAGAAGACGTTAATAAGAGGGTAGAAACACTGGGTAGTTTGAAGATGAGGTTCTTCACACCCAGGGAAATATCTAGATTGATGTGCTTCCCGGAGAGCTTCGACTTCCCTGAGAGCATTACTAAGAAACAGAAATATAGGCTCTTGGGAAACTCCGTAAACGTTTATGTCGTCAGTCAATTGATACAACTGCTCAAACTCGGGGATACTTAGATTCGAATTTAGATAGCGGAATGAGAATTTTTGAAAATAAAACAGTATTTTCTTGTAATACATGGACGTTTTATTTTTCTCCTTTTCTTCACACAATTAATTGTTTCATGTGTTTCGAGGTAGTGACCAAAAATTTAGCAAATTACCAAAATTTCATAGCAAATATCTTCGAGTAAAAGTAGTTTATTTTTTTTTATTTACAACAAAAGTTGAAGAAACTTGGAGTCATTGTTAAATTTATGCAGGGTGTCCATTAAAAAATTCAGGCAATATCGATTCATATTAAACTGATCACAAACTTTCGTATATTGGATGGAATCGAGTCGAGTTTACAACCGTTTTTCTTTTCATCAGAAAAAAAAAACATATTTTTTTCAAAAACCTCAAGTTCTGAGTAAAATTGTAAACGTTCAGTTGCTGGACCCCCTGTAGAATGAAATTGTGCGATTATCCTAAATCTGATCAATTCTGATTGACCGATTCATTTGTCTGATTGAATATATTTTAGTCGTTTTCTCCATCACATAGTTTCCAATTCCGCAGGTATATGGATCTTCTTGCCCATGGCAAACTTCTTGAGAGCTTCGTATTTGCTGTGCCAGGACTCGATCTCCTCCCTCATGGAGTTATTGTCGTCCTGCATATCCTCCATGTCTCTATACTCCTGAGTCTTCTCCGTCTCCAGTTCGTCCTTCTGTTCTATACGCTTGATCCTGCAGCTCGCTGCGTAGCCACGATTTTTAAGCGTCCGTCGTCGCTGCTTCATCCTCACTATCTCATCCCTGGTCAGACCCCGTAATTTTAGTTGACGATTCAAATCACGAACCGTTATGGTCACAAGCTCGTCGTCGCTTATGTCCAGACAGGGTCCCGGCGATAACGGGTCCTAAATAGATAGAAAATACGAATTCAATATTTAATTAATGTTCATTGTAATGTTCTAGGGATCCTAGTGAAATTAGGATCTAAAATTATCCAAGTATTCCATTCTAGAAGGAAAATATTCACAAGTTTGAACAAGAAATACAGTATTTTCAATCGGCAAAAAAAGAGTTCGTTGAGAACTCAACGATTTCTAGGATTCTTCAAGGTTGTAGACACACCGATTACGGGTTCTTAGTGATTTTGTTGCTCTTTATGGCAATGAATGCACGTAATACTCCAAATGTAGGGTTAGGTTAGGTCACAAATAGAAAACTGCCGGAATAGGTTTGACAGGGGGCTGAAAAAGGATAAAAACGCGATTAATCGACGAATCAAATAGCATATGCGAAATTGAAAGCTGAATATCGACGCCCAACGGTTTGTACTCTCTATGATTGTTGATTCTTGATTTGTGGACGTGAGGTAGAAACGAAGGTCTCGAAGATGATTTTTTTTTCACAGAATCAGACTCACCATATCGATCATCCTCTTTCCTTCCGAAGGCATGATCGCGGTTGAATTTCAGACGCTCGTTGGGTTATGGCTGGAGTAGCTATTTACTAGTTCTCCGTTTTTCACTCGGATAATATTATGCTTTGTCATCGTAAAGAGAGAAGATTTTAGGCTCTCTTCGATCCGTCGAACCGTGGTCGACCTTCTCTTGTTGTCAATCGCGCTCGCTCACTCAATACTACCAACTACCAATCAGAACGGCTATTCCGGTCGCGTCCGCGTCACGCGAGCCCTTCGCTGATTTGCCAACGCCTTCCAACCATAGATCGTGCTGCAAACGGAAGCCAATCAGATCATAGCGCCTAACTTCAGAGCGGTTCTATTCGACATCTGATTGGCACATCATCGCATTCAAATGGGGAATTTTTTTCTCGATCATATAGTGTTTTTTTAGAGATTATTGAGGCTAGAAATATAATTAGTATTGATAAACCTCAGATAAAAAAAAATATTATAAAAATATGATGAAAATCACTTTGATCCCGACGCGAATGCGCCTAAAGTCTCAGTTACACAGAGCGCGTCGCGTCACGCGTCACATGTAATGACCTATGGTAGCATAGCTTTACCAAGAATCTAGAAGAAGGTCAGCACGTTGATTGGACAACCAGCATGACGCCGGACGCGACGCGCTCTGTGTAACTGAGGCTTAAGGATGGCCAAAAATAACCGATTTTCGATTACATCGATTATTTTTTCCCGATTAATCGAATATACTTAATCGATTATTTTTTAAACTCGATTAATCGACCGACTAGATTATTTTTCCTCACAATCGTTTTATTGCTGTTTTATCCTATTCTATTTTGGGTGGACAGTAAAAATGCTTTTCGCCGATCTTGTTATAATATTAAAAGTGATTAATCATTTTGTATTTAACTATGAATTATTAGAAATCTTTTCTAGCGCCAAAATACCAAGTCTTAGATCTGAAATTTTCGGTACTTTGATTTCAAATACACGCTTTCAAACAATGCACGATTATCGATTGATCGATTAGTTTTTGCCGATTGAATCGACTCGCGATCGATTTTTTTTTTTTTTTTTTGAATCGATTGATCGATTAATCGATTATTGTCGGCTGAGTGGCCATCCTTAAGCGGCACGGTTGGTCAAAACCTTCTTCCACCGCCCTACACCCTTCTGGGCACAAAATCGCCGGCTTTGGTATGCAAAACTTGTGTCACGCGTCCAGGAGGAGCGAGTTTGTGCCCAGAGATGGTCTATCGTACTCATGTAGATGACTTTTCTCTGACGCGCATTGATTGAACCGTTTGAGGCGGAACACTCGCGATCGTAAAATTCAAAATGCGCGCCAATTTTTTAGGGAATTTCCACCATTGGTACCGCTGGTTACTCGACAGTTCATTCCCCGCATTTTCCCCACCGCGACAAATGATGGTGTAACAGACGACGGATATCGGCGGTGAACAAAAACACCGAAATTGAACAAACCGCAACAAATATTTATTTAGAATAATAAAAATGGCATTTTTGGCAAGACATTGTATGTCTCTGAGCAGTAGGAGATCGCCGTGCGAATTGAACAGACTGAGATATATTCTGAAGGATTTAAAATCGAATGTCGTCGAAAACAAGGTTAGATTTACACCGCTTAGGTTATGTCTCTCAAAAGAATTGAAAAAAAAAAAAAATGATCATAAAAAAAAGCGATTCAATCCAATACTCAAAGATCTCTAACAATTTCCATAACGTTTTGCAGAAATATATATGCTCCATACAATCGCGTAATTATGGCACAGAAAAAAACGATGTAAAAAAAACAGAAACCGAACAAGTGTATCACGGCTCCTTAACGAGCCAAGTAAAATCCGTAAAAGTATTTACGATTTTATCGTCAATCGCTGGTCTAATGGCGCAGCCCTTACTATACTCCAAAATCCACGATCTTGGATTATCAGCCACGGTTATTACCATCGGCACATTTTACGGCTTCTTCGTGGTCGTATCGCCGTTTCTGATACACCTCGTAACCAAGCGATACGTTACGCACGTTGATCACAGGCCAGGAACAGACACCTACATAGCATGGACGTACACCTTCTTTCTTAGAAAGAAAAAGGTACTTTGAACAACCGAAAGATTTCTAAACCCAAGACTTCCTGCTAATATTTATATTATTTTCAAGATCGAATTCACGCCCGATGATGTTAAGGTGCCTGAGATAGCCGGGATGTTCACGACACTGTTAGTCAAGGGACACCCTCTGTTCCTGGATCCAAAGATGTTTGAAGACCCTAGTCATTACTCTAAAATAATGGGATACGATAAACCGATAGATTTTTCGCTTGATTCAGACTCTGAAGATCAGAAAAAATAAAAATAAACGTATTATTTATTGTTTAAAGTGTTCTTTTTATTTTCTTCATTCCATTTATCAAAGATCTCTTCCTATTATCCTTTACACCCCTGAAGCAACATTCTTTCTATATTTACATTACAACGTAACCACAAGAATTAATTATTCCCTTATCACGAGTCACTATTAGGGGCCGTTCATAAATTACGTAAGCACCTCCTGGGGGGGGGGTCAAAAATTCCAGTAAATCCCTATTTACGCTCATGTTGTGGAAGGGGGGGGGGGGTCAAGAATGGCTCCAAAAGTGCTTACGTAATTTATGAACGGCCCCTTAAATCATGTCACTACTCTTTTCTCTGCTGATGTTCTATCAATAGTTAAATCGTTTAACTAATTACAAATTATGTACATCGTGTAATTGCAACATTGTTTAGATAAATTAGTTGCCTATTATATTATCTTCGGTCGAATGATTAATAATTATACTTCATTCAGACAGACTTTAAACAAATATGTTTGTTCGGTATTTTTTATATAACTTCGGAACCTATAAAGATTGGGGGTGACCAAGTCTTACAAGTGCGAATTTTCTGTTGGGATGTAGCACAAAATCGTCTTTGACCCAAAATTCAGCGACTCTTGGGCGTCTCCAAGTCATCCTAACGCTCTGATATAGGACCAAGTAGACGTTGTGCTACCTGAGTTTATACATATTTAGTGATTGACAATTAACAAACTAAACATGATGAAACAACTTATGAAGTCCTATACTGAGTCTTTCTCCGGAGGCCGAGCGCTTAATGCGGTCAGGCATCTTTAGAGTTGATTGACAATGTTAATTCTGTTAATCAGTAGATATGTACAATTCCAGGCAGCACCAAATCCACTTTGACCTGTTCTAAAGCTGTTGGTTGACTGAAAGTAGCTGAACGTCTGGTTTCTAGTCTCGACTGCCGGTAGCCAACTCAACAAATTTCATGCTTTATTCATTTCTAAAGAATTTAAAATTGAATAAAGAAAGAAAAAAATTGTGCCCGTATCGACGATGTTCGGTAAAAGTTGGTCAGACCGTTGTTAGTGTTACTACTATCCATGTACTGTGAAAATACTACTGACCACGAGTAGTAACACATTTCTCGAACTGTTATTCTAAAACTTGTCTAAATTAATACTAATTACAGTAATAATGTTATATACAATGTTTTAGTTTGAGTAAAATAATTTCTAGTACTTAAAAATAGTTCTCATTCATACAAAACGTAGATTAGATCATTCGAAACAAGCACAGCTACCAAGTTCCTACTCTAAAAAAGAAAAAAAAAAAAATGAAGAATCACAGCTTAAATGTCTTGTTTGTGAAAATAGAAAATACACCCTTTATCGTCCCACTACGTGGTACGAATTGTTACGTCTACTCTCTGTCTACTGTTTGTTCAAGAAATCTCGATTAATTAGGCTGGAAGAAGGTCAAAATCGTCAGAAACGTGGACCATGGGGACGTGAAGGTCTTCGATTTGAGGTCTGGCCTTGAAGTCGCAGAGACCAACTTCCTTCATCTTCCATTCCCAATCCATCCGTTGCACGGCATGAAGCGATTCCGCCTCGTTGTGATGCCGGAGCAGCATAGCTTCCTGAGAAGAACAAGAATGGAATGTAATAGGGGAAAGTTATTGTCGAATAATGCTTTACAAAGCAGATTGAAAAGGATCGAAAGGCTTCTTTCACCTTGATTTTCTCCCACTTATCATCGACGTCTTGAAGCCAACTGAGAAACAATCGTCCGTTGTACCTGCTCCTAGCATTTCTGTCTTTTTCCTCCTGTTCTGGAGTAATGACGTTGTAAACTTCTTCGTCTTTGAGTATAGTACAGACGGAAAAGGGAAGCGACTGATTGGCCAGAGCTCTAGCAGCCCGTCCATGGACCCTGAGAATTTCTTGTTCCACGGACAAGACCAGTTTCTCCTTTTCCACAACGTGTTGCATCCTCAGACGATACCTCTCCTTCTCTTGCTCTATGTAAAGATCCTTGATAGCGCCGTGCAAACTCACTGGTGGATTGACGTTCGGCTCCTTATTGGCATTCCCAGCCAATACATAAGTGCAACGATTCATAAGGTAGTCCTTAAAACCTTGAGGCGGTTTTGGCTGGACCGGAAAGAGACCTTTTCTTCTCCGCTCAATCTGCAACGTGAATAAACAAGAATTATCATCAATGTCGGAGGATTCGTTTAACGTGACTTCCAACGTACACACCTGCGTTCTGATATTAAGAAACAATTGATAACAATTTGTGATCGGTTGATCATGCGGATGAACTTCTGGTCCAGTGTTAGCCGAATCTCCAGCATCGTTGGCAGCGGCGCTGGCTGCCGCCTGTTGCGCTTCTTTGTTAGGTTTCAGCTTTCTCTTCCTTGGATGAAGTTCAACGGCCGGAGTAGTAACCGAATTCGGAGTCGACGTAGACTGCGTAGAATTCGACGTATCCGATCCCTCGGTTTCCTTTTGTGTCTTAGAATTACTCTCCGAATTTTTCTCAGTCTTCTCTGCACTCGCAGTCGTCTTTGACGCGGCGGTGGAAGCCTGCTCCGTAGTCGTCGTTTTTGCAGCAGGTTCCGAGCTCGTGGTTTCAGGGGTTGGAGAGCTGTGTCGTTGCTGAGGAGAAGAGTTATTAGACCGATCGGTGGACGAGGCTGCAGCAGGCAGCGGCGAGGAATTCGAGTAATTTCCGTTCCCCGAAGTCCCAGAAGCTTCCTTCGTCGTGGCGGTTCCATTCGCGCCGTTACCAGACCTGGAAGACAAGAGACTTCATGTATAACAATTATCAAACACGATTAAAAATCCTCCATACCTGTGAGAGCTTCTGAGGACTCGTTGATGGTGCGTGGATCTTTCCTCTCCGTGAAGAGCTCCGCTGAAGTCTTTCTTTTCTTCATTCTTAGCCGGAGCTCCTTCGGTAGGACTCGTAGTCCCGCTGGCTGTCTGGTTCTGGTCTTTGTCTGTGGAATCGTTGCTATTTGAGCTGGCGACGACGTACGGAAGCTGGTGATTCCGATTCGAAGTATTCTTCCCGTTTCTGTTACCCTGTTCCTGCTCAGACACAGTGCTCTGAGGTATAACGATCTTCAACGGAGGTACTTTCGGCGCAGAATTAGAATCTGAACTCTTGGAACGATCGTCCTCTCCGTCGGATTCGGGTGGTGCAGGGGTAACAGCCTTTGCACTTGTGGGACCAACGGCACCGCCGCTGGGCTTTGGACTACTTCCGGTAGCTGCGGAAGAATTGGGACTCTTGCGATCCGCGTTTGCGACCGAAGCAGCTTGGCTGTTTTTTCCTACGGTATTGCTCGCCCCTTGTTTGCCAGGCTTTGTGCACTGAAAATACGAAGGATCGGATGAAACAAGGTGAATAAAAATCATAGATAAAATCAATTCGAAGAAATATCCTCACTTTATCGTTAGTCGCAGTGTTTCTCCCAGCTGTTTGCCGCCCGGTATTAACAGGCTTAGAAGTATCTTTAGTATTCTCCGAGTCCTTTCGTTTCTTTCTTCGATTTTCTTCATCCTGTTCGTCAGGATTTTCAGTCTCCAGAGTTCTCTTAGCAGCTGGCGAAGCAGAAACTGGTGTTTCATCTACGCTAGTAGCCACAGTCTCCCCGGCGGTAGCCGCAGCATTGGTACTTCCCGCAGGAGCGTTATTCCCGCTCCCCGACACTGCCTTAGAGGTAGCAGTCTCCTTCTCCTTCTCCGCAGGTTTCGGAGAGGTGCTAGAACCCCTGACAGGAGTCGCTTCCTTCGAACTTTTGAACTCGTAAACATCTCCGCCACTGTCTCCCGAGACACTACCGTTCCCGGTGCTAACCGGAGTGGAACTAGCCCCGCTAGCTCCTCCGCCCGAAGACGCAGGTGTACTCTTAGATCCATCCATGTTCTGAGACTGGCTAGTCACTCCGTGCCGCGGACCTGATCCTCCCTTCTTTTCATCCCTCGCGCTACGCACCTGGTTCAACCGCAGCGTAACACGCGGCGATCCACCGGACTGCCCAGTTCCCGATCTGTCGACTGTGGAAAGAATAAAAAAGAAAGTTTTTTATTATTGACATTAAACATAAAAAAAATTATATTGTATATTAATGAAATCCAGTACTTTGCCTGCCCCCCGGCGTCGTGACCGCACGTGATAGCGTGCAAATGAGTTTCAAGGACGATATGTCAAAATATTTAACGTGATTCGCTTAGTTTTATTCATATATTTATATATTTTGTATAGTGTATGTATATTTATACGCATTATACGCACCTATTTATCTTCGATGTGATTGTGATTGTGAAGTTATATCGCGTCATGTAGCAAGAATGTGAACCGCGTACAGTATAGGATTAATAAGGAAACAATGTATATTTACTGTTGTTGAAGACCGTGGTGTTTGGTCTATTGTTTCACTAGCGTATTCGAAAGTTGTATTTCTGGTGTAGTATCATTGAATATCAATGGCATAAAAAACGAAAGAAACAAAAAATAAAAAAAATAAAAAAAAGAGAGCACAATTATAATACGAATAACAAGTGAAAAAAGAATCGAGAATATCTGATCGCATACTTGTTAACGTTACAAGACGGAAAGTAATACGGTTTTATCTTCTCCTTTTTTTTTCCTCCGGGTTAACAACACCTAAATACACAAGAAACACATTGACGACGCTGTACCGCTGTACTCTGCTCACTGGTGCAGGCCAGCAGGCAGTCAGCAGGTTCTACAAGTCTGTACGGCGGCTCTAGATACGCTACGTTGGAAGAGACGAGTCATAAGGTTCTCTCTCATTGTCACCGGAGGACCTCTCTCTCTCTCTCTCTCTCTCTCTCTTCCTTGCCCCCCTCCCCGCTCCACCTGCAAGTCCGCTTGCTGCGGTCTTTCGTATTTCGTCTTTCGACTCTCTCTCACTGTATTCGTATCGAAGTATGCGGAGGTATGTATCAAAGACTGTGTGAACGTTTGCGAGACGAGAGTATCGCTCGCGCATACCGGCGTTCAAATAATCTGCGTCCAATCACAGACCGTCGCGATATCGCTTGGTTTCGTTTAACAGAGTGCCGTAATGCGGTAGGTGGTAGTTGAGAGTTGAGCATTGTCGCACGTTGGGAGGATGTTGGGAGTAACGGGGAGAGGAGAGATAAATGAGAATTTCAAAGAGGAGGGAAAAAAATAAGAAATTCATGCTTACGATACGGAGGGTATTAATAAAACGGTTTTATTTCTGTGCTAAAATAACTGTAATGCAAGTTATATGCGTGAAAGCAGTTTCGCGCAGGCGTGTGAATCGTAATATAATTAGAAAACGATAAACGGTTTGATGATAAACCGTTTTTAGATTCCTAAATTTAGTAATAAAGGCGAAAAACATTAAGCAAGCTTATGCAATGCGATCCATTTCGCCTTTCCGGTGGTACCGCAGCAAAAAAACACTATGCTACAGTACTACGTAGGTAAATACAAGAGTACGAAGCGATTAGAGACACGCGGACTCACCTTTGTTTTGCGGTGGTGTCCTCCGCATCTCACAGGGGGCTCCACTGTCCTCTCCGACAGGCGTTGTGGTGCCGGAATTTCCGGATGTTCGTTGATCGCGCGTTTCTCGTTCACTTAATGACGCTGCACTACCGGTATCAAGCGAGCGTTTAATCGAAACCTCCGCGCTCTTGGTAATAGACGAATTATCCGCTGGCGGTGGTAAGTCTTCGGCTGTTATTTCGTCATAGAAAAAACAAGGGAACAAAGCTATTCAATAATCCTTACTTCCTTACGCGATTCAAGCGGTGAAGAGCGGCGATCGAACGAAAACAAATGAAGATCGACAAGATTACAAGAAACTGCCGATATTGTGTAAGTGTGATCGATAAATTCGTTTTCCTCATTTCTCTTTATGACATATTTGTAATTAATAGAAAGTATGAAAATGCTGTACAGTGTAATTAAACAACAAAAAATTACGAATAAAGATAATTGATAAACTGACAAATTGTTTGTGTAAAATACTTTGCGAATAAAATGAGTTTGAAATATGGATCGGTCATCAACGAACTAGGAAAGAAAGTATTTCGTGGTGACAGTGAGGAATTTCATAACATGAAATTAGACGTCATCGATGGAAAGAAAAAAAACAAATTTTTATCGTCGCGAGGTGTGTATCGCGAATAACCGAAGCACATCGCCTCTCCGAGGTCTGAAGAGATACTGTTTTATTTTCGCCAACTTCGTATCCTCTGTATAACGAATTAATGATATGATACTAACACCCCACGCAATACCATATATTGCCAAAACTTGAAACATTTATACTTGTTAAACATACACAACCAAAACAAAGTGTGTAATTATATTATGATTGGACGATGAGACGGAAATAATTTTGCGATACACTGACGTACAATGGAAATAATCGCATTTGAATACTCGCAACCTGTGGCTTTAAATCGTTACTTTCATTCGCATTAATCATTAGCAATATTCCTGCAGGACAACCCGCGCCTCATTCTCGTTAGTCGGAATAAAAAAAAATCACCTTTATTCAGGGACGTTGGAAGGGAAGGCGTGGCGGTGTGTAATTTGTGTCGTGATTATAATATTGAATAATATCCAGTACACCACACCACCGCGATAAGATAAAAAAAAAAAAAGAAAGAAAGAAAGAAAGAAAATGAAATGATGATAATTTGACAATTTAAAACGCGTTAGGCGACATCTGGTGGAGCGCCTTTGAAGTTGTTGAAAACGAACGCTCCCGACCTGCAAGCGGGCGCGTCCCCTTGCAAACTGATGGCCGTGTTGCAACGCGCCGGTCTGCGCCCTGCCCCTACTCTACGAGCGCCGGTCTACCCCTCCCCCCACTTCGCTTGCGCCCTCCGTCCCTTCACCGTGAGTCGTGACAACCGAACCTTACGAACACGCGAAGGGGCAGCGGTGGTCGGCTGCATTCGGGTACGCATGGAACCCGTGTTAACACTATTCACCTATCGTTTTCCCGCCAAATACAGATGTAGTGTCGTAAAGGAATAATGAAGGAGGAGGTAAGGATGGGCAAATGAGAAGAAGATGATCCTGCGAGTTTGTACGATGACGATGTGACGAATGGATTTGAGAAAAAAAAAATTAATCTTCTCGTCTCGCCATGCGATTAAGGAGCAGATGGCGACGAACGAATTGCGCCTAACCGCAAAAAGAATGTTTTCTTTTTGCATGTTTACGATGGCAATGGTCGGGTTCCAGCGAATAACACGAGTGTTTGCTGATTCCACGACGCTGTACGCGTGTGTGTGTATGAATAACACGATGATGTACACGTAATGGGACTTTCTTACCATCATGCGGTGTGCATTCATGAACAAATCAAGGAACACCGTGACATTTTGATTAAAGGCTAACAACTCACCTGGCGTAGGTGGTGAGACGGCCAACTGGTGCTCGACGACTGATGTATTTTCGTTATTTTTTTCTCTTACGAAATTGGAGCGATCTAAACCACCGGAAGCTACGTCTGACGCTGTCTTTCCTCGCTTGTTCTTCAACGTTGTGTCCGCGCCACTGTTCACCAGCAATCTTACCAGCTGAATAAATCCGGAGAGAAAAAAGAAAAACAACAAAAAACAATCATTCATGTCCCCACCTAGTTCTGTTAAAAGAAGGATGGACGCTATCATAGACTCATGTCTCTGTCATAATTTGCCTCATATGAAAAGGAAGAGTAAATATATATAATAAAATATTGGATAGTGGATATTGACTTTCGCCAAGCAGAAAAGCCCCGAGGCGTTGATATCGGGGGTAAGAAGGACCGAGAAAAGTGTCTTCCTAGAGTTCTGGGAAAGCATAGAACGCTCTGAGCCATTCAGCGCTGCGATGACGGGCAGTTGGACTGACGAGTAAGGCTGGGCGCGCGCACTGAATAACCAGATATCGTCCAGCAACGGCTTAAAGCCGATAGACCGCCGCAACCAGCCGAGCTCGAATGGTATATCTACATCCACACATGATCCGTTGTGTCTCTAAAAATGCCTAGACACGTACATCGCGTATCCCCCGTGATTACATAAACTCGAGGCATAAGATACATACAATGACTTGGAATCGATACGCCGATGCGCAAATTCATATAAAAACACAAAGGGACTGCATCGTGATGAATTATTGTCTGTTTTGTCCAATTTGTTTGTTGGTAAACTTTACCTCCTTGTGGCCGTTCACAGCCGCGTCGTGGAGCGGAGTATCGTCATCGAGTCCCAGAGCGTTGACGGATGCGCCAGATTCGATGAGAATTTGAGCGGTACGTAACCACCCGTGGTTGCAGGCCTCGTGTAGCGGGGTCCAGCCTGTGTGGATTATTTAGTGTAACAAATCACCGCCGGAATTTAATCGATCTTTACGCTGCTTGTGATCCAGTCATGTTGAAGAAACGGGGTTTTTTCATACAACAAATTACGACCTTGGACAAGAGAGCTGCAAGATCTCGAAATTCGAAAATATGCTCGCTGCTTAAAAATAGACAAAATATTCCGCGCTTGCGCCTGATTCTTGAACAAATGCAAGTGCAAAAAAAAAAAATTGGTTTCCCAAAGTTTTGTTCAACTTCACAGTATTAATTCAACGAATACAGAAGTACCAGATGTTCGATGAAATTGTACACAATATTCCAACTGCGTCTTCTACATAGTTAGGAAAAAAAACTGATTAACACCAATCGTACTGCGGACTAGATTATAGCGACCGCGATGATTACGAGAATTCGTTACTCTCTGCTCGAACAGTTATTCAACAAAAAACAATAACAGTCAGCAATTTTTATATCTACTAATGGAATGTAGTAGAATAAAAAATGAGAGACGTTTTCGTTCGCGTACTAATTAGATAGGATCCGTCCCATTGAAGGGGAAATAAAAAGTGAAAATATATGCGAGCTGAGAGATAGAGTGAGGGAATAGTAGTTCGGCTTTAAGAGCCGGGCGGTGCCCGACTTTGTCTCCTGCCGAATCCCAGCTACTGATGTATAGATATACGTGAACATGTAACAGATTTGTAACCATAAGTCTACTTGGGGTAGTTTTCGCAAAATTGAATACAGGGGTACCTGATGCGTCGGAAATTTGTTGGATCAGTCTGACGATAAAATTTAGTGTCGAAGTAGTTATGTGAGTGATTAAAAATTTTGTGTTTCTGAAACTTTGAGGGTTACTGACAAATATCTGGCCTCTAGGAGTATTCGTGTACAATGTCTAGTATCAGACTTTTTTCAGCAGTTGTTCTACTATTTCTGGCCGTGACAGTAGTCGTCCTAGATACCGAAACAATAGAACGCTATTATTTCTTGGCTAGATTTTTTGCAGTTACGTGGCTAAGGAACAAAAGAATTCCATTTCCAAAGACTCTGTGATATACGAATGAGAGATTACATATGGTGGCCACTATGAAGAGTAAAAAAGATCCCTGACTTTTTCAGTCCAAATTATAACAGACGAATCAGTGATTAGTCAAGTATGTGATGAACAATCCTCTGAATCAATGATGAAAGAGAATTATTTTATTATGAATCATCTTCTCGATATTTAATAACCCGGAAAATGGGATCCTTGTTTCCCTGAAAGTTTGAAGCACTGTACGCGTTGTTAAAATTTGGATAAACTAATTTATCCGTTACGTAACGGTATTTTCAAAAGGCGAGCCACCTGCGACATGTATATTTAATTTCTGATGCTATAATGATATACAGAAATCTCTGTGTTGGATGAAAAATTTCCATCATTCGCTCGTCACACAATACATACTTGAAACTCATAACAATACTATGCTATAGATATACTCACGTAAATATGCGAGAGAATATTCGCAGCAGACGCTCGATATGGTCCCCGACTTGCTGAAGATCTCGTATACGTGATTAACATTAAATGCGATCGTTATTGACCGTGTAAAGTCGATCAACGATAAACACTTATAGAACAGACATAAACAAGCATGCAGCATTACGAGTCGTGCGAACTCTCAACTACCATATCTATCGATGAATAATCCGAACTGGAATTACGGATCGACACTTGTGAGAACGGATAGAAAATGCGAAACTCGTGCGATACGAGGAAGAGGATCTGACAAGGTGTCATGACACATAGCGTGAAACTTGAAGTATTCGAAAATACCGAGCCATCTTCTTTAATCGTTTAGTATTCCGCGCAACAAGGACTATATTCGAAATTCTTTGGTGAAACTTTTCAATTCAGTTTCCGGTTGTCTCTCGACTGGATTGTCCAGAGTTTATGTAGGGGCAAGTTTCAGGGGTACGTAACACAAAACTTTCACGTGCGGTTCGTCCGCAAGTAACCGTATACCCCCCAGGAACTGCCCATCTTGGACCCGTGCGGTACAGGTATTCAGTTTCCCCTCTCAAACCCACTCAACCCTGATTTTATTCCCTGTTATTTATAGCACATCCTCAAAAAATACCTATAATACCCAGCAACGACGCCTTGTCCCTTTTTACAGGTTATCAGGTATGCATTGAGGTGGTTTAAAGGACGGGGACGTCGTTCTTCACTGTCATGGTGGCTACAATTTCAAATGAAATTCCCTGACATTTCCCACCAAAAATGCATTGTTACCAATTTTTTTTTTTTTTTTTTCGAAAACATTACAAACAATCTCAAGTTGTTCCAGTGCATGAAAAGCAAGGAATTCTCGACCATGATTTTAAAAAGTATGATTCTGGATAGCTAGGATACAAGATACTCGATAATACAATCTACTGTCTCAATATTTATCACGAAGAACAAGTACAAGATAAAATTTCCTGCGGATGAGTGAAATTCCCTGATTTTTCCCGGTTTTCCCGCCCAGTTGCCACCATGACTCTGTAAACGTTCAAGAAATGGGCCAAGAACTTTGGACAATGAGAGGAAAGCAATACATAATCGTTAAACACACTCAAAATCTGATTTGTATTCTGGTATTAAACTCATAATTCGCTTCGAATTTATGCGTTTTTCCTCACGATACGATTCATCCATGGGTTTGGATCTCGAAATTTGAGTTATTTTTTTTTCTTTTGTTTCTGTTTAACCGACTGCAGTGACACGGCCCTGTTCCTAGAGTATTGATTTCCGCAGGAGCTGTCTACCAGACACACCCACCCTCCCGGCCCCGAGGTACCCGATCCCACCCTGGCAGGTCGTACGATACGTCTCGAAAACATTGAATGAGTTAGTGTGTCGATTTTTTCGAAAATCTTTGAAAATCGTTCATTTTTATTGATAATTAAACGATATGAATTCTGCGATAAAGAAGCAAAGAGCAGATACCCCTTGCAGTGACGGAGAGCAGAAAGAATGAATGTGGAAAGCGAATGTGTAACGAGACGGTCTACTTGGGTTCGATCATCACCCAGACAGCGCAAAACAGAAAAAGTCGTCGTATGGAGGTCCAATGACCCAGTTTTTTACTTCTAAATTTTGTCTCAACTCTCAAAGACGTCTTTGGGTCTCTTACAGATGGATTGAGAGTTGAGACCAGATTCAGACGTCAAAAAGTGTGTCGTTCTGTGCTGTCTCGGCATGAGACTAGGCAGAGTCTCGTCGACTCATCCGACACTGTGAAATATATGAACTCCATTGGCAAAGAACTCGCGCTTTCCTCTAGCGATTATCTTCACCTCTGGACTCATACTTCCAGGCCAGGAAAGAAACTGCTAAATAAAGGCTTCTATGAAATATGAAGCCACTGTCGAATTCCTCTTCTTCCCCAACCCTGACATAATCAAATTCCGATACGAACGCGGTGACTAGTTTACGACCAAAGTTTACTCTCAAACTATTCCATGGACAAAGGTCACTGACAAAAATGAGTCGTGTGTTGGTGTAGGGAGCGTCGTTTGAAGCCCACTGGCCGTCCCACCAACGTGTTAATATACATATAACGGCATACCGCGTCAGTGGATCGAAAAATTTCCGTGATACGGTTATTCAATGAATGCCTGTTTGATGTGCGTATATAAGAAATGGGGGGCGAAGCGATAGCGTTATTTTTGCTCTTGCTCAAGAGACTAGAGACACGTTCGAACAATTTTCATTCACTGCGGAATAAAATAAAACGGTTTCTCATCGACTCACCGGCAAAGTCCTTAGCGTTAGGATCTGCACCTCTTCCGAGCAGGCGACGTACTTGAGCTTCGTCACCCTTAATAGCTGCCACATGCAAGGGGGTTTCCCCTCTTTCGTTTCTGCATCTACTTCGCGATGCCCTGTGTTGTTCACTTGAAGTGCTCTGGGCAGTTACACTGTCCGGACTAATCCCACCTGAATATAAAAACACACAATCTTTGATCAGAAGTAATTGGATCGTGTATGGATCTTCAGTTGGTGCGAACTTGTCTGAGAGTCTCTAAAGTTGGAAGACATGACCCTTTCGGGCGTGATTTCAGAAATATTTGAAAAATCAGTGATGTTCGTACGGGATTTTTTTTAAAACTATTTGACTAATATGTGGACTGAAAGGTTGTAGTTTCATCTGTAATTTGAGCGCTAAGAAGAACGTTAAGAAATATGAACAATCAACCTAGATATCACAGTCAGTCCCTTAAAGTCAAAGACTCCTATGACCAATGCAAATCTTATTCCTATCGTTATTATATATTTATATTCGTGAATTGATTCTATGAATTGAATAATTGAAGTAAGAGCTGATAGAGGCACATGTCTTTACCGTATCTCATTATTATACAGACTACGGCATGTCGTTGTCAAAATTCCTAGTTTATTTGGACAGATTGTTATCAGCAAAGTGTGTTGAGCCATCTATGCGGAAAATAATTGGTATCACGTGTTTTTTTTTATATTATATCGCCGTGCATCGGACCGATTCGTTTTTATTCAAGGTGGATGCCGTTACCATCGATAATATTAATTTCAACTATTTCCGGAAGGGAAAAAAATTTTGCATGAATGAAATGCGAATTTGACATTTTGACACACGATAAAAGTATTCTAATAAAGACAAAACAAAAGGTTGTATAATTCACTTTCGAAAATTGCGTTCACTTTATTCACCTGCTGATTTTGATTAATGTATTTTTTTGCGAAAACGAAATTATCCTCCGTCTTCGCGTTCCCGCTGATTTAGTATGGGATTGTATTCAGTATCGGAAGAAAACAAAAGAAAAGGAAACGGCGATCTAAGTATCGAGGAGTTATAAAAGAATGGAAAATTAATACAGTGTTCAATTAAAAGCCCATTATACAGAGCGATTCGAAAGTAGATTCAGATTAGAGTAGAAGCAGCCCGGAAAACATATTTATGATCAGCTATCACATTATTTCGAATTCTATTGAATATATTCTCTGAAATACAGCGAGGGACTGCATCTAGGATTATTAAATTTCATAAAAGCGTACAAAAATAAGGTTCCTAATTTTATCGTTACAAATTCGAGATGTGATATATCATTTTATAGAATTTCATAACGATAGAGAAGAAAAAAAATTGCCGGGAGATTAAATTTTTCCCCAGTGAAAATACGATATGAAAATCTTAACCAGCCTTCAAATATCAATAATTAGACATTGTTTCTCGATTTTAGCCAACTTCGGACTGTTCCATCGTTAGGAATTCACCCTGTAAATACGTATCTGATATTTTTTTCTCATCCAACGATATTTTGAGAATTGGCTTTGTCAGACTCGGAACTGATCTGCAGAATTTGGAATTCATCTTCATGTTCTGAATTCTTGAGAAAAAAATTGATTATTTTCGCTCATCTATTTCCCGCCCAATTAATCGACGTGATCGAGAATCGTCGAAAAATATCGACTGGGAAAATAACAACGAACAAAAACACACAATTTCTTATCAATTTCACATTAATCCAACGAAACAAGTAGATAATTTCAAAACGCGATCTAGAGGGAAGTAAATTTTTCATTTTCGAAGTGTCTACAATAACTTCAATGTTTTTTTTTTTCTCAAAACAGAGAAACGGGAATTCAAAAATCCAGTCATGAAACAAACAAAATGTTCTCAATTCGCAATAATTCGTAATTTACATTCGTGATAATTTTTTCGGAACAAAAAACGCCACTGGTGAACGGATAATCACTTTTCCCCGAAATCGGATGCGCGGGAATTTGAAAGGAAAACCTGTGAATCACAGGCACTAGCGCCCTCTATCAACGCAAGGCTAAAGATACGTGTGACAGAAGGTTGGCGGGCACTATTGCGCGGTCGGGACGCATATAGGAATAATTTAAAATCCATGGAGTAGATATGAGACGATAGATCCGATTCAGGACCAACTACATGCGTTCATAGCTCGGATGAATAACGAAAATGGAGTGACACTAGCGATAACGGTATAAGAGCACGCGAGCTCGGTGCGCTTACCTGATTCCTTCTCTTGAGAGGTCATTTGCAGGAGCAGCGCGAGTTGCTGACGCTCGGACATGGGCGCTGGGTGACCGCGGAACCCACCGTTACCGCCCCTGGGCCTACCCGCGGGCATACCGTCCTCATAACTTAAAAAACAATGCTTAATAAGAAACGAGAAAAACTGTCACTTGTCACGAATTTTGATACCCCTTTGATTGAACGGGTCGTGTTAACGATAGGTAAACATAACCTATAAATTATAGAAAGGTTATTAACGCCATTTTGGCTCGGGCAAGACGCACTTTATGCGTATGATTATTAGTCCCCTCGTTAGCGGCGAGAGGTTACGTACTCTATCACTGTCACTAAACGCGGGGTTCATTCAAATTTTATTATATATTTTGACGTTTTATTTTCATTTTCACAATAGAAGCATGTGCCCCCCTTTTTTCCTTTAAAACGACAATATTTATCACCACGGATATCGAGAAATACCCCGAACGCGTTGAAATCCGACGCAATCGCGTTTGTAACCACGACGGGTTGGCAGCCCTGACGTTCCTGGCGTTGTTGGAAAAGGCGGGAAAATTCAAAAACACAGATTGTAAAGATTGGTCCACGTAGAGGGATAAACGATTCGGAATGATTAAGTTTTCAAAGAAATGAAAAAGAAATTTGGTTTGCGGTTAATTGTTTATGAATAAGACATACTGTGATATTTGTTTTAATTTTTTTTTTTTAATAAAGAAAACAGACTCACACAATTTTCGCTTTTTTTTTTTACTAATATTAATTGTGTGTATACATGAACAATTAATACATTGGTATATAATAATAGTAATAATATACGTCTATACAATTGTACAATTTATAAAATAATATTAATAAATGTGGTCTACGAAAGTTTATTAAAATCATTTTCTACTATTGTTTCAAAAACTACGAACAAAGTGTGTCATCCGTTTAGTGCCCGTATAAACTACAAGTATATTATTATATATGTTATAATATGTATTCTGCAGTAGAACACATGATGCAATTGTAATACATTTTATTATTATTATTCCTATTGTATGTTTTTTTTTCTTTTTCTAATAGCGTTTGATTTATCATTTCTGAATTAAACATGATTAGATTATGGATACAATATTAATATTCATTAACGATAAGAACACATTGTTCATTTTTTGCTTGTTTCAGTTATTTTTCTTTTTCTCATTCTCATATACATATATAAAATACACAATTTATTTCAAACCGACCAAATTTATAATTTATTCGTGTTTTGTTTTTTTCTTCTTCTTCATTAATTGACAATTTCCAATACTGCGGATTGTGGGCTTTAAAAATTTGATCATTTTTTTTTATTATTTCAATTTTATTTTTATATCAAATGAAACGTAAAATTACACATCGTGTATCAAATCATTATACTAGAATAACTTAAATACAAAAAGTATATTAATTCAACAAACAAATTTACATGAGGAATTCTTTATTATTATTATTATTATTTTTTTTTTTTGTTTCACTCGCAATTATTGTGATCATGATATTTTGATGATGATCAATTACTTCGTCACAAGTGTCCACAATACCTTACTTTTATGAATTTATAATTTTATTTTGTTTGTTTTACTTTCATGCTACATCAAGTCACACGTACATGCCCACGTTAAAGAATCAATAATACAATATATCTATATTAGACACACTTTTAATTATTTTTTTTTAATATTATATTAATATTATTACTTCATGTCTGCGTTTCATCTTCGTTTTTTTAATTTATGTATATGTGTATATATGTATGTATATATAGAAAAAATGGCGTAATTAAGAATGATAATTAATACATACGATAGGTACAAGTACACAGTACTAAATAGGTGTATAAATAGCATGATAGAAGTTGGGCCATTCGCACGCGATAATTTATTTTGTATTGTATTGTATTTTTTTTTCATCCAATATAGAATAACATTGGTGAATGTGAAGAATATTTCTCTATTAGAAGTCGGTTAACAGCTAATAATGGCAGAATATGTCGTGCGGGATAAAAGTCTTAGAATTTCGTTAATTTATGACGCGTTTCGTTATACTTATAAAGCAAGGAATTCGTTATCTTTTCATTTTATTTCAGTTATTTTTGCTTTCCTTTCTTTCATAATTTCATCCGACTTATGAATAATAATAATTATTATTTTGTAGTTTTTTTGGTTTTTTTTTTAATCTTTTATTTTAGTCCCAATTTATTGGTCTGTTATTTGTTACAATCTTGTCTTTATAAATTTGCGATAGATAATATTTGAAATTAGATGAAACTGACCTATAATTAATGCAATTAATTTTAGTTTATTTATTACATTAGAGAATCGCTGTACGAATTCGAAAGACTAGAAGGCTAAAATAACACTTTAATAACAATTAAATACAAGTATAAAATACAAGTATATTTTTTTTCCTTCCGTGGCAGAGATTTATTTTAATCAAACATACAACAATACACATCAGTCATTGAGGTTTAGTCATCAATGTATAGTATAATTACAGCCAAGGCGTGGAAGTATTGCTATACGAAAGTGAAAACGAGAATTTTTTATAGTAGACAGAATTGGTCGCAATAATTTTTCATCATATAGTTTCAAATTAGAAATTTCATCGCTTTTTTGGTCAGTCCGAAATATGAAAACTGAAGATCAGTCGGAGTTCAATTTATTGGAAGAAAGAAATATAAGTATAATATGAAATACGAAAAAATTAGCATTAGATATTGGAGGGCTCAAGTTTTGGCGACAATAAACTATTCATTAAGTTTACGCGATATTCTTTATTTGTTTATTTATTTCTGTATATTTTATTTTATATATCAATTATTTCATCTTCATCTTTTTATTTTTATCCATTTTCGTGGTAACTATTCTACTTCGACACTGACGATTATTTATTTATTTAATAGTAATTAATTTTTCATCATATTTGCTTATGTTAACAATAGTCGATTTTTCCATTCAGTTTTTTTTTTTACTTTCCAACTTGTTTGAATAGCATTTTCATTTGGGTCGACAAAAATAAAAATAAAAATAAAATAAAAAACACTGCGATGCAAAAACTTAAAATTTGGTTCATTTTATTTTACAAATTCAATCTTCGTTTAACTGACGTGAATCAATATGATTTTTTTGTTGTTGTTCAACAATAATAATAATTATGGTTTAGTTGTTGTATAATTTCATAACGTTTGTTCCTCCTAGCTCCCGTTATTTACTCAGATTTAGTGAATATGACTACTAATTTAATGATGAATCGATTTTATCGATTTTTGGTACAATGAATCGAACAGGTTTTCCGAATGAGACACGCATTTCCTATATTTTTCATATGTTATTATTTTTTCATCTTTATATTGTACTGAACTTTCGCCATTAATATGAAGACCGTTAAATATGAA
Source organism: Euura lappo (assembly GCA_018257835.1). Taxonomy (NCBI): domain Eukaryota; kingdom Metazoa; phylum Arthropoda; class Insecta; order Hymenoptera; family Tenthredinidae; genus Euura; species Euura lappo. The sequence continues at coordinate 170,303 of JAEUYN010000705.1, forward strand.
ATTGCTATGATAAATTCTAATAAAGAAAGGCGTACATTGTGTAGTGTGTGTGGAAAGGAAAAATGTAAATTCTAATTACAAGAAAAGAAAAGTGAGCCGAATGACAGTGGTAGAAGATCAAGAAATATCATTATTAATATAATTTTGTATAGTCATGTTTGTTGAAAAATCGATAATATAACTTAGCTACTAAATTTTGCGTTACAAAAGTATAATTCATGATACTCTAAACATACGTAATACGTATTACATACATATTATTATTATATCAATGTTTGTTTGTGTGTGTGTGTGTGTAACTATGCCGAAAAATATTGTTATTTTCCAACCCAATATCTCACATAAAAAATTATATAATAAGTATAATTTTCTAATAATCATACTACATTCGATAATAACTGTTATCATACTGAATATCTGCGATGAACGTAAACATATTATTCTAATTATTCATTAAATAAATGATTGTACCAAAAAGCAAAAAATTCTTTTCTTTTATTTTTATATTTTAAATGGCACTCATTCAGTCGACCATATTAATTTTTTTTTCTATCTCTTCAATAAAAAAATCAAAAAAAAAAAATCGAATTCCTAGCGATGAGCAAATTTCAATTCAAATTCTTTTTTGCAATTGTTTTTTTCACTTTTTATCTTTTCTTTTTCATTTATTTATGAATTTCTAGCTCTATAGCCACAGTATTATCAGTATTTTTTTTTTCTTCTTTAATGTATGATTTTTTTTTATTTATTTATTTTTTTTTTTGCTACCAGTCTTTTCTCCTTCTCCATACGTACCACTAGGCAATTTAACTATCAAAATCATTATTGTGAACCCTGTTTCTTTTTTTCTTTTCAATTCTTCAATTGTATATCGTTCGTAACTTTTATTTCATTTTTCATATCCTTCACGAACAGATTTCGTTCAGTTTTGAACTGTAAACCAGTTTCCAGAAATGTTCAAATCAGCTAAATTCTCAATTTTTATGGCACAAATAAATTTGGCGTAACGTGGTGAGAGATTCGATCGTCGTTTATCGTGAATAATTTCAAATTATCAATCGCGGAAGACTTTAGAAGCTCGTTTAGAAGAATTTGAAGTTTCCATTGAAATTTTCTTCGCGAATCTTTAGTCGTTAGGTGTATTCTTCTTCGTTTAAAAAAATTTATTTCAACGTTTTCATAATTCTATCCTGATATTCCTCGTTCGATGATAATGTATATCGCTTATATATGAATCGATGTCTAATTAAATTCTACTCCGACGAATAACTGAACTGAAAAACTCTTCCAAGTTGTACAAATTATTTAACTCGTTGTCCTCAAGTTATAAACAAAATTTTAATTAAAAATCAACGATGATTTGTGTAATAGGAAAAAATTCCTCTCGCTAAATAAGCGCTGTTTGTCATAAATAATAAAATCAAAGCTATATTTTTCACGGGCTCAAGAGAGTCTCTAAGCTTTTGATAATGATAAATCACAATCACGTTCATGAATTGCAAGACCTCTGATATTATTATCGCATATACAATTATAATATTACTCGATATTTGTATATCTAATATGATTTTACATAATTAGCGGAAAAATATAGAGAAAGAGAGATAGATATAGAGAGAGGGAGAGAGACACTATGAAACTATTGTATTATCGTTTCTTAATATTATGTGTGTAAAGACTTTCCCACGAGACATCAGGTTCTTTTTTTTTATCTCACGATCCCAAAGTTCAACCTTCGCTGCTACTACTACTAGAACCTGGTGTAATTCTGTTACCGACAGAATTAAACTTGTAGTTCGTCGTTGTTAACGAGGGTCCAGGTATATCTATTCTCTGCTAAAGTCTCCAAAGGCTAGACTTTCTCGTCGCAGGCACAGATCCGGCTAGACAGAAGATCATATAAAAATTTGAGAAACCTATCGTGTTAAACCTCTTCGAGATAAAAACTTGACTGTGCTAACCAGCGTGAGATATGGCGACCATATCGATCGGCAGAGAACCTCTTCTCTTGGTCAAAGGCTCAGGGATCGAGTCTCTCCTCGCGACGTCTCTCTTCCATCTGACCCAAGCGGCGTTATCTGTGTTGTCGACCCCCCCTGCAAACATCTCGGGTCCTCCGCTGCTCCTCCGCCTCAAAACCTTCTTTCGATTTCTCGATTTCCCATTGACGCTGTTTCTGTTGTACATGTCTCGACGTAGCTCGGATATGTCGGCCGGAACGGAGCCCCTCCTAAGAGACGGCATTCCGGAAATGTGGAGAGGAGGATCGCCCAGTCGGGCGGAAGAATTATTATTGTCGGGACAATTCGCCTCTTCGCCTGAAATTTAATAGTATTTTACAATCGATTGTCGGAGAGGAAAATAGAAGCCGAATTGACTCTAATCAATTTTCTTACACATCGGGAAGAAAACGGCATCCAAAAGACTGTCCAATGCTGTCTCTTGCGGCAGACTAGCCCTGCGAGGAGAAACTATATTCTCGGCTCTCGATCCCAACGCAGATCTGTTCGAACTGGCATCTATAGATACGTAAAGCAAAAGCCGTTGTGTTAGAAAGTTAGCTGATATTAGTAGCGAATTATCAACAATGAATTAAACAATTGTTATCACAGAGTTCTTTCACCATTTCGTTTACATTATTCGATGTTAGTTTGACCCTGCATCAGCTTTAGCGATCAGTGTTTTTAGATACTCGACGATGAACCGTGAAAAAAGAAATTCGTCATCGTATGATCATTCTAATATTTATATTTACATATCTCATGGGTTCATACATTTATAAATAGATATATATATATATACACATGTATTTGTATATACGCGTCATTAAGCTATCGAACAGCCTTATCACCGGCTCGCTAAATATTCATGGCTACGTCGGGAAAAAAAATCTGTTGTCATTAACGTTGAGTTTGAGCTACTTCGATCTTTGAGCAGAATCGTGGTATTTCGAAGTCTGACCGAAAGCTACTTTAATCACCATTCGTCAAAAGTCTCAATCTATCGCTCAGACGCAATATTCTACTCTGTTTAATAGAGTTTTTATGTATTTAAGATGTAGCTTAGTCGTGTACGGAGGTAGCGTACTTTGGTGTCTGGTAATATCTGTCGGAACCGATCCCCTTCTTGAGTATCGGTCGCCGCGAGGTGCCATAGCAGTCATGGAAACGTCGTCTAGCTTTGATAGGAGACCGACCGGAGCGGAGCTGCGCCTTCTCGCCCATCCCTGAAAACGCGTTGAGAATATTAGTTTCGAGATTTTTTCGTATCTTTCAAGATTCTATTCTACCTGACTGGGCCGTTTTGCGGAGAGTAGGGCCTTGGTCTCCTCGGAACTCTTGGGATCGACGTTCTCCTTCATTTCCGGTTCTACGCTGAGCTTGAGGACCTTGGCTCCCTTATCCCTGCAAGTATCCGAGTCCCTCTTGCTACCTACAGAAACACAATCACTCGTCGAGTCACTGACACTTCTCCTTAGTTCGCTACCACTGTCGCTGGATTGGCTAAGAACACGAGGCGGTGAATCTGGTGGCGTACCGACAAAGAACGCCTTTTGCGTGGCTTCGGATGCCACCGGTATCGCACTGAACCGTCTGTTACCCTGAGTTATCTCATTCTCGTTCAAGTTTATAACGGGTATTGAAAACCGCCTGATAGATTCGCACGATAATCTCGTCTTCTTGTTGCAGCTCTCCTCCTCTTCCTCCTCGATCTCATCCTTAGTGACGCAAAACGTGATGTCCGTCGTTCCCTCAGCCTCCTTTTCCTGAGAAACGTTCGTCAAATCCGGCTGAGCCCCTGACTGCGCTACGTCCGCAGATTCAGACTCGGCGGCGGAAGGTTTTTTCATCTGTCTGACCACGAGTGCCGAAGAGTCTTGGCACTGCATCGAGTGCCGTCTGGCGTGATCCGGGCTGAGCATGGCATCGTTTCTCCGCGTCAGATCGGGCATCGCCGATCCCCGTCGCCTCGCGTTCATATCCGGACTTGGAGCGACGTTGAGTGTGGCGCTAGACCTTCTGCTCGACTCTCCGCTGCTCCGATTCATTATCGGAGACTCGGGAGGCGTCCCGCACTGTCCTTCCGAGCACGATCTATCCTTTACAGGACTAGGAGTGGAGCTGGAAACGCTGTCCCCTTCTATCAAGGCTTCGGAGCACTGGGCCATCTCTGCGGTCGTAGACATGTACCTCATTCTAACGTAGGGTTGAAGCGGAGGGAAGGTCTGTTGTCTTGTGAGCTGTTTGGTCTGCTGCCCTCCCAGTTTCTGGTCAGGCTGTAGCACCGTGCTGAGTCTCGAGGCCTCCGCGCTGTTCGTTATGCTCGCTATGCTGGGTTCCGGCAATAGGTTCTCAGCGCTGACTGGTCTCTCGGTGCTTCTGGTGGCGGACGATTCGTGGAGGCTGCTTCTGGAGGATAATAGAGACAGAGAACTCCGTGCGATCAGATTTTGGTCTTCGAGCTTGACCAGCGGAGTTTTTTGCTTTTTCTGTTCCGTCGGTAGACTTTCCCTTCTGATAATCGTCCTGGCGATCGGAAGCAGTCTCGGAACGCTCAGCGGCACGGAATGCCGTCTACCGACACGTTCGGTGTCTACTTTTCCAGGAAGACTCGGCCTCCTGGACATGGAGACGTCGGCCATCAGCAAATCTATGCTTCCAGAGTCCTCGGCGGCGCCTTCGTTATCGGAGCTAACGGCGTTGTCAACGTCTTCGAGGTCGGATACTTCGGTCTTTGTTTCCTCAGCAGCCTCCTGCTGGATCAGGGATTCCCACCTGGTCTGATTTCCCTTCAGGTAGTCCATGAGATCGACGCTCAATCCGGTGCCCAAAAATCTGTGCCATTCTTCGTAGAGAGGAGTTACAACGAACTTGAAGAAACCTGCCTGAATTTTTGGTATGCTTGTCGTGTGTCTGTCGCATAAAGGAGTAACGGGCAGATTCAATTGACGCTCGTAATCTCCCTGGCGGAAAAATTCCTCGCACACTTTGTGAGACCATTTTCTAGATATGTCCCAGGGTCGGCAGGGATTTGAAATATCCGCGCATTTCAGGGCGATCTGAAGAATGAAATGACGGTCCTCGCCTCTCCTCATGTCCAGCAGATTCTGGTCCAGGTATCGCTAGAGGAATGAAAGAGAATTAGAGTTTGTGTTTTGAGAGAAATTGTAATCAAGACGAAGTTCTCTCTCACAGACAGATTAAATTCCCTCGGGTATTCAAAAAGTGAGATAGTAGACTGTTGAATAAACTGAGTGAAAATCCCCGTCATAATTTATTATCATGATCCATTTCAAATAAACAAAATCCCAAAATCACACATATGAACCGATATTTACGACGTTAAGCCCTTTGTTATCATTATCTATGAAAAATAAACGAAAATTTATATTATACACCCAACTAACTTTGAATCTGGTCAGAAATTCTTGTTGCCTCGTTATGTCAGTGGCCAAAATGAGGGAGCTGATATGTCTCTCTAGTTCGGGCCTAACTTCTGGCTCCAGCTGTTCGGACACTCCGCTCTCCAAAAGACATCCGATCGCCGATCTCCAATGGTGATTTTCCAGGACCGAAGTGTTCTGGGGGAACATAAAACGATTCATCGATTATTTATACCCGCCACTGAGTTTCATGGCCAGCTCCATTTGACCTGACCTCGTAAAGCGCAGCCAGGTGATTACTCGTCGCGACTAAAAATGGTTGATTAACACCCGGATGGTCCAAATCGTGTGTCACAGCTCCGATCAAAGATGCCATTATTTCTAATTGACTCAAGTTTTTTCTTATCTGTAAAAAAAGAGACCGTCGTTAGACATTGAATTCCGATTCTGTTGGATCGCAGTTATATATAATCACCTTTTCCTCCTGCAGGAAACAGTGCATTGCCTGGGTGACGTCGGTCGCGTGTATACTGTTGTGGTAGGGATTTGTACTGTGGTAGCCTTCTTCGATGAGATCTGAAAGTACAAAATTATGGTTTAACGTTGATAAAATAATTCCACTTGTTGGGTATTATGGAAGCGAGCGATTACTGATGGTTCTTTTTTCCGTTTGATTGTAGGTCGGCAACTCTGGCATTTATATCTAATGATATAAAATTACAACTCAATTAGTTTTAACGACAGAGATACGCAGCGACGGTTCCGAACATGATTATTGACCACGCGATATTCTCAATAATCAAATGTTATTTAATAATCATTCTCCGAGCTGGTGGGATTTAATCGCACCATTAAAACCAGAAATCCAAAAGAATCATGAATATACATGAGAATGGATGACAATCATCAGTTTTATAGTTCTCTGATATAGTTTTATCTCTGATTTATGATCAACTCGATGAACCAATGGCGCGATATGAAGCATAAAATATTTTCCGGGTCGATCACCTGGCGTTTTTTTCCTCGAATTCCTTTCTTGACATGAATATGTATCGGGGTATGTAAAAAACGTGAGTTTATAACGCTGTGCGGAGAGAAAGAAGGGGTAGGAAACTGAATAAGTGGATAGTGGATAACGCAAAGATACAGATATATAATATCGTCTAGCTTGCGGTTGCATACACAGAGTCTGAATAATCGACCCTTCTGGTATGTAAATCTTAATATAGGTGAGTACAAAGCATGTAGACGAGTGAATAAATGCATAAAGATGATTTTCACATCGGTCGATGCTGATAAACACATATTGTCGCATAATATTACAATTCTTCTCTCTCCTCCATGGATGCATTAGCTTTGACTCGGTTGAATATTCATCATTAACAAGTAAATCGCTCCAAAACCTTTGCAATCGGGTTTTATACTTTAACGGAGTGCAAAAATCCTCTGTTATGCATATTCCAGCGTTAGCTTCTTATCTCTGTGTTTTTTCATCCATTGCTTTCTCCTTTCGTCGATACGATAACGCTGGCTAAACATAATATGCACTTTTGTTTCTACTTACTGAATAACTTCCATACTCTGACAACGTCGAGTTTGAAATAGTCCAGGAGGCCGTACCAATGGAAGAGATGAACGCATAGGACCGGCAACGATCGACCTAAGATTCAAGAACGGAATTAACATCCATTTAAGAGCATATTTATACTATTTTTATTCAGAGATCAAGATTATCTCTTTTTCATGGAGAAAATATCGAATACTTTACTTCATAGTTTCATTTAATTCAATTTCTGGCATCGATTCACTGAATTTTTGTCCCCTATTCAAATTTCGTACAGACAAGAGAAAAAGAGAGAATTAAAGGGCCTCAAATTATCTTTAATCTACGGTATTTAGTAAATTTGACAAAAAGTTTACCTCTTTCATTCTTGTTGACAACGAATTTAATTTGAACACTGTCGTTTTTTTTTTCTTCAACATAATCATGAATTCAAAGGATTATTTTATCTAAAAAATCGAAATTTTGGTCTGGATAAGAAGCAAAGGTTTAATAAATGAGAGTTTACTTTCTTCATACTTGCATAATAATTAGGATGACTCGAAATAATGAGATAGAATTTTTCTCCTATTCGTTAAGTAAGTCAATGTTCCGGGCAATCAGTTGTAATTTTTAATCTGCTACATTACCTTCGATTCTCGTTAAATCGGCAAATGAAAAGATATGACCTAATTATTCTTTCGGAAACTACGAAGGTATGAAATTAAAGAAGAAAAAAAATGCAAAATCGCAATCAGCGAATCTTAGACACTGATAATAAAAGGTACATAATAAATAATTTACCTCCAGTCACCGTTTCGAGTGCAAAAGCGTTGAACCTCCAGCATCCAGACTTTTGAAGGAGACACTGAAATTGTGTTTAAAAAAAAAATGGTAGAATAATAAAAATCTAGATACATACAAAGAAAAGTTACGATTTGAAAAAAAAAAAAATGTATCGATTTATTTATCAGTTCTATTTCATACCTGGACTTGTCCATGAAATATATCGTCGAGAATACCAGGTTCCTGGTTCAATGATCTGGTAGTTAATCGCTTGCGTCTTCGTTTATGCATTGTTAAAAATCTTCCGGTACGTCTGACCCTTTCTCGTCCAGTTTCCATAGTTTCCAAAAGTAGTCTATCAGCGTCTGAAAGACGTCTGGAGGTGGTTGATCCTCGATGGGTCGCGGGTGCACCAGCCGAAGGCGAAGCACCGGAAGTCGGTACCGCGGCATCCTCTGAAAACACAAAGAAAAATAATAACAATTATAACAATAAGAAAAATTAACTGACGTCATACGAGTTTATAGACTAATTTACCTAACCGCAAGACCTTGGTTAAAACCGCGATAACTGATTCAATGTTGAAAAATCTCGAGATTTTGGATCAAGTTTACGTTCCGACTGTGCTTTTCAAATTTAATTGCTTTTTTTCCCCTGTACCATGTAGACACACGCAGTAAAAAAATTTGTATTAAAAAAAAAACATCTACTCAAATTATGTACAAATTAAACAATTACTTTAATTAATATGTTGTTTCCTGACCTGAGCTGAAGGACCTTGACTAATTAGCATTTTAAAAAAATGCTAATTAAATACACTTGGTTTGTCGAAAACCCGACAAACCATGAAGCATGCAAATTGTGTTCTTGAAACACCGCGGGGTGCCGTTATTGGCATTTTAGCCCGTCGTTGAAAATTCGATCAAATCTACAAGACATTATCGGTAATCGGTGCAAGTATAAAAAAAAAGAAAAAAAGTAGTACCACAAACTCCTTTTTAACCGACTTCAAAAAAGGAGGAGGTTCTCAATTCGGTTGTATTTTTTTTTTTCTATGTTTGTTACCTCGTAACTCCGTCATTTATCAACCGATTTGGAAAATTCTGTTTTTATTCGAAAGGGTATACTTTCAGATTGGTCCCATATAAATTTAATCGAAATCGGTTAAGTAGTTTGGTTTTGATGTCGGTTTTTTTTGTCACTCGTGACGCTTGTGATTTCGTTTTCAAGTTGAGTGGAATTGATGAAAAAATCGTAAGTAGGTAAATTGATTACAGAATCTACTTGAGGAAAGCAGCACCCAGTATGAAAAGAATTGAGTCAATATGATGTGTAAACAAACTACAACTGTTATATGGATCATGTCTAAATGTCTAACGATAAATGATGTTACATGTAACACTAAAGAATTACACGGAGGAGATTGTGATTGTCGCTTTGGATCCAGTTACCCAAATCCCTGCTTGAGTCGCTGTTAAATCCTTCTTTTAAAAAAAAAAAATACTAACACTAAATTTCCATGAAACAAGATTTTCGATCGTTCATAAAGAGAAACTTGAGATTCCCACCGTTGAAAGAAGGATCTGAAAGAGGGTATTTAGCAGGTTCTAAATACATGCAAAAGAAACGCGAATGCTCGAAACAGAAAGGAAAAAAAGGGGGATAAATCAGCATCTCTTTCATCTAGATAACAAACATCTGGGTCCTTGTTTGGAGTGATTAAAGTATTAAGCTACTCGACGAGCGGTGAGAATAAATGACAGCCGAAATATTTGAGAATGTGAAACTCACGTGTACACACATAGAGTAGTGAATATTTACAGATTCACTCAGCTCTGACATTATCAAAAGACGCGGAGACGAGCCCTAATCCATTGCACACGACTAGACAGGTGGTTCTACACTAAAAGAAGTGTGCACCGATCTCATACCAACATCCGTGTCGTGGCTGGGCGATTTTCTTCATTGTCTAAGACTTTCATTGAGATGCTGCTTCATGTCATTGTAGGCATTTTCCGCACCGCAGCTTCCGGTCGCGAAAAAATTATGCGAGTTTGTAAATCGGTAGGGAATATTATAACTTGCTACCCGCATAAAGCTGGACAATTATATAGAATACGGTGCGTTGGGCGGAATAAAAATCGGCCAAGTGTGACACGAATCGTTGGGATCGGCGCACATTGTTGCCGATGAAGCCACCCGGCCTGTAGAGAGTCCTAATTAGCCTAATTACCGATTGGACGATAACGAGTAACAATAAAAAAAATGGCAAAGCTCCTGTGGTGCGACGGTTACTCGAGCAAAGCTCATCTCACAGCAGTAAACCAGATGCGAGAATGCTTCAAGATCGAGGACAGAGGGGAATGAATTGAGTTATTCCCCGAGTGCTGCACATGAAGTGAAGATACTCGAAACGTCGGAATGTATCGATAAAATTCTTGCCATTCGTGAGAGGAAAAAAAAATATTTCATCCGGTATGCGATGGTAATGGATCGGAGCAGTGGATGCTGTTTAGCATACATGCATCATTCGCGTTCTCATAACTCATACAAACGACGCAGATGATCTGATGGATGCGTAGCGAGCCTCTGGTGCGGTATGTTAATGTAGGACATGGCCGTGTAATTGAATCGAGCATGTAGGTACCCTACAACTAACTCACTCAATTGATAAGTGTGTCAGGCATTAAAGATCTCGTAATTACAGTCTGAGAACTATAAGAAATTTCCACCGTGCTATGGGCTAGTCTTGCGACATGTCCGTCAGTCGTAACGTGAATATTAGATCTAGAAAGTCATTAGATATACCAGAAGCGAATTTCGAAAAGCAAATAACAGCAATTTAGTGAATTTGTTGAAAAATAAAAAAGCTCACCAGAAACTCTGACGAATGCAGCATTTTGTACGGTGGTGTCGACCGTTATCTCGGTCGTCCGCCTCTGTAACATAGAGAGGGAAATAGCCAATTAAAAAATAGTACAACAATGAAACGAAGAATGTAATAAAGTTATAGACAGAAGCTTTGTAGGCCATCCTTTGAACACAATCAATCGATCTGAGCTTAATCGACGCCGCGAGTATGATATCTATTTTACAGAAGAAATTGTGAGATAGGAAACGATTGGTGATCGTTCTAGATTCTAGATAGTAGAGCCCTCGTAGAATAATATAGGGTACACTGGTCCAAACAACTTCTACCCACGCAATCCAACGCGTACACAGTGCACCTCGAACCATCGATAAAACGAATATATCTATGAGCGTATATGAATATTTGCTACCTGTATAATAATGTTAATGTGCACGCACCGCGTCTTTAATGTGCATATAGCGTGCGATGGAATGATCGGTTCAGACTCTGCTCCCACTCGACACGAGTTTACCGTGATTACAACAGAAATACAGTACCGGCTCATCTTCAGTAACTCTAAGAGCCAAGCTGCGATGGCTCGGACATCACCGAGTGCCCCCACTCTTCTGCGCCGTTTGTACCGCGCGTGCGCGTGGACGAGCGCATGCGCGCTGCGTTGACGACCTGCGGCCCTCACGCTACTGATTCGACACTAGCGAGTCTGTATTTGGGCAATTTCGGTGTGATCTTTCCTCGAGGGGATCACCTATAACAGCGCTCCAAGTAGCTAGAAGAAGTATCGGTCACAGAGAGCTGGCTTTTTTTTCTGAATGCTGTTCTGTGTTCCGAAAAACATGCCGTACATCCCAAGGTGGGAAAACTAGATTTGAACCTCAAGGAATTTTCGCACGCAGCAGAAAAGGGAGATATAAAAAATCTGCCACGATTGATGGTTCAGGACAAGTAAACTGAGCGGGCACATCAAATTTCAGGCGAAATTTTTGAAAATTGTAGAAGGTATTGAACTATGAAATTCTGATATTGGAGACAAAACTAGTTATTTGGGTGGCATGATCGCATACAGGGACTTTGTGATTCATTTGCGTGTTGGACTAGCCTCGAGTTTTCGACGAAGGTAACAGAAAAAAGTTATTTCAAGCTTGGTGAATTTTGCGAATTCAGCAAAAAATTGGATGTAAAAGATCTGACACGATCGATTGTTCAGGGTGGTGACAAAATTGTAATAGTTATTCCGATTTACAGCTGAGGGTATGAAAATGAATAACTTCTACAGTTTTCGATGAAATCGGCGTTTTGACATGCTGAACAACGATCATAAAAAAATTACCAGTCTTTTAGAGCCAAATTCCCAACGGTACCTTTTCCTACCTGTACCCACAATCTTTCTATAGTCTTGCACACTGAAAACATGTCAATTTTTTCGAATTTCGGCAATGATATCATTTCTTCAGTATCTCGTGAACTTTGACATATCCAAAATTTAGTCAATTCGCGTGATAAGATTTTTGTTCGCTCCTCGGCGACATTTTATATTGCATATAAAACTAGAAGAATAAACTTTATATCCCAGATATACATAGGCTATACTGGTGAAACTAGCTAAGAAAGACGTCACGGTGAGGTATATATCCGACTCGTGATTTTTATCAAGTCAATTCACGGATCGAGTCCATACTTTTCTCGGTAGTTTGAAACTCGGTAAGAAAAAGAATACCAAGTTTTGCTAGGGTAGTAAAGCTGTCAGCCTCGAGGCATTCGGCTCTGTTTCCATTTATTTTTTTTTTTACGGCCACCGACCACTTAGGGTCCCGTTCACACCAAACGACCAATGAAACCAATGAAACCAATGAAACCGCTGGAGGTCGTGGCGTGGCTTACGTGACAACGACGCGACAACACTACGCCGCGATCCAAAGGGGCCGGTGAATAAAAAATCATAGAAGGTGCCAGAGGCCGTCTGTTTTTAGGACACACGCATATTTGAAAAGATTCTTTTTTTTTTTTTTTTATTCTCAACTGCAATATTCACCTCGGGGTCGAGACGATTTATAGGAATTTGAACTGCGCAACGGTATGAATAGTGTATACGAAATCTTTTCAAAGAACAGCGGTAGAAATACACCTCGGCAAACAGATTCGGTGGCCTTAAAATTTTCAAACCAGCTGAAACCCGTCCACGGATTGATTTATTCTTGGATTTTTATCCGTTTCTTCTAGGTTTTTTTTTTCTTTTTCTTTTCAGGTATTACAATTAGTTGTCTTTTTTCTTTTTTATAAACCCCTCGTCACTTCCTGACACATATTTAATCTACTGAGTTTCTTGGCGCCACGTGTATTTTCTACAGGGTCGTTGACACGATTCCAGAATGAAGTCAGACATTATAATTAAACTGCACAATTTTCGTTTCATCTAAAATGTTGACTCTTGACCGCAACGAAGCCCGGAATGAAAAGTCAATTAGTTAGTCGGAAACTAATGTAGGTACGTGATCAGGTGCGTTCGCGTCCCCACTTCCAATCAATAGTTAATTCGCCTTGAGAAATGTCCAAGACTCTGTCAAAGACGGGTACCAACCGTACCCTTATACCCTATACCAGAGCCTAGAAGGCTACCCGAACTTATCCCATCAAATTACCCAGGGCTCAAATCCTTATCGAAGAAAACTTATTGTGTAGAAATAGGGATAAACCGGGCTACGTGAGAGAGAAAAAAATTTCACGACAAAAGCCGGGCCTCGGAGCTCGGCCGGACCGACTTCTACCATCGACCCCGCATTCAGGATATTGACAATAATGCCTTATTGATGTGATTGTTACGTGAAATATATCTCGCAGCTTTTGTCAGGATATATTAAATTTTTGACAAGTTGAAACGCGAATTTTTATAATCAGTCAATTAGAATGTGACGTACGAAAGCTCAAAGAAATTTTTTTATACTCGAAAACCTCCCTAAGGTTACGTGGACGACCCTTCTATAAGGATGCAGACCATCAGATACGAGCTCCTTCTTGGGAAGAGTACAAAAAAAAAAAAAAAACGATGCAAGATTGCCAAAATGACGTTGGAAAAAGATTTTTAGTCACGATATAAGTAGGGGGATCCCGTTCAGATCCGAGCCAATTCCCAAAAGGAAAAGAGGTCGGATTGTTGTCAAAATTAAACTCCAAGATCCCTAACCCCGGACGTTTACTTTGGTTCCATCGGGATCAGAATCGTCGAACTTTGATCAGGCATTCAAAACAACGAATAGAAAAAAATGACGAATGATTAAATTCTCCTGGAAGATCAACGGTTTCTTAAGATCACTTTTGATTTTTTTCAAACAGACGAAGTTTTAGAAATTGATGAATGATAAAAGTAAAGTACTTGCGTATCGGACAAAATTTCATACTGTATATATAGGCCGAAGGAAGTCTACAGAGCCATTAAACTCAAGTTTTAGGAATAAAACTGGACTGTTTTCTTTTCTTCTAGCCTCAAGTAAACAACAGCGGTCTTCAAATCATTCGGATGTCTCTGGAATATCCGTAAAAATTCACACGAGAGAATGAATTCGTTCTATAGATTTGCGTGCGTGAAATACGAAGTATGGATACCTAAACTGGTTCCTTTACCTACTTGTTATCTCGGATGAAAGAATTTCCTCGGATATGAACCGAGCTGGTAATAAAATAGTGAGAGATATCTACTCTGTTATTTATATACTTCGGTGTAATAACGTACTCAGAAGTGTAATACAGAGTTTACTGTATTTTATCCGTATCGCTCGAAGCGGTCTTTAGATTTTTGATAAGCCGTCTTCTCATATCTTCCGAGTTTTCTTTTCTCTGAAAAATATCAAAGCTCTTAGAAAACTGGTAGCTCAGCTATACTAGCTAGAAAATAATCTACTGCCTGAGACTTCGGACCTTTTTGCTGTAAAACAACAAACGAAATCAGTCCATTGCCACAGGATTGACGAGGCTGTTCCCAAAGCTTTACGAATACACAGCCTCAGGTATAAGGGACGAGAACCAGGACCCGGGAAAAGCGAGATCAAAGCAAACTGATTTCAGATCGTAAGCACTTTGTGTCAATGCGGTATAGTTTGCCCGAAGCCATTGAAAGCCCGCGCCGAAAAAAGCTCTTGTGTCGTATTCGTGAGGAAAAAGGAACATTTTTCGCAAGACATGAGATAGAGAATTTAGAAAAATGTTCAAAGTGAAAATTTTCTCTTTGACCGATCACACAGCAAGTATTCCACGAGACTGGCCATCGAACGTCAGCGCAGTTCGACGGATGGACACCATAAAATCGAAAGGTGAAAGATCGAGGGAAATTCTTGTTCTCTGGGTTCTCGAGGTTTCGCGTGTGTTTAATTGTTTTCGTGGGTTTATAACAAAGGGTACAGGTCCGTCCATAAATCTTCGGAGCCATGTGCCAAAGGCAGAGGTAAAAGTAGAGGCAGAGGGATCCCGGGATTAACTTGTTATTGGTGGTTTCGAAACCGGAAGTATCATTACGATCTGCAGACGAGGCGCAGAACCGCGGTACAGCCACCCGCAGGCGTCGAAACTGCTAATCAAAATGAATTTATGAGTTAACAAAACCCCGCCAGTAAACACAACGTTCTACTACCGTTTAACCATCACTGTCGACGATACACGAACCATGCAGCGAAATCCCCCGGTTACCACGTGCTCCCACATCTTATTTGAAAAGAAATTTGAAAAAAAAAAGTGTGAGATGGAGAAAAAAAAGATCAAAAATACATTTCATTCATTTCTAAATATAGTATAAAAATTTCTAATGCCTACACTGCTTGAACAGATTTATAGTTCGAAGAAACATATGTGATTTTTTTTTATTATGACGTCGATTAATCGATCAAATGTTTTTCAATTGACCAACGGTTCCGACGGAATATTTTTTACGATGAGATTATTCATTATTTCAAGTGATTGAAACACGATTAATTGATTAACCAAAAATGATGGATGAAATAATAATTTAAAAAAAAACTACTTTCACCAACAATAAGAAAAAGATCAATCCATTATTCGTGATTCAAGGTCGTCAATTAATCGATTAATCGGCCAAATAATTAATCAAAAAGGTCAATCAATCGATTAATCGGACTGCCTTTGCGATTAGAATTGTTGTTATTGATTAGAAGTAATGATATTGAAGTGAAAAGTTCACGGAGCGATAAGTCATTTGGGATAAACGAGGAAAACTTATCCAGACACGCGTTACAAAGAACGAAAAAATTTGTTCAAGTCTGGTGTAAATTACATTTCCCAAATGATCGCGTTACAAAGTTGAACAACAGTTTGTCTTCAGTTACCACATCCTTAAATATCGTCTTCTCTCTCATCGACCCTATCTAATTCCCCACGTTAGGAAAAAAAAAAAAAACCCAATTCTAATGAATCGGTGGTGGGAAGTAATCAGTCGGGGAATGCGGCTACTTTAACTTTACTCTCTTGGGACAGAATCGCTGCCAAAAACTCAATCGACAGACTCGATTAATTGCTATTAAGCCACGACAGTAAAAACACGACGAGGATGATTTTACACCCACCGAGGAGGAGGAGGAGGGGGTTCGATATCTTCATGTAACCCGGGAATAAGGAGCTTCTGCCCCGTTTCGAAAAGCCCTCTGCGATTCGACCGAATCGGCGCTTCTCGAACGCCACACCCCTAGAGCCTCGAACCCCGTTGAAGAGGGTGATCGCGTGACGTCACCCAGTTTTAGCTCACGTACTAGTGGGACTCAGACCACCCCGTTTCGCAATTCCAACATTTTCCATCTCTCTCTCTCTACACTCCCAGGGGATGAAACCCGGATAATGCTAGGATATAGGGGAGACCGGGGCTAGTTGTCACACTTTTTACTCTCTGATTTTTAGAATTTTTGCAAATTTTTTTTTCGCAATTCTTGAGATTGGGTATTGTAGATGCATTCTTTGCGCACCTATAGAAAATTTTTGGTTATTCTAAAGCAAGTCTGAGTAGGTTTTTTCGAATTTTCAAAAAAATTCGCGGAGTGTGACAACTTCACCGAAAAAAAAGTTCACCGATTTCAGGCATAATTATTGTTGTTTCAGCAATATTTTATTTGAAAATACGATACTGTAATGCCATCTGGGTAATAAAGCCATGCAAATATGACTGACACAATATCAGTGCCGTAAGCATACCACTTTGTTATGACAGACATAGACCCAACAGCTCCGCGAGTCCGACTGGTATCTCTATTTCGACAATACCAAAGTATAGCTGAGTTCACGATTACAAGTTATGAGTATACTGACCATACTAGTCTAGCTGTCTCATAAACGCTAGTACGCGAGGTGGACGAATATCAACCATACTAGTATAGCCCAAGCAAGCATATAAATAATACTGTTTGGTATAAAAAAGTTTTGTCGATTTAAGGAGAATCATTTGTAAAAATATAAGTTTAATTGGATTAGACATCCTCATAAGTACCTCCGAACTAAAGGAGTATGGCTGCATTACAAATACATTTTATATCTAGGTACACTATAGGATTACAGGATGGGTTCTGATCACGGTAAAATATCAGCCAATATGTTTCATACTCATCAATATTTATTTTATACATAATATAATATGTTAGTATAAAATGAGTTGCCATGTTATAGAATATAATATTAAAAATATATCGCGAAAATATATGGGAAGATCGAGTTTATCGAGTAAGATTGAGTAAGATTGGTAGTGTTGTCCAAGGAGCAGACCCTGTCGCAGCGATAACTTTTTCAAGAGGTCTGAAAAGCCTGCTAGAAACTCGGCTGAAGCCTTCTGTAAAGACTCATCGCGACTGCCCGCGTCGAAGCTGCGAAAAAGCTTACAAAGCCCCGGTGAATGATAAAAGGTACCGCAAACCCCACTCAAACATCTTGAAATTTTAACGCTTCAGCCAACCCTCCAATTAGCCAGAGAAAAAGAATTTCTTCTTAGAGATTTTTACCCATGTAAAGGTGTATACATATACAATCATCAGTAAATATGATTATAATCCAATAAAAAATGTTGAAATTAACATACAATTTTTGGTGGAACTATTTCAAAATTTTATTGCCAACGGTGTATATAGGCCCCTGAGTAACGTAGAAGTGCAAGTCAGACCGGCGTGGGCTATTATCACATGCCATTCTATAACTGTATAATAACCCGAAAACCGACAGGGAATGAAATAGTATGACAAAGAGTTATCCCTATAGGTTGCAGGTTAGATACTAAATTATCATTCACTTGAACTGTATCAGACCTATATACGGCACGATTATTTCATTATCAAAATATTATATTCACTTCATAGTGAACAAGCAGAGAAATGATGCGCGCATTAACCTACAAACATTGCCGGGCAGTTATGTACGCATCGTGGTGTGTGTACAACAGGAAAAATACACTCACTTTTTACATATCGTAGAAACGTGAGAATAACAGACTTACCTTCAAAGGTTGGTATAAGATCACGCAGATTCCATTCGCCTAGCTTATCCTTCACAAAATCGTCCATCGCGTAATTCTTCTAAGCGTGCACCGAGATCGCTCCGACGCGCCGTCCATAGACGGCATAGACCTAAATCGCCCAGCGTCGTTCTGCGACGCATCATAGCGGTTATAACCACCATCACGCGTTCACAAATTACTGTAGGTGTTCCAGCAACGCGGTATAGTTCTGCGAGCCATATTAGTATAGGTTTTTTAGAACGTTATTCTTCCAGCTATACTATATGGTTAAACTAGATAGGCACGTAAAAATGATCTACTGTAGCTGTTTTAACAATACAGTGTAGTTTCGCGAGCTATGTTAGTATAGCTGTCTCACCAAAACGATAAATTTCCAGCTATTCATTATAACTAAGATAGCTAGACGATTGAGTGTCGTCCATAAAAGCGCAGTTTGCTTACATAAACAAATCTACTCTACCTTAACTAGCCATATGATTGTTGAATTAGAAATACTTCACCAGTCATATTTGTATGAACTGTACAGCAATCGGAGTTTTCCAAAAGAGCTATTGCATTTTCTGTATGGGAAATATGTTTTCACCAGTACACCTATAACTGGTCAACAATAACAGTATTATTGTAAATCCCGAACCATTTTTTTCGGTGTTGCCCCGAGGCGGGGTAAGTTGTCACAGACCCCGGGGTAAGTTGTCCCGAGTATTTTAAATGGCGAAAACGGGTTCATTGTATTGTCTCCTGGAAACCACGAAACAGTCAACCTACACTCCGAACTCCCCACAAACCATGCGAAATCCCACCCAGACTCCGAGAATCTTGAGAAAGTTGACCTCAACTCAAAAAACCATGGTCAGTCAAAATGGGGTGAGTTTTTACACGTGACAACTTGCCCCAATAATTTTGTGACAACCTGCCCCGGCCAACCCGCTATTTTGTTTAAAAATTTGCACATCTTGCTGACCCGCCATTCAAATATCAACAATATGTACATCAAATGAAAGCGTTAAGAATAACCTTTCCGAATATCGTGTAGCGAAATTTCTCAAGGCAGTCTATAAAATGAGAAAAAACATATTAGAAGATGGAAAATAATTACTTTTTAGGTTCGATTTCAGTTTATCGATCACTGCGAGGCCGAATATGATGCGGTATTCAATTTAACGACATTAGTTTGTTTCAAACATTGAACTACAACTTTGATCTATAGCACCGTTCGATCTGTTATCTAGCGGTGGAGATATGGACACTGTGACAACTAACCCGTGTGACAACTAGCCCCGGTCTCCCCTACGAGGTGTGGATTATATGCGTTTCTCTTACTTTTTCTTTCTCATCCCGCGGGCACTTTCAGAACCGAGGTCAAGCAGGATTGGTACGATTTTTGGAGCACAAGATTCCCATTTTCAAATCATCATCAATACAGACCAAATTCACGGCATGGTCTGAGAAAAAAAATATGAAAAAATTGCTGGATCGTTCTCAAGTGATAAATTCCAACCCTATCGTCAAGAAGGGAGAAAAAATGTGCTTCTTTTTTTGCGAAACCAATTTATTTATTTCTATGAATCTTGAAAACCGGAGGTGAAGATATTACGCCGCAAATTATTCGGAATCGGGGTTCACAATAAACCCAAATTCCCTTCGATCCGATTGCCAAGCTAATATCATAGTTGGCAGCGGTGGTTGGTTTGCGAGATGATTTGTTTTACTACGAGGCTAAAACCATTTGTACAATTCTCTCAACATTCTGGCTGACTCTGTGGCTGTACTATACACACAAATTTATCAGTTCATTTAAATTCAATTATTTACTCAATCGATGCTCATTAGTCCATTAATTATACAGGGTGAGTTTTCTCCGACTCTGAACGAGGGAGGCGCTTATTACTGCCAATTGCTCCGCCCCTTGGCCAATCACAAGTTGTTATCAAAATCTAAGTTGACGTTTCAGAGAGCAGAGTCCGAATGATTCAGATAAGGCTACAAGAGTAAATACTTGGTAATCAATAAACAGGGGTTGAAGGTCCTAATCTGCTCATTGTTTTCATTCGACGATCATAAATACCTTACTCGACCAGACAGGTATGGACGGCTTGATGTAAGGTTAGATTTTGATAACAGCTTGTGATTGGCCAAGGGGCGGAGCAATTGGCAGTAATAAGCCCCTCCCTCGTTCAGAGTCGGAGAAAACTCACCCTGTATATTTTAATGACTCCGGAGAGCCAGAGAGGACAGAATAATCACAAAATCGTGACCTATTTAACATTAAAAAATATATATAGTTACTCGCAACAAATGGACCAGAATTTCTATAATCAGGACGACCCTGATTCTTTTTTCCTCCGTATTAATGAGAGTAGAATTAAAGTTATGTGTAGGTAGATTGCTTCGTAACGAAGAAAGCAAAAAAGTGAAGACGCAAAGGAACAAAAAAAAACTTTACGATCAAATTAACGTTTAATTGAATCAAGGGTCAGTTTATTAGCAATTTCCAATCCCCGCCGTTTTTTCAAACCGATATAAAAATATACCCAGGGTGTATTAAAACTCTAGATTAAACGAGAAGTTCTCATTTTTCCGTTCTTCTAACGCCTGCAGAGTGAAAAGGAATAAAAACTTTTCCTTTTTTATTTTTATTTTTTTTATTCTTCAACCCTCAACTAATCAAAACTCGATGAAGTCAACGGTAATGAAATATTATTCTGGCGTAACACGGCGAAGAAATCAAGGAGGGTTCTATAACTACCCGGGCACCCAATAAAACGACCTTTTCCTTCCTCCCTTTCGTTCAGCGAAATTATAAACTGTACAAGACTCAATAATTCTAATGATAATACTGCTACTAATTGTAATGATAAATATGATTCTGATATCAAGGCTGACGTTTGCTAACCCAGCAACCAACACCTCGACGAGATATTTTCTAGTCAGAGATACACTTGCACCCCGGCCAAATTCTGAGTCGTAAAGAGGCTTAATATTTGGCACCAATCTCAAGGATGTTTGTTCATTAGTTTGAGAAAAATAAGACGAGTGCAAATCCTACCTCGACATATCGAAACGAAATTTCGTAGAGAATACAGGATAAGAATAACGTCTGAAAGTATATTTCGTTTCTATTCATAGGACACAAAGCCTCGTCCGACCTAAAAAAAAAGTTATCTCAGTGTCTAGATTTTCTCTTCGTTATGACAGGCGTCATTTGGCCATAATAATACGTCACGAAAATTGCATCGTACCTTTTTCTACGTCATGTATGAGTTTAAATAGAAGATCGCAGTAGAGGAAGCCTCTGCTATCTTATCGTGGACTATATTCCGCCCGTTGTATGTACCGTAGTGCCGCTGACATTATTATTTAATGCAGAAATAACAATAACCTCGCGTGAGCGTGAAACTTTAGAATTCACGACAGTTGGCCTGTTTTGTAAATTTATTAAAAATAACCACAAGCTTATTGTTCGTATCGTTTCAACACATCCGTCGACCCTCGTTGAAGAGTGGAATAACAAGAATAAAAAAAATTGAATGAGATGAAAAAATAATTAATAATATCCAAAAACAAGAAAAAACAGAAATTTCTTTTAAGCGTAGATACTAAAAGTAGAATTGCCCCCTCAACCACGACATTAAACGCCAGGTTTTCAGAGTTACGAAAATAATACAACAATAACGATAAAAAACGATGTTCGTAATACCTATGGGGTCGGTAATGAAACAACGATCATTTCTCACTCTCAGAGACTGCGGTAAGGTTTTTTTTTCTTCTTTTTTTCGTTTGCGTTATCGAAATAATTATAGAGAAAAGATAAACGCAAATAGGCCGTTTGTGAGGTAACCGAACCAACGACGATAGTCAAACAGGTTGGTTTACTTGATTATTGCAAAAACTTCTGACCACTTATCATAGAGTACTTTTGTGCTCGACAGTTCAGATATGAACGCTGGCTTTAATTATATATTTTTTGACTCAATGACGAACTGAAAAAAAAAAAATGAAAATACAATAATTCAGTCATACAGCATCTAACAGTTCCTAACTGGGTATGACGGTGTGAATTATCTGCTTTCGGTTTAATGAATTTGCAATAATCTCACCCATATGTATTCACTCGGGACTAATGAATAATTTCATCACTTTGCTAATTTGATGAAACGTTATATTAATTACAAAAGTGTTCGAATAAAGAATTAGCTTATTATCATTGTGTGTAATCTTCTCTCGAATTGAATTCCGCCACACCTTTTTGCAAACGAATAATGAAGTATTATCAATAATCAGCCGTAGGCGAATGAACTGTGCTCGCAAGATATTTCACAATTCTGCATCTTCTCATCTAAATTATTGTACATATACCTTCCGAGTTAATTAACAGAGACGTGTGTGGTTTATCTTCTAACCTTAACTCGTATAAATCGACTGAACAGAAAAACGCGTGTCTGGAAACTCCGCTGACTAATTATTAATCATGGAGACAAAAAATCCCCAGAGGGTTAGAGGTCGACGTACTGATGTAATTAATCAATAATCATACAAGATAGCAAAAGCTCAATGGATAAATGACCCGAAGAAGTGAGCAACGGAGGTATTACCAAGATAAGACAGACTCTGTGATGATAATCAAAGTGAATTAATAATTATTATATCGCGTGTCTAATGGCAGAAGGTCGTAAGTGCCAAAAATGCGATTTTGGTGCCAGAAGGTCGTATAATTATGATTTTTACGCCATTCGCTTTGAGAATAATCTGAACGTGTAAATCAATCAAAATTAGAAGATCGAAAACTTAAAAGCATAAGGTCGGATGTTGGCGAATACGCCCTTCTTCCATTATGAATTGTAATTAAAAAACGAAAAAGAGATAAAGCCAGAAGGTCGTAATCGAAATTTTTTTTGTTTTCACATTTTTTCTGAAATCGTCGTCAAAACTGGTGAAACGCGCAGATAACTTGGAAAAACCCGAGTTTCGAAAAATTCGATAAAAAAAATATGAACGTAAGGCCAGAAGGTCGTAATCGCCATTTCTTTTTTCGCTATTTTTATTTTTTTATTTAATTATCCTCTTTTTTCATTGTTTTGTTCATATTTTTTTATCGAATTTTTCGAAACTCGGGTTTTTTCAAGTTATCTGCGCGTTTCACGAGTTTTGATGACTATTTTAGAAAAAAGGCGAAAATGTGAAAAAAAAAAGAAATGGCGATTACGACCTTCTGGCTTACGTTCATATTTTTTTTATCGAATTTTTCGAAACTCGGGTTTTTTCAAGTTATCTACGCGTTTCGCGAGCTTTGACGACTATTTCAGAAAATTGTGATTTTTTTTCGATGTACTGACTTTAATTGTTGAATTTCGTATTTTTCAGGTTTTTTTCAAATTTTACTTCCACTAAAGGCAGAAAGTCGTATAATGTCACTTACGACCTTCTGGAATTAGTGAGCCGGATTATTTTTCTTTGAATCAGGTTCAGAAGGGCGTATACGCCAGGACTTACGACGTTCTGAGTTTAAATTGACGAATTTTCAATTTCAACGGTTTTGAGCGTATTTGAAGGTTCTCTGCATAGATAAATCTGAAAAAAAAATATACGACCTTTTGGCCTTGAAAATTCCAAACGGTCGTATAATGGCACTTACGACCTTCTGCCATTAGACACGCGATATGTAATTCCACAGATTTTCTATAGAGAAGGAGATACTTTTTCCAGACTAACAATAAATGAATCTGATCGCCATAGCAATTCATTTTTTCTACAATGTAGAGATGAGGTCAAGATTCCATTTGAATGCCTGAAATTTTGGGTTTGGGAGTCATTCTTTTGAATACGGTTTACGCCATTTTGGTTTTTCGGTTTCACGACTTCAAAGCCATGTCACGCCACAAGACAAAAAACAATTTTGAGGTCAGATGCGAGAGAATGAATCTTGTCAACGAAGTTTCGTGTAGATCGATTTTTAAAGTCAATGTGTCGTCTCTTCAAATGCAATACTATCTGAAGAGTTAGAGTGCCAAGATTAACGGTAACTAGAAGGTAAATTGAAGCACGAAGTTTGCCTGGAAAAATAAGTTTGTAAAATAGATTGAATCTTGTCTGGGACTTTTAATGAAAACCATTTCATCGTCAGTTTTTTAATCTACTATATTTGTTCATCGTCGTCTGGAAAGCTACTCCGCGCTTCTATGATTCATTTATATAACGTAAAAATAAATAAATAAATAAATAAAAATTCTACTTTTTTCCAGGTATGCCTAGAGATAAAAATTTCATTTTCCCTGCAGAATTACTTCCATACAGTCTCCCCAATACTCGTATACACTCAGAGAGTGGGTATTCTATCATTTTGAAATCTGTCGCACGCCCGTGTCCTCCGCCGGAATATCTCTCCTCCAACTGAAGTAAGCCGACGACTACACAATTTCGAGCACGATCGCTGACTGGTATGAAACATCTTTTATCGAATTCAATTCTTTCGCGAATCGCGAGTCTCGCTTTGAGGATCATTGCAGAGTTCCACAGCGCGGACTTGACAAGGCAGCAATAACTCATTCTCCACGTAGGTACCGCCAGCAGCAAAGCGATGAAGATATCGGGATAATGTTTTCTATCGCTTCTAAGAATCGCTTCAAATGGACTTTCGTCGAGTAAGTCTCAATGATTCAATACGCGACATCAGATATCGTCGATCCAACGAACTCATTACTTCAGATTTACGTTACAGGACAGAGAATTCCAAGAATTCGGGTATCCGTACGACAGGAAAGCTCGAAACCTAATCGAGTCAAACGAGATGACTGAGTTTTACGAGCTTTTCAATGGGTTTTGATATTTCGAATTTAGGACGCTCCCCCACCTCCGAACCGAATAATTCTCCGTCCCTGTTATCAGAGGACCGGGGCAATGATTTCCCCGAGGTCGATTAACTTTCCACTCTCGAGGACCAAAATCTGAGATGGAAATTTTTGTTAATCCTCAATCCCTCTAGAGTCAACAACATTATCAACGTTGCAAAAGACGAGGTTCAATAATCTTTGCTGCCGGGAAGGCGTTCCACCTAAGAGAACGAGGGTCGCCAGATAGGGATGAAGCGAGGTAACTGCCTCGGGGAAAAATTTGAAGACGGATAGGCACATTTTCGCGTGTGGCCACTATTTTTATTACCGCTAGAAAACGAAGGAGATAAAATATGGACGACATTGCGAGGAGGAAAGAACTTGTTCGGATTAGAAATCTCGTCCTCGTGTCCAACCGTACATATACCGTGTGTGGATGGGTCTCTAGGTTCGGACTCGGGTTATGCTAGGTTGCAAGTTACCGTATCACGCCAGATTACTACTCGAAGCACGTATTATGAAAGCCGTGATTGACCCGGTTCGCATTCCAATCGTGACGTCACCAAGGCTGCTTTCAATTTTTATTCTCAATCGTCATTCAGCGTCAATCGCTAACCGCGTGTCCACGCATATTATCAATTTGACTTGCACGAGCCAAAAGAGACACGCGAAGACCATCATGCAGAGGCTCTACTGTTTTCCAGTTGAATCTCTCGAGGCTCCTTTTGCCCCGACATACAACCGACTTGCAGCTACATATCTCCGGGTCTCTACCGCAAAAGATATGGACAAACTACACAACTCGATAACCGATAGAGACACAGAGACGCTGACGGTTTTCCATCACGACGACGACGAACATGTAAGCCGAGGGACATACCTATAACAACGCGGTATAACGACGTAAGGAAAAGTTCATCCGACCTTATCGCAGACTGACTGTGCTGACGGTGTAACTACTCACAAACACAGATATCTTTGTGGATAGATTGTAGTACCCATAACGAAAGCGGAATGTTGATTTTTGCCCCATTCGAATGCTTTTCGACTGATCGGATCCGCTGTTACCAATGAAACCATTGTCATTCTGCTCGACGTTGAGGCTGCGCAGGAGAATAACAGTGGATTAATTGGAAACAGTGAAGGAGCTGAAGAAGATGACTGTTGTCATTGACTGTTTCCAATAAATCCACTGTTATTCGGCTGTTATGCTGATCAAAGTTAGAGAATGAGCCGCCTGATTTGAAGAACTTTGAATGATATTTCATAGCACTTTCGACCACTTCTCCTCGCTCGAATGATTTTTATTTCCTGTTATCAGAGTAACAAGAAAAAGTGATTATTTTCTCTCAGTCCATTAACTTTTACAGACTCTGTGTTTAGACATTTTCGTATAACATCAGCCTTTATCGCTTACTACCTCCAATCTACTACTAGATTATTATTTACGAACGGTTTTATTTACCATCGACTCACAAATTACGCAACTCTACATGGAATACTGTGTGGCATAGTATTTTCAGAATACACTATCTGCACCCGGGCACGTTGTGATTAGAACTGATAAGAACTCGTACGGATGTACGGAGCGAAATGTGGGCTCCGAATCGTCGGAATTGTTCAGAGACTGGAATGCCGACGGTCTAGAGCATAAAACGCTTGATCGAGTCCTCGATATTGCATTTTTATCCGCTGCTGTCCGAATGACCAGATCTTGGATTGTAGCATTCCATCGTCAAGGTGTGACATAAATATGGAAGCAGTGTGACGGCATGCTCGCATGTGCTTGCAATGACGACAAATTGGCAGCAACGAGGATGCAGAGAGAACTTATTCTGCGAGGATGATTATATGAACCGCGAATGTATCACTCGAAATATCCATTATTGGGAATGTGCGATCATCGAGTCAATAAAACCAAAGTTTAGGGTCCAACGTTTCGATGACTATCCGTCATCCTCATCAGGAACTCGAACATAATCAGTGGGCCGTAATCAAAAACGGAAGAGAACTGAACAACAGGGGTTCCAATTCAAGTAAACTCGAACACAAACTACTTATGTTGGAACCTGATGTCTGAACGTATATCCCTGTTGTTCAGTTCTCTTCCGTTTCTGATTACGGCCCACTGATTATGTTCGAGTTCCTGATGAGGATGACGGACAGTCATCGAAACGTTGGACCCTAAACTTTGGTTTTATTGACTCGATGATCGCACATTCCCAATAATGGATATTTCGAGCGATACATTCGCGGTTCATATAATCATCCTCGCAGCATAAGTTCTTTCTGCTTCCTCGTTGCTGCCAATTTGTCGTCATCGCAAGCTCATGCGAGCATGCCGTCATACTGCTTCGATATTGAAATCCTAGACTCTAAGAGCTACAAGAGCAGCGACTAGAAGGTAGTTATAAAATCGAGTCGCGCGACTCGAGGATGTAATAGGGAAGTCGTCGTTTATATTAGAACTAGAACGACATTTCCTCTACGACACATTATCAGTGGGCCAGATGACGCTGACCCCGAATATTTTTAGTCTCAGGCTCTAGGTGCGAAGTTGTACCACAGGCAAGGGAGAAGTCGTCTATCTTCCTTTCCGTAAATATGATGTTTCTCTTTTCGTAGAGTTTGCTAAACATGGCGATTGATTCTGGCGCCTCACCTCGAGTTGAGGTTCCTTGACGTTTTGTACTTTGAAGAACCCAGACCTAACGTGCGAAAGTTGTGTAACTGACCCAACGTTAAATTGGGTTTGGGGTTGACCATCGGAGGTGAGTTGTTGGTAGCAAGATTCTCCCGATCCCCGTCTGCTACCGGCGATGCACATAGCCCGGCGGAATAGTCCGGCGACAACCGCGCACAAACCGCATTGCAACCCCGTTGCAGAACCGCCACTGGACAGAGAACCCCCGCCGTTTACTCGACGCCGGGCCCCGCGGGCAACGCCGCGGGGTCCCGGTGCCTCGCGTCGCGGCGCTGACGCCAGTTTTTGTTCAAATGCACTTTTGATTATACGATTGTCAGCTATTTTTCTCCTCTCACATAAATTCTTTCTCCGTATCCACACTGTGAATTGTTCGACAACAGGCACAGAAATCGTCCACCTCGTTGACAGTGTCTTGAATCGACGCACTTCACTCGGTACTTCCTTAAATCCTTCCTTTGCCTGAAATGATTGTGTTCGTTTCTCAGTATTAATTCGATGAATATGAAACGTGAGAAGTGGTAGAACGAATGGAAAAGTAATCGTAATCTTGATGGCGATAAGATGACGCGTTAATTGGCAGTCGCGTGCCGAGCTGGTAGGTTGGGGACTATAACAATGACGATAAATGGTCTGCCGTGAGTTGAAACTGGGCTGAACGTTGACGCGCCGGCAAGCGTCAGCAGTCAACGAACGTACGACTCCTGAGTAAACAGAGTGGGCTTAGTCGAGGCGGTCTATAGCCCGATTTCGTGTTTGCCTTAGCAACTCGCGTGTCTCTTGGTCGACGCCGGTCTTAACCGAATTACGACCATGTATTTTTCGCCTTATGCTAATTCGATCGAGACTGCAGCGAGGAAGTCGAACGGTAATGTTTCCTGATTTTTCTAGAGCATGGCGCTTCTTTCACTTGACGCAGATGATATCAAGATCGTGAATTTGGTTAAGTTATAACATCCGAATTACGTGGGACTCGGGATCTACGACCGGCTATGAATCTGTCTACCTTAAACTAAGTAGAATAACAATCAAACAGTTTAATCATTACAAATATCGTCACTGGGTTCAATCGTCCTATCCAAACTGCTTGGGATTTGAATAACGGTATTTTTATCAATTTTACAATCGGTCCCAAAGCTACTCGACTTGTTCTCTCATTTGTTCATTTATTTTTAGATCCTTATCCGACCGACACTCTCATTGATCGTCCTTGTTATGCAATTTAGCCACGATATTCATTGTACTATTTACAATCGTCAGAATTTAAGCAATCCTCGGACTACGATGAACCGACCGGAACTTGTTGCTACAACGTTTCGAGTCACGCGACACCGGTAAAGTCAGTGACACTGTTATTCCATCCGAACAATTTTAGGCGAGCGTGAGATTATTGGCTTGTAAACAAAATAGTGTTAAGAGTGAGCGTTGATATTGACTAATGAAGATGAAGATGAAAATGAAAATGAAAATGATGATAAAGGCGCGATCATTATCCAGCTACCGAGACTTTCGGCTGGACCTGAACCGCGCCCGATGCTCTAAGGACTCATCCTCAATGGGATTACCTCTTAGGGAGCCGGGGCACGCGTTTAACCGTAATATATATGTCGAGGAGTACGGGCCTCAAAGGCGGGCAAGCCCACGCGGCCGAATCGGGAGTGCGCGTCCACGGTGCACGCCGGCCGGCCGCGGTGCACGCACTGACTGAGCTCTGGCGCCCGTCAGCTCTTCGCCTGGGGCTACAAACATGGGCGGCGGCGGGAGGGACGACGGGCGGGTTGAGGCTCGTCGAGCGACGGAGGGGACCGGCGCTCGCGGCGCGGGAGAGGAAGAGGAACACAGCGAAGCGGGAAGACGAAAAGGGAAGAGGGTCGGTGGCTCGGTTCGGCTCGGCGCGCGACGTACCACGAACTACGTTCGGGATCAATAACAACCAACCCCCGCGGTCGGTCTCTACTCTGTTGGGTCTGTCGGGCTACGTCGGGCCGGTCTGTCGGTCTGCCCGACGAGTCGAGTCGGGTCGGGTCGTTGGGCGAAGTGGGTGGCGGAGGGATCGAACGTACGCAAGCGGTGTGTCGTACGTTGACGCTGTTCCCGCTACCGACCCTAAAGAGTACCCGGAGCGCCACTCGCCTCGGAGGTGAGTAGGGGAGGATTACGGCCGGAGCTCGTGGCTGACTGACAATGAGTAGTGACGAAGAAACGGAGGGAGGAAGGGGAAGGCGAGCGTGGCTTCCGTCCGGTTCTTGAGCTCGACGGAGTATCGAAGGCTGAACCAGAGATTCTGCGGACTTGATCTTGTGGATTTATTTTTATTTGTAGGATCAAGATGAAGATTCGAGTAGACCTGACTAGACATGATATTTCAATATTAATTTATTTTGTGTTATCATCGTGAACAGCTAAGCCAGACCCGGGATTAGCTGGTTCAATATTTTACAATATTATGACTTGTGAGGAATCTTGAATAAATCATTGCGACATTTTATTTAACGATGTTATATAGTTTGATTAATGAATTGCATTAAAACCGGCCCCTCATAATATTTCAGTTTCCTACTTTCGAACCCTCATTTTTTTTTTTTTTTTTTTGTTATCATAGCTCTGTGATTTACGGTGATCCTCGCTTACCGGCTTTAACGAATCGAGGCGATATCAACCTCAGTACTTAATCTCTGTGACCCAGAAGATTTATAAATTAATTATCACACCGAACGACCGTGGTTCTTGCTAAACCCCCGCCCCTTTGAGTCTCAGTATTTGGTCACGGTATATCGAATTAAGTTTTAAAAAAAGATTATTCACTGCCTTTTAATAAATCGTACTTTATTTTTTCTTCTTTCCTGCACGTCGAGAAGGCACACCAAAATCGACGGTTTCTTTTCGAGGCTCGTTAGGCATTACGTTATGATTTTTTTTATTTTTTTTATGGCGTCTATCTCACGTTGACAAAAGTTCAGTCTATATCGCGAAATTGATTGTCAGGATTCTGCAAGCTGCTGACCCGACCCGACGTCGATATTTGACGCCTATGTCTGCACATACGAGATGTTTACGATAATCCATCTCGACCTCGAGCAGAGGCGGCGTGTCTAGGTATCGATACACCACTCTCGATACTCTAGTAACAAACGACAACGACCGCAAAGTGCAGGCTGTCGGAGGCGTGCGGATAATGGAAAACCATACGCGATCGGTCGGAATACAACGAAATCTATTATCATCACCATCGCTCCGTGTCAAGCCTTTTTTCGTGTGAAATTATACCGATACGAATTCAGATTCGATCGGCTATTTCTTTGACCGTAAAACGGTGTCAATCGGGGGCTAAACGGTCTCACAGTGAGATTTTTACGGATTTTTAGCCCCGAGTTTTCTGCGGATATTGAAATATTGAGATGAAATTGAATACCATTGATCAACAGCTGGTATTTATAATTTCTTTTTCCCCCCTTCAATTTCACCAGGGCTTTTTATCAAACTTTTTCCCTCAGCAATGGGAAGAAATCCAAATTTGTGAGGCCGTGAATTTTCGATTTATTTGAAGACGCATTACCGTTAGAAATTTCTGACGATACTAAATAAAACAGTATCAAAAATGGAAAACTTGACACGGAAATATGTTTATATTCTCGTCTTATTGTCTCGTTTACAGCAGTTAATGCTGTTCGTAAATCAGGGAAAAAATTCGAATAATTTATGCTTTTGGAGACTCTCTCATCGAGTCTTTCACATTCTCATAGAATTCATCAGACTTAGGCGAACCAATTAATTAAATTTCTCACTGAGCCTGAGTCTGATGAATTCTATGAGGGTATAATGAGAATAACTATCAGAGCAACAAAATTTTATCACAAGAATGACTGAAAAACCATGTGAAAGTAGAAAATACAAGTGAACAAACGTGACCTCCAAAAATACGTTTCAAAATATTTCTATCTGTATTTTTACCTTCCTAGACTGTTTTTAAGTCATTTTTAAGATAAGTTCAATACAACGAACCTAACATGACCTCCAAAAATAGGATTTCAACGGATTTTCATCCGTTCAGTCATTTTCAAGATAAATTTACCGCTTGAATAAACCCGTCCTAAACAAGACGTTTTGAAAATTCGCCTCCTAGGGGGCACCAGGATAGACTAACGTTCCCAATATTGTGATTGGTTAGGAACGAAAAAGCCACTAGAGGCGCCACTGAGCCCCAGGTGTTGTGACGTCACTATAGACCCGAGTCGTGTGATTATGAGCTGGAAATGTGACCTGACTTTTAATATATTGTAACAAATTCAAAAATGAGCTATTCGATTTTTTTTTGTCAAGATCCATGCATGTTATTCGAGACAAATGACAATTGAAAAAAGAAAACCAAATATGTATATGATGGTAATTTAGTACTGTTCATACGGTGTAAGTATAAACAACCAGCAGGAGGGGAATTCGATGGGGAAGTGCAGCCGGAAGCGGTGTTTCTAAAAAGGTTCCGTTCGGTGTAAGAATACCAGGTAATTTCCTGCCAGCAGGCGGGGCACTTTGGACTTAACTTTGTTTGCTCGTCATCAGCAGATCTTATGTAATGGCCGTGGGCAATGAAACACCTCTCAATGCCCGGACTTAGAAATTGAATTCCGATCCTGCGCTGCTTCTACTGCCTGCGGCAAAGATTGGACCTTTTATTGTTCGTATTAATCGGAATTTCTTGCACGTCCGAATAGGGAAAGAAAAATGAAAAATATAAAATGAAAGGAAACGCGTGTTTCATCCCCCATATAACAATCCTCCTTGACGGTGTTATCCCGTTTATACGAGCTGCAATATAACGACGTCACCATTTCGTTACAACCCCCGGATCCGTAGAACCTTAAGCGGTTATACCGCGTCCGGTTTTCTGTCTAGAATGGGAAACAATCGCCAACGCGGTTTTATCCTGGCATGTCATCTTATAGCTTCCACAGAGGTTCGTGATTTGCTTGCTAAAATATTACTTCAATAACCGAAGATTGCCTTTTGCAAACAGTTTTACGCTTGCGTAAGCGCAATCGGTTCCTGCAGAAGCCCAGTGGCCTGGATGAATAAGAAATCAATTCGACAATCTGGATAGAGGCTATCAATTCGTGTCTTAATTAAATACCAACTAAGCCCCTCCTCCATCCTGAGACGTTATAATATTCTACTCAAAAATAAGAAGAAGAAAAAATGGTACCCATTGTTAAGTCTTCGTGCGCACTTGGCACAAATTTCTCATCGAGTCACACGCGGGCGAGTCCCTCTAGTTCTGCATAATGTATGAAGACAGAGAAGCGAACAGTAATTGGAATTAAAAACGTGACTTAACCAACTGCCTTCTGCCCCACTACTCTCTCTCTCTCTCTTTCTGTTTCTGGTCCAGAGTCACCAATTTCCTTGACGAACATATCATGCCTGGCAGTCTTTTGGCCTAATTTTACCCACAAAATACGATCATACTGCTTATGAATATTTGATCAGAATTTACAGGCGTGATCGCGCGGTCCAGAAGTCAACCGGAAGTTGATAATGAAGTAGGGAAAACTTCTTCGTTTTTGCGTTGAATATTTTTTTTTACACCGTAAGGACCACTTTTGAGGGGAGCAATTAACAGTCTCTCATAATTTGTCTAATGTCGTATTTTTCAATTGTCAGCTACCGTGACGCACATGCGCCTGCATACAATTGGAGGAGGGAGCGGATTCTTGGAGTTTGCAGGGGTTCGTCGACCCCGCGACTGCGTGTCTCCGTCGCTACCTACGTATCGCGCCGTTCCCTCATCTCCGCCGCTTTCACACCCAGGTCCCATAACTCAAAAAGATTGACGCGTGATTTGTCTTTGAAAGGGTGCGACAGTCAAATCACCGCGCCGCACTGCGGGGCTCGAGGAATCCCTGAAAAAACTCCTCGAGAATCTGATACGAGAACAATATAGATGACCGTAAATCCACATCGCTTCTGCCCTTCCGCACCGAGGATAATCGCAGGACGCGCTACTTCTCTAGCGAGAGAGGCAAGCGCGCGTTCGCCACCTGGCGGCAGCGAGGGAGACCCGTGGGATTCAATCGAGCGCTGGGAAAGAACGAGTTCAGGGGAAGGAGCCTCGGTAAATATTTCCCTGTTTAGAGACAGGGAGAAGACTCGCAGATGCCGGTATGAGAGGATAGGGAGCGCAAAGATGAAGACGAGAGCTGTGAACGATATCCTATGAGGCGACCGAAACATCCACCGCGGGCGGTCTTGCCTGGGGAGCGGAGCCTTCGACAAGGTTGGAGTCCAGGGTGATTCCAGGGCGAAATAGCGGCTAGGAGGGTTTTCGCTCATCTGGGGAACGCGTCTGCGCTCTATGACACGAAGTTGCCCCGCAGGTAGCCCGGGATCCGCGAGCCCTTCACACGTAGGTATATCTCGCTCTTCAATATAGTCCCCGAGAGTTTGTGCCTGTTTTCGGTGTTCCCTACAGCGCAGGTTGTATCATATACTACATAGCACCGCAATTGTACATAAATATAAAAACCAGGTACCACGTCAGATTTTGAGAGACTGAAGCACGTAATCGACTGTGCTGAAAATTTGTCAACCGAAATTGAGGAAATATCATCCTATCAAAAATTTTCACGTTCATTTATCCGCACGCCAGCCGCAAGGGAGACACTGTAAAATATGAAGCTAAGATATTTTAACACCCTCTCGCACTCCATCTCCCTCGCGAGATCATTTCTCACGAAATCCAATCAGACGCGAAGACAAAGGCGAGATTGTTACGCATAAAAAAACAAAAAAAAAAAAACGGTGCAGGGACGAGGTAAAAAAAGGTCTTTGCGGGGAGTAACGTTTAATTATACGTCACATATTTATATGCGGTTGGGGTTTCGGCGGCACGACCCTTTAAATTTTAAAACGTACGGTTCGAGGCCCATTAGCCTCCGTTATAAACCCCTCACGGAGAAACGAGAGGCATTAGATATCATACTGCGAGCATTTCCTTAGTGGCCACTCGACGATAGTGGAGCTCCAGGGGTGGCCAGGCTCAAAGAATACATGCCAAGTATCATCGCGTAACTCTAATCCGGACATGGAATCGATACAACCGTATATGAAAGCTGTGGAGTTATGTGGGTTGAATGCAGCAAGCATTCGGTACAGAGAGCTTCTGGCGCGGACTGGCGCGGATTACAGTCGACCTCCGCTAATTGCTCCGCCATTAATTAGTGAAACACTTAGCCGGTAATTAGTCGCAGTCCCGCACCTATACGATGAACGAAATCTTGGACCTCTCTTCACCTTTAGGCTCGGTGAGAAACGATTCGAGTGTTCGAAATTAAATACGTATTGATTCTCGAGGGTAGAATTTACAACGAGACAATCGCAAGGGCAGCGTTAATCGTTCTTTAATTTGATTTGATTTGATTGAAATTTTCCATTGATGAAAACTGGAAGAAGAAATATTCAGAGTGAATTCCCAACGAATGTCCAGACAGTTTGAACCGATCCAAATGTCTTTGGAAAGCTGATTTCTCGATTCTAGCCAACCTCAGACGGTTCAGTCGTTAGGAATTCACTATATAGCTCAGAATTTTCAACATTGTGTAGATTTGATTTCATAGAAATTATTTTAGTTTCTTTTTTTTTATGATTGGCGCCTAAGATCGATAAATCAGTTCATGTTATGTACATTTGGTAGAAAAACGATACAAAGTTGAACCGCCTATAAGACATTAACTATGATTTTTTACTTTGATGCGGTTATATTAATTTATAACCCCAATTTGTAAACGTAACCCCCCACCCCTACTGCGACCGGTGTTGAAAATTTATTCAAGAAACTCGTCTATTTCAGTCTATGGAAACAGAGAGGGACGAATTTAACGTGGCCGACGATGTTTTTAAAGAGGACACAAATAAAATGAAAATGAAATAAAATAAT
Source organism: Euura lappo (assembly GCA_018257835.1). NCBI lineage: Eukaryota > Metazoa > Arthropoda > Insecta > Hymenoptera > Tenthredinidae > Euura > Euura lappo. Next base: position 205,834 of record JAEUYN010000705.1, read on the forward strand.
ATACGGAAATTATGATTGGCTGCAGTCGGTTTGCTTTCCCGCACTTTGTACTTCGTCGTTGAATTTTTTTTTTTTTTTCTTTTTGCGCCTGAGACGACAGGGACGCATTTAGATACTCCTCGTCTAAAGTTAGATTGTTTTCCAACGACAACTACGCCCTCCACACGTTTCTGAAATTATTTTAATCCAGCCTGAGTGCGTACAAACCGAAACCTGGGCTCGTAGCAGCGTGGAGGCGAGTGTTTGCCGTTCGGCGAGCCTCTCTGTGGACATACACCAATCGATTATTACTATTTTGCACACTCATCCAAAAAATATTTAAAAACCTTAAATTATCGTTGTATAACTATTATTATCCCCAACTTTGATCGCTAGTAGGTTAACTTTAGAGTGACTTCATTCCTATTTTTAAACTTCCCGCTCTTCTGTTTTTATCTATACATACAGTCAGCTGTGCAAAATTAAGAGTTCAGCTGTCACTAGATCTTTACGTTTTGATGTTAATCGACGCGGCTTTTTACATACTTAGAACCGATTAGATTTCCGGCTCGATTCGAATTATTCAATGAACGAAATTCCCAACAAAAGTTGCTACCTGATGGTTTCTTTTGGGTCGCTGATCGCGAATCTGAGGTCAAATTCGAAGAAGTTGCTGAAAAAACAATACAAATATATCCGGATTTCGATTTTCTTTTTTGAGCTTCTGATCTAAGATTTGACGTTCTACTTGCAAAATTTCGCCAAATTTTTAGAGATTATTTTTAACTTTTGCTCAGAATTTTTGTCCAAATTAACGTGAAGTTTGGGACAAGAATTATTATTTCATTTCTCTTAACACCCATCGCTCCCTTCTTTTTTTTTTTAGAGGGGAATTCGAAAGTTAGCCACGCCACGGTGCAACGATGACTTTCGCGATCGATTTGAATGAAATTCGAACCACTCGCTCGCTATTTGCTATTGGTTTATTTGGACGAAGTTAGGCCACCAGAATTGCAGACAGAATGCAAAACGCAGATCATTATAACCGAACCAAGGCTAAAGGCTTCGAATTCCTGTATATCCGATTAATCACCGACTCAAAACTGTTTTAATTCAGTTCAAATTATTTGTGTGTTTAATTTACAATGAAACTGAGCAGACCCTTCATAGGTTCGAATATTTCTCATGTAAAATATGTAGAAATGAGGGTGAAAAAAGTCAACTCAAAATTCTATATATTCGCTGTTTCAATCGCACATTGCATACGTCGAATGAAAGAGAAGAGTTGAGAAGAGGTAGCAATTCAGGTTGATTAATTGAAACCTGTCAACCGTCCGGAGTGCCCCGCCCCCCCCCCCCTAAAAAGTCGTTAACCGATAAAATACATGGTACATTCACTCGTAATGTATTTCTAGCTTTCAAAGAGCCCCCCCGCACCGTGCGAATATTGTCATACCGAAGGGTAAAATTTATAGACGATAAAATAAGAATGTTAATTGGCTAAAACGAAAATAAACCAGACGGATTGAAATTTTCTCGTTCTTCTCCTCGTTCCATAAGTTAGACCAGGATATTGGACACTGTCAATATACCTATAATAGGAAAACATGATAGGCAATATTCATATTTGTCATTAAGAAGGAAAAATCGATGTTTTATTCTTATGAAAAAAAAAAAAAAATGTTATGACAAATTGCAATATTAATGATAAAAACTCCAATCTAACCTTTTTTTTTTATACACAGGAAATTACATGGTGGCCACTCACTATAAAGAGTGAAAAAAAATCTCTCATTTTAACTGACCAAATTATAATTTTTTCTTTACTAAAATTCTAACGAATAACTGGTTATTCAATTACGTAATAAATAATGATCAGAGTAAATGGCGAATGGAAATGATTTTTATGATAACACTTTTTCATTCATAATCTGCACAAGTTATGCTAAAAAAAATCGCTATCGTCATAAAATTTCTTGACTTTTCCTTGGCCAGTTTTCGGATTTCCTAACTTTTCCCCCACTTCCAGGTTTTTCCTGACCAGTGGGCACCACTCAAAAGTCGAGTCAAAAGTAGTTGACAGAAAAATAAATAATTTTCAACTGTGTAGGTATTCAGAAAGCTGCGTGTTACGTGTGACGATTGCATCTCGTCTAATTGTAATTATGTTTCATTGAATCGCGTCTTTTATAGGTAGGTAAGGGTCTGGATCTACGGAGAAGAGTTGTTTCCGTCCACCGTTTCGGTTAGGTAACAAAGAGACTTTCGCATTATATTGTTATCGATACGGTGACAACGGTTTGTTACATGAATATCCTTATTGCAGTTGTCAATGATGGTTGGTTGATTGAAAATAGAAAGCAATTAATTGCGACTTGCGACGTAATTATTAGCGTGTATTCAAATATCTTGTCGGTCTATAAATATATATATGGACACAGCCCAACGAGAGAAATCCTTGGTGAATCATCAGCGTGGATTTTTGCGGCTCCAAGAAGAAGGAAAATAAAAATCAAGAGCTTGAAACGAAATATAAATATAAATAACGGTAGTCGAGGAGAAGAATATTACGGTTTAAAAATACGTCGAATTCTTACAGTCTCGAATCAACGCAAGAAACGCAAAGATCCAACAAATTGGTCAGAATCGGAAAACTTTAATGCCAGCGAAACTTTCCATCATAACCCAAACAATTATTTTTCATATTTCGTAATACGTACGATCAACAGATTCCAGTTATTCGAACTGCGAAGAATTTTACAATTTCAGTTAATTTATTCTCAAATCTTCCGAAACGATGATGCAATCTTCTAAGAGTTGATAATCCCAAATCCATTAAGTTCACACTCTCATATCTTCCAAACGCTCGATTTTACAGAAAATACCGTGATGACAGTTATTGTAGGAATTTTAATGGTCTTTAAAATTGATAAGAGTCATTTTTTACCCAGGAGCAACCGGAAGTGAGATATCGGCAAAAAGGTAAACCATATGTTCCGCGGTTGACAGTTAAACGTACGGCCACCATTCCTCGTCGTGGACATTTTTCAGTTTAATTAATACCCAGACTCGTTAAATTTCCGTTACTAACTTCTTTTCTCCCTCCCATGGCTACTGGATGATGAATAGTATTCTAGATTCAAGAATGGTGATCAGCGCGAGTGAATTTCGCCCACAGGTTCGCTTACGCATTAATGTGGTGATCGTGACACCTATAATAAGTAGCTACATAGATAACTGCATTAAAACGGTATGGCGTCATGTTCGGGTTATCCGATGAATAATTCACGATTATCGGTTATGCCTGTGGGTATGAAACACCGTAGGCGAATCGCCACTGATCACATCGACAATATTCCCAAAAGACGTTGGTATTGTGACCCGGGACGACCGCAAAGAACGGGACGGTCTCGAGTCACGTGGAGGCTACAGGATTAATCCTTAACTCCTGACGCAAGGCTCTTTGTCGTAGCTAATTGACATCAGAACACACATATTGGAACAATGGAGTCTAACGTGACCGAGAATCCCCTCAACCAACGATTCTGCGTTTCATTCGATCCACTATGATTATTGATCGATCAGGTAACGGGCTGGAAGTCGATTCGCGGCCAAAGGACTGATCTTTGTGCTCTACATAATCCCTCGGACATTCAGATCCCAGTAGGGTGATTAATTATTCATTATACAAATGTTCGGTTTTTAATTGATACGCTGAAAAGGTCCGTTTGAAAGGTGCCTCAAGCAAGGTTTCTAAATTGTTCTCTAGATTGTTAGTTTGTTCCTAATCCACTTCAATGTCGATTTTGATTTGCATTGACAATGTCCAATCAGATCGACGTAGCTGATGAAGTTCATTTCAATATTTTACTGTTCACATCGTTTTCGAGTTGAATTCTATGAGGTTCTTCAAATAAGTCGCGGCATTGAACAGAGAAACTGAACGTTGCCCGATAGGCACATATGAGTCTTTGGGAAAAGGTTCATCGTCCAGGTCAAAAATGAACATTTAGCCTAGTAGAAGTTCAGATGAAGGTCGAGTTTGCTCAGCCGCCCCTTTTGAGTAAATACGAAATCTCAAATCTGCTGTGTATTCGGTTCCACACACGGCATAGAGATTCGAGGCTCTGATGCGGGAGCTCCTGATCCGTTTATTGTAGAAACATATGTATATTGGCAACGATGGCTATGATATAAGAACAGCACACATACAGTTACACGTAGCACACACAAGAACCACAGACACTTACACTATGCTTTTGTAAACAGACACTATCGACGAGTATGCTGTGTATGTACCTTCATTCTATACAAGAGTCAGTTGATCTCGAATAAAGCTAAAGGAAAGTCGTATTCGATTATACTCCGCAAGTCTCGGTTATTCATTCATACCTCGCTTCATTTATTTCATGTGGTAAACAGGGTTTCAACAGGTTATGGGCCCAGAGGATAAGTGATCGAATTGGAGGTGATGAATAGTTAAGGAACTGAGAAACTAAAGAACTAAAGTGAACTCAAGATTAAAGTTGCTTTGCACAACGTGCGATCGCTAAAGTGAAACGGAGCAATGGCGGACGGTGGACATCAAGCTTCCATCAGCAAGCTGAATAATGACAATTATCAGATCTGGAAGTATAGAATGGAAATGTTGCTCATCAGAGAAGATTTATGGGATGTAGTCACCAGTGATTGCCCAACGGAAGCAGCACAGCAGCCAGCGTGGATCAAACGCGACGGTAGAGCACGCGCGACTCTGAGCCTAATGGTTGAAGACAATCAGCTCGTGCATATTCGTATGAAAAGGACTGCGAAGGAAACTTGGCAAGCCCTGAAAGATTACCATGAGAAATCGACTCTTACGAATAAGGTGTTTTTGCTAAAGGAAATATGCAACATGCGGCTAAGAGAGGATGGAGACATGGAGAGTCATATTGTAAAGATGCAGGAGTTGGTGGACAAATTGACGGCTCTGGGTGAAGTGCTCGCGGACAAACTCGTTGTTGCTATGCTGTTATGTAGTCTCCCGGACTCGTTCGGCACGATGATAACAGCGCTGGAGTCAAGGTCAGAAGAGGATCTCACACTGGCTCTCGTAAAAGGAAAACTGATGGACGAACACAGAAGACGCAAAGGACAAGCATCGGCATTGTTGGATACAACAGAAGCGGCCTTGAAAGTACAAGGCAGCAAGCGGGGTGGTGCGGCTGATACATCGTGTTATTTCTGTCATAAGCCGGGTCATTTGAAGAGAGATTGTCCCAGGTATAAGCGATGGAAAGCCAACAAAGACAAGGCGAACGTAGCTACCGCCGATAAAGACGCTGATACAGATGTCGATGGTATCGGTATGGATATCGGTGCAACTGTCGGTGTTGATGATAATGAGCTAGAAAGTTATCCAGATGTGGCGTTCTGTGTCGGTAATCAAAACTCGAAAGAAGTGTGGTACTTTGACTCGGCGTGTACTAAACATATGACGAACGACATTGACTTTTTCACGTCAATGGATTCAAATTATCGTTCCAGAGTGCGCGTCGCGGATAAAAGATTTACCGAAGTTCTCGGGATCGGTATCGGGCAAGTGACATGCGTAAATCAGACAGGACAGGTTTCAGAGTTGACTTTAAAGAACGTGCTGTACGTTCCAGAATTTGAATCAGGGTTAATATCAGTGAGAGTTCTGGACAAAGAAGGTTTCGGTATAACAGTAAAGAACAGTGTGTTGACAGTTTCTCGCGGTAATGCAGAAGTGGCGGTTGGTATAGCACACGAGGACATGTATGAGTTGAAGGTTCCGGAAAAGGCTCTACAGGTCAACGGAGGACACTCTAAGGATTGCATTCATCTCTGGCATCGACGGTTCGGTCATCGGGATCCCGAGGCGATCAAGAAACTCGCGCGTGAGAATCTGGTATCGGGGATGAAGCTACAGCCGTGCGGAATAAAGAAGTTATGTGAAAGCTGTATTAAGGGAAAAATGGCGCGTTTGCCGTTTCCGAAGGAATCAGAAGGTAAAACAGACGCTCCATTACAGCTGATACACTCTGATGTCTGTGGTGCAATTCAGACAATGACTCCAGGAAAACGCAAGTATGTCATGACGTTAATAGACGATTATAGCCGCTTTACACAAGTTTTTCTCTTGAGAGAGAAATCTGAGGTTTCGAATGTGCTCAGGAATTTTGTAGAACACGTAAAAACAAAATTTAATAAGAAACCCCAAATCATCAGATCAGACAGAGGAGGGGAATACATCTCACAGGAACTGCGGAACTACCTGGACAGCGAAGGGATTGAGGTGCAGCTGACGGCGCCGTACACACCACAGCAGAATGGAGTGGCCGAAAGGAAAAACAGGACACTGATGGAGGCTGTGAGGACCATGTTATTGGATGCGAAGCTACCGAAAACATACTGGGGAGACGCGGTCGTCACTGCAGCGTATTTACAGAACCGTTCGCTGACTAGATGCAGAACTCGCACACCTTATGAGCTTTGGTATGGAACAAAGCCAGACGTGAGTAATATTCGCACATTTGGATGTAAGGTTTTTGCGCATGAGCCAAGCGCGAAGCGACAAAAACTAGACGATAAAGCGAAGGAATATGTGTTAATCGGATATCCGACAGAATCTAAGGCCTACAGATTATTGGATCGGAAGCTCGGAAACGTCATAATCAACAGAAATGTAAGGTTCGTGGAGGACGAGACGGAGGAAAATCACCATACGGAGAAACACGGAGTCGGTGAATCCGTTAATAAGGAAGCTGGATCGGTTACAGTGACTCTCGACCAACCACGAACGAACGACCCTCTACAGGACGCAGAAAATGAATCAGAAGGCGATCTGGAACAAATCGAGCAAGGTGAGGGATCACGTGAAAATGCTAACGATATAAGCGTTGTCACGGTAACAGATTCATTTGAAAGTTTGTCCGATGAGGATGATTCAGTATTTGAGCATTCAATGTCAGAAGACGAAGAGGGGGAGCTCATGCCTCGCAGGATGACTCGACCGAACAGAGGCGTTCCACCTGAAAGATACCAACCACAGTCTATGGCAGCTCAGGAAGATAGTAAAGAACCGACGTGCAGAAAAGAAGCGTTGTCAGGACCAAACGCATCTGCATGGAAGACCGCAATGGACGACGAAATAAAATCGCTTCGTAGTAATGAAACCTGGAAGCTAGAGAAGGTTCCCGCTGGAATTAAAACAATTGGGTGTAAATGGGTGTTCAAAACTAAAGAATTCGCAGACGGACGACCTGATCGATTGAAAGCAAGGCTAGTAGCACAGGGTTTTTCCCAAAAATACGGAACAGATTATAATGAAGTATTTGCACCTGTGGTGAAACAAACTACCCTTCGTACACTGTTATCGATCGCAGGTCAACGAAACTACAAAGTTAAACATCTAGACGCGAAGACAGCCTTCCTCAACGGAAGGATCGAGGAAGAAATATATATGAAGCAACCACCAGGATACGAGGAACCAGGGAAAGAGGACTACGGATGCAGGTTGATACGAAGCATTTACGGGCTGAAACAGGCAGCAAAAGCCTGGCATGATCGGCTAAACGAAGTTCTAGGTCAACAAGGATTCAAGGAAAGCGACGCGGATTGTTGCTTGTACGTGAAGAGAGAAGAAAATGAAGTCATTTACCTTGCAGTATACGTAGATGACATGATCGTAACGAGCAGGTCATCAAGCGCTATAGAGAAGGTAAAAAGGGAATTGAACGATCAATTCTGCATCACTGATCTAGGTAACTTGGAGTGTTACCTCGGGATACAAGTGAGAAGAGACAAGGACGGAAACTTCTTCATCTGCCAAACGGAGTACATAAAAAGGCTCTTAAAGCATGCAGGATTAACGGATGCAAAAGAATCAACGATACCTATGGACGTTGGTTACGCAAAATTAAGAGCGGATTCGCCCGAATTCAACAGTGAAGGTTATCAACGGCTGATAGGCGGACTGCTTTACGTAGCAGTCAACACGAGACCGGACATCGCAGCTCCAATCTCAATACTGAGTCAACACATACAGGCTCCAAGAAAAATCGACTGGATTGAACTACGACGTGTTGGACGATATCTCAAGCGCACGATAGATAACGAATTACGACTGAGTAATACGACAGAAACAGACTCCGAACTTGTGGGATTTGCCGACGCAAACTGGGCAGAAGACCGCGAGGATAGAAAATCTAACAGCGGTTATATTTTCAAAATAAACGGAGGAACTGTCAGCTGGGCATGTCGTAAACAGGGATGCGTGGCTTTATCTTCGACTGAAGCAGAGATCATCGCTCTTGCAGAGGCATGTCAAGAGGCCGTATGGATTCGAAGATTACTTCAAGACTTCGGCGAGGTGCAGAAGGGTCCGACTACAGTTTATGAAGACAACCAAAGCTGCCTCAATAAACTAAAGAAAAGAGGAAGCAGCGCTAGAACCAAACACATAGACACAAAATATTTCTATTCAAGGGATTTAAATAGAAAAGGGATAGTGAAATTGATATACTGTCCCAGCGATTTGAACGAAGCGGATTTGCTTACAAAACCGCTTGGGGCGACTAAACTTAACAATTTTTGTAAAAGGATCGGAATACAATTCTGGAAAGGGGCAGAGAAGCATCGTTGAGGGGGTGTGTAGAAACATATGTATATTGGCAACGATGGCTATGATATAACAACAGCACACATACAGTTACACGTAGCACACACAAGAACCACAGACACTTACACTATGCTTTTGTAAACAGACACTATCGACGAGTATGCTGTGTATGTACCTTCATTCTATACAAGAGTCAGTTGATCTCGAATAAAGCTAAAGGAAAGTCGTATTCGATTATACTCCGCAAGTCTCGGTTATTCATTCATACCTCGCTTCATTTATTTCATGTGGTAAACAGGGTTTCAACATTTATACCCAACCCCCACAGCCACAGGACGGCTGCTTATGTCTTTACTTACCGATCGTAAGCTAAAACATTCTTCGATCGGGAAGTGCTCCGAGAACCAAACGGATTTACGCAAACACCGCGAAACTCAACGACCTAATCGATATTCGCACTGGTTGCGTGCGGGCAGCTTATATCCGAGAGCCAGTAAAAGCACGCGTGTGTTCATGGGCACGAGAACGATCGCTCATTCCCAGAGGAACCAGACCATACAGGGTGGCCAAGAACGCCGCCCCATGTTCAAACGTGGATCAGAAGTGTGTTCAGGATGGCTTCAGTCGTTCTGTGTCCTTATGTTCGTATATGCATGCGTGTGAGTATCGATCCAGAATCTATTAATCAGAATCCAGCCCCGGGTGATAGAATGTTGGTCGTGAGTTCAGCTAAGCTCGACCGTATTCCATCAATATCCGCAGTCCGCGTTGTGGCGGTTCCACGAATGACCTCATTCATTAATTCACTTAGTCATGTCATCGGCTGGTGGGTAATAAAGTTAAGTAATATTTACCAACAGCGAAAGCGGGTCCCAGAAGTCGCCAAACTACTCCTAAGGGTGCAGCTGCCTACTCGTCGACGTTCCGCGATACGTGTGTTAAACCATCAGGTAATTACTTATTCGCAATTCGCTGCGTCTATACCCATATTTTGTTTTTTTTTTGTTTATTTGAATTTTTTCACAAACTTTTTGCGGTAAGTAATTGCATAACTTGGTGGAGAAAAATAACTGACTTGAGCAGAAAAATATATGAAGAGGAAGATGAAATCCACCCAGACTCGATTTGATCGATAACTTTCAGACCCTGTCGACCCTGTCCACTTCAGCCTTCTTGTCAATTCCAATATTTACCTAATCAGCAGAAACGAAGAGCTTATATTAAGTCTCATTACTTCAGAGATGAGTCAATTTGTTCAATTTTATGAATCAACATAAATGCTTTTTTCCTGACAAAATCATTCGAGGTATGGGCGACGTATGGGCTTGACAACCATCTGCCGGATCAAATACAGTGGAAGCTTCTCTGCTCGAATCTTGTCGGAACGAATGAAGCCCCCACTACCTACACGGTTAGAAATAAAATGTCAGAGCAGGTCTACCCAAAATTTTATGTTAATTTTGACACTTTTTATCGTTCAAGTAAATAAAAAAAATGTCAAAACAACACATTTGATGTTCAAATGACATCCATTTGTGTTATATCAACAAATAAATGTGTAAATATAACACAAATGTAGAGTGGACCTGCTGGGACATTTTTTCTAGTTAAATTTTTCCAACAGTGTATCCAGTCCTGCATGACTGGGGCGCAGAAAGATGCGCGCGCATATCTCCTTACACCAATTAATGGATACGTTTCTGGTCGTTTTGACTCTTAATTTATTGGAATAAAACGACAATCGTGAAAAAAGTAAGTTTCAATTATAATCTCGTACGATGATAAAGGATGAAGAAAGCAAAACCAGTTCCCTTAAAAAATTAGAAAAAATATAAACACAAAAATTCAACTTTTTTTTGTAAGCAGTACAGAGCACATAAAAAATCCTTTATAGAGGCAATCCTGCACCCACCTTGTATCACAAAATATCTACAGAATTGATCATAAATTATTATCGTCGAAAACGCGAATAACGCAAAGGTGAGGTTAATGGCTGTGTATAGGGGCTCTAAAAATGTCGAGAGTTTAATAAATAATATCAGGTATTCATATCTCAACACAACTGAGAAAATTCTACGAGTCTGGAGGACATCAGCACCCCGTTGAGTAATTTTTAATCCCTGGAAGGCAGAGCCGGTGCAGGGATTACTTCTTTTTTTTTTCATTGTCTGGATACCCCACAATAACCAGCTGCGTGTGGCGTGAACGGTTTTTTTTCCTCCTCTATTTCGACGAAAATGAGGCGAAAAAACCTCTCATGGTACAAGACCGTCATGTGGAGACATGTAGCATGTGGATTGTTGGTCGTACGTTGAGCTCAAGGCTGGGCTTTCAATCCAGGGCCAGTTTGCTGACGCAAGTAGCACCCCGCATGGCGCGGAGGCGCGAAGGTGGCCATCGCCGACCTGTACCAGTTCTCTAAGAGGTTGAAAAAGTAAAGTAAGAGCGGAGGCATCTTTTTCGTGAGCAAAAACGCTCCACGTTTAAGCAAACCATTAGCAAAAAAAACTGGCACCATGTGTATACGAATGAGGACCTTACCCGAAGCACCAAATTAATGGGAAGACTATGAGATAAGAGCGTTTCGAGATTCTGGACGCGGAAACTCTCACGCAGCGAATAGAAAATGCCTACTAAATTCCAGGGAAGGTGTGTTATAGGAGCGAACTACAACCCCTGGAGAGTTAATGCGAGAGTGGAAGAGGAAGAGAAGAAGAGGAAATGGCAAAGACCATTGATTACAGATCAGGGGGACAGGTGCTCCGCTATATCCTTGAAAGTGTCAGCCCCGGGGTTAAAAGGTTCACGGATCGCTGTGCGGAAGGTTTTGTACTGCATAAAAACTTCCCAAGCCCACTATCCCATCTATTTATGATCCTATGTCATCCTTAGTGAACACACTTGGCTTTTTCTTTCCCCTGGGGAAAGGAGATGAAGAAAGGGATCGATTCTCATCAGTTGCAGACCAGTGAGCAGGACGTTTTGGTGGAGAATCAACCTCAAGTCCCGATCATTAGTCACGTTTATGACACTCGATCAGCGTTCAAAACGAATATCAAGTGCCACCAGCGCGAAGGAAGCGTTCAGACGCATTGGAGGCTCCGCATACCACCACTATTCAAGTTCATTTCAAGCTCAGACGCTGATTCTATTTGCATACATTGCAAGTTCAGTGACTTATGCTACAAATCAATTGCAAGTGGACACACAGATGCGTTCCTTACCTCTGTAATCGATCTTGATCACGTTGTACGACGAAAGTTGTTCAAATGCTGCAGATATAGGATATTTCAATAATCGATGACCATTGGCAAGTAATTTGGAGTCCTCGCCACGTCTACTGCCAGACATAATTTGCCAGGAATCTAATTTCAATTCGACTGTCGGTAGAAACTTGTGTTCCAGTCTACCTGGAAGTTTCTGCATCACTAAAAACGACGCCTGGCGAAGGATTCTCACGTTTTAATTGGTGCATAATTAAAGCCACTGCTCGGTAGGTTGGAGCCACGATTCAAGTGCAGTTGTTGAGACTTTAATGCTACGTTCCAGGTGCTCCTCTCTCTCTCAAAGTTGAATGAAATACTCGGGGATGAAATTAAGGAGAAAAAAGAGACAACAACAAGCTCTCCTCGGAGAAACGGTCCTCTGATTGACGAAGCGAAAACTTTTTCTCTTTGTTAATTGATGCCTCCAATGAGCCTGTTGAGTGTGAGCGGATCGAGTGCGTATTGTGAGGCCCGCGTCTATTCTTGGAATAAATGCACCACCGCCAGGGGCGTAGCGCAATCAAATTAGCTTTGGCTAGTTCTTAGAGCACGGTATGAGTGTGGTTCATGCAATCTGCACGCCAGATGCAAATAATAGAGCTCTGAAATAGTGATACATAAATGGCAAAGTAATTGTGGCAATCATTGCTTCACTTATTACTTACGCCGGTCAATGCACCAACCACTTAATACCCGTTGTTGGCTCGACGTACAAAGTGCAACGAAGGTTCAACCTTCTTTTATAGATTGCAGGCCATACAAGTTCACTCGAGTCTTATCAAACGGTGCGATGTGGAATGAGCAGATAAAAAACATAATCATTACTGTCTAGAAACTATGACGATTTAAAGTATAACTCTAATCGAAGTGTTTTGTGAAGCAATTGATTAGGAAAGAATAAGGAAGACCGATGGTGAAGAAAAGCCGGTTTATACCGGTTGAAATTAAACCATTTTACTGTACCGTTGGGGAAGTGAAACTCAGCAAATACCACATCCTTTGCATTCAAATGAATGTAGCTTGAATTAAATATGGTAATCCGTCTGGGGTATCTGCATTGTCGTTTACAGACTTGTTCGATCATTTTGAGTCTCTCCAATTTCAAAATACATCCTTGCATGTCGCGTTTGGGTTTACTGTACAATTTTTACGCATTTCACTGAGCATATCTGGTCATACTGGCCACCCGCCGTCAGTTTACCATGGCAAGTGGTCAGTCTCATAGAATACGAGGTCCACTGCTCATTTGAGATCCGTGCCTACGTAAGTACCCACGGAGGAATGTCCGCAAGTCTGCTCTATATGCAGCGCATACCTCAATGCCGTAAACGAACCTTTCATTATAATCAGACCCAGCCGGCCGGCTCAGTGGTCACACCACGTTCTACATTTTAATTAGAGATTTACGATTCCCAAGTCGTATGTTATCCTCGGTAGAACCGTACACCAGTTACAATACTATTAAAAAGTCATCGTTGAGGGGAGACTTCGTTAAAATTTTACAAATCGCTATTAGAAGTCTCACATAAAAATCCTTCCAGCTGTTTTTGGATAGTTGTAGTATAGACTGTGAAAAAAAATTTCAACTCCCTGCGATGAAAGTTTAACTGCTGTCAAAAATTCCTTGCGTCTACACTTTCATCGCGAAAGACTGAGATTTTTTTCACGAGTCTGTAAAATAAGTGAGGAGTATATCCACGTAGACGCTTGACAGCGCCGCGTAGCGGAGTTTCGAGGCAAAAGTTGGATGTCCACGTATTCTCGCTGCAGGCAGTAGTCGGATTTTTTCGAATCGAAAGGATCTCGTAGTTAGCGGGATTGTGGTATAATTTCCGATCACCAGCTCTCGACTGGGACGGTATAGAAGGAGTATCTCTCGCAGAGAAAAGCACTCATCTCGTCCTTGGAGTATCACGTCTATTCCTCACCGTGAAGTAGAGGACGAAGCGAGGTCGGTGGTACGAAATTAAAGCAACCAGCCCATGCGAAGTGGCCCTAAATTGAGAAACTCTGCGGGTGGTCGTCGTTCACAAAGTCCTTTTGTCGTTCGAGCTTGTCGGTTAAGCCATGCGTTGATTAAATACCATTATAGTAAATACCTTACCCTGCTTGGGTTTCGGGCATGAAGCCATTTCATTTCGACCAAAAACATCCCACCGTATTAAGTTTCTAAAAACGTTTTTATCTTTTATAAATTTTTGACAATCTGATGGAAAATAGTTCGAAAACGTCGAAAGATTGAGCGGTTCAATTCTACATACAGGGTCTTCTGTCCCTGCAGACAACGTCCAATAGAGTTTATCTCTCTGTTCCTGGTCCCTCTTCTCTATTTTCCCGTTTCCCAACCGTAGGTATGTACCTACGTCTATTTCATCCACTATTCTCATTTCTCTTCTCTCTAGTGCGGCATTCCAGGACGGTCGATGCGCCCCGAGTCGATACCCTCCGGGGCAAATTGAGACCGTGACGTCAGCGCCTTTTCACCAATACGTTGTCATTGCAATAGCCGTGACGTTAAAGACCGAGAAGAATGGAAGAAAATATACAAAGCACTTGTAGACCCGTTAATGTCGATGCGGGCGAAACTTTCTTCGTCTTATGACCTCGTGGGACAAAAGATCCAACGAAATCACCCTCGACAATGGCGTTTTTGCTACATGTCTGAATGTATTCGGGATTAATTTCACCGCCTACTCTCTGATTACGCGATTATCCCAGGTATACAATAATTCACCCTCGTCAATCGGGAAAATCCTACGGATTTCGGATTTTAGTTATGGAAGCGGATGTAGAGACCCTAGACCTGCCTTTGATCTTCCACCGTTACGCAGACCGTTACCCTACCGGATAGACTGGCTCCCGATAAACCGAGGGAACTGATCGTCGGATTTATCGCGATAAAACTAATTGAGAATCGTAAAAAAAAATCGAGGCTCTTGAAATCGGAAGCGACAAGATTAATATAAAAAAAAGCTTCTCGAATGAATGCACAATGGAATCGCGTATTTAGATCCTCTACAGCTACTCGATGCGGCACATTAACCGCAACTGATGTTAATTGGCTCGAAGCGGTCGGGACCAGTGCCAATACCAGCGTTCTACACCTGCGGCAGGAAATGGATTTGCTGGATAGAATCTCTGCACAAGCCGCAGCGCTACGAGCGTTTTCGAATCTCGATTTCAACGGTATCGTTTATAGACTCGCATTCACGATTCGGAAGAAACCGGACGCCTCCATCCACATCACGGACGGAAAAATATAAATCGAATTATGTGCTAGTTACATATCAATGAATCGATGTATTGATACTTGAATAATACATGGAATTTATATGAATTATATTATTTGGCATGACGAATGATTCCACATTTGCGGGCTTACTCCAAAAATCATCCGATTATTAAGAAAGTCAATTTATTTTTCAAATTACGTTTAGAGAATGTGAAATTTGTTGAATCAAGCTGTACTGGTTCTCTCAACGAGTCAAAGCCTCTCTGAATCCATGGAAAAATGTCAGGCAATTTTTACTTTCAATTTCGTTCATCTTCTTTCCATCCACCACCCAAGAAAAAAAGAATCCACTTGAAGAATGAATTGAAATCTATAGGGATATTCGCGAATGTAATCGTAGCGATGAGAGGAATTTGGAAAATATGATATCGCCGTTCCAATCCGGCCTCCTGGAGTGACCCGCTCGCTTGTTTCTGGACCAATTCATTTCTCATCCCTGAAGTACGCCCTCGACCAACGTTAATATCTGCACAGAACAGAATCCCTCTCTGGCAGTTCGGAGAATAGCCTTTACGTCATGGGTTCCATTGAATATGGATAAAATTCGCAAAATCGTTTTATTTCATAGCCATTGTACAGGAGGAGGTAGAGGTAGATAAGCATTCAAGCGTATCGCACAGTCTTCCAGTATTATACGAGAAAATAATTCCCCTACTAGATTCCAGATATCCGGACACAAAGAATCTTTTTTTTTTATCGACACACGTCACAAGGATCGTTAAATCTACGGATCAGAGAACAAGGATTGGCTTGAATCGAATCCACACAGAATTCGAATGGTTAGATACAAGCTTCTTCACTGATTTCGAATCAATAACGATAGATTGGAAATATGCAAACATAGACACTGCGATAAAAGAAATAATCCCATTGTCATGTCCTGTAGTTGAAGCGAGGCACTGAATTTCAAGTGTCAATGCGAAAACCCGGATTCTAAGGCTGCGTATATTGAATTAGATAAAGAAATAATTAATTTTGTGAATCGCCAGTAGGTTTAATATCCATTTTGCTTTGATTGATTTCATATTTCGGTTGGAATTCATTTCAAAGAAACCATAATTACATCAATTCACTTCAAACACTGACCCAATTTCGTGAATTCGATATTTTATCGCGCAACTGGTGACCGGCAAAGGATCATTGGTATTAATTCTTTCGGTTTCATCCCGCTTTTGATACGAGCCGATATAACGTGATATCAGGACTGGAATAATACCGTAGAGAGAAAAAATATCGGATGCGGTGTACAATAGGGCTTGATGAAAAACAATTGATCAATCGGGGGATCACTGTTTGACGAATGTAATTGCGAATCCCTGGTTGGAATAAAAACTGGCGGAAAAAGTGACCGTCGCGAAAAGCAGAAAACTCGGATCCAATAAAAATTCATTTTCCCACAACACGTGATTTCAGAGTTCTATTTCCGAGCGTACATGGAGTAGCTTTTTCCACAGAGGCGAAAATCAAAGAATAATTGGCGCATGCGAACAGCGTAGATAATCTACTTTTCACCCTAGGGTTTTTTTTCCCGCGTATGCGCACCTTGGAATAGACTCGCAACTCGACTCTACAACGAGAATCCCTGCTGTATAATGTTAATTAATAAAAATTAATCCACCAAGAAAGGACTACTGTGAAGCCTAATCGCGTTATCCCCGAAGGATTATGAGTGTACTTGAAAGGATTTAATTATAATTATAATTACAACCCGCTGGCTTTCAGTCTAATAAAACAAGCTGAATATATTATATATGTATAATATCAAAGGCGAGCTTTTAGGGCTGAAAACAAAATTTTAGTATATATATACATATATGTATAGTATATATTTTATCTTTAGAGTACAGACACTATTATGTATGTACATCTGCTTTGATTTATTGCTTCAAGCAGCACGAGTTCTATATACCTCCGACATATACAATTCTGGTCTGGTTAAAGAAAACTCTCTAGTGTACCCACTTCAACCTTAATCATCTACCTGAGATGATAGACGAACGAGTTTCACAGAAATAAGAAGAACTTGAAGAAGATGAGGAAAAATAAAAAGCGAATACACCAACCAACCAACCAACCAACCAACCCCAGACCCCGACTGTGAGTGATGTATATTATACTTTGGGATAAAAGTTCACTCTGAATACACTTATAAATGTATGATGATGAATTTGACAGTGTAACAGAACTTGAGCAAACAAACACAAAATAATCATGTTATAACGATATCATCAATATAGTAGTAATTAATCACAGATCTTGATTGTTGCACACGATAATCCAGGTGTCAAATAAATTGGAAAACAATATCAAACAGCATTATACAAGACTTTGATACAGTATACTCAATTCAAAGTTCGGTAGCATTTGAAATAGTTTCTTCTTTCCCGCCATTTTATGACGTCACTGTTCAGTATGTCAAGGCCACCACTAGGTGGCCACTATAAAAAATTCTTCTTAAATCACTGACTTCTCCTGACCAAATTGTGATTTTTCCCTGACTGAAATCCGGACAAAGTAGTGGTTATTCAAAAACTATTTTTGAAAATACTTATTCATTTATAATTTATACAAGTCTTGCTATTATTCCCATCGATCAAGATTTCCGCACGGGGAAGATAAAAAAATCGCTGGGAATCTTTTATTTTGTCTTGTTTTGTATCACCATAAAATACCTCGATTTTTACCTGACCATTTTTCGATGTTATCCTTGCGATCTTATTCAACCATTGTGATATTTGCTTATCACTTGTAAGCTCATCGTTATTCTTGTAATTTCTTTTTATCTTTTAAAAACGTTCTTCAATCTATGTAATTGTAATCAGTGTAGGCCATTTTCGCAGAGTGAAATGACGATTGTTGTCCATAGTATAGATAATATTAGTAGAGTTCGTAGTTACGAATCTGACAGTACTAAGTGTGTACTTGGCAAAAACTTACGCTCGTACCATCTTTCAAACCCACATTTCTTTGTCTTCCTTTCTTTTCCGAACGAATTCTGAAAGTTTTGTCAATAATCATAAAAATATTGTTCATCCAACTATATGGGTCTCGGGTATTCAAGGGAGTTGTTGAGCGGATATGATCCCGGAAGACCGAGTAAAGAGGGGTAAAAAGATATTATAGAGTTGGTATATATAGAGGCGAAGGGGGCAGATGAAATAATATAACAACGAGGGATAAGCGTGATCCGGAATCGTGCCATTATCTACATTGGCAAGTCCATAACGACCCCGACGCTTATTATTAACCCAGGAATTCTCAGAGATAGCTGGAGGTACACCGCGGCACGATTACATCCGGACATCCGTAACCGTCCTTTATTATCCTCTCTCTTAATTCAAAATTACAATTTCTCACAAGCCAGTCTCCAGATTTAAATTCAATAATACATTCTCATTCGCCTATTTTACATTTGAAAGAAAATTATAAAGGAAATTTTCAAGCCATCGACCCGCTTGTCGTTGGATCAAAGGAACCTCTCGGTAATTGGACAAAATCCCCGCAAAAACCACTTTGTGAAGGAATTATTCATTCTCTTCAGACCATTGATGGGTCGTTATTTGAATTGGAACTCAATTAAACGGCTATTACGTAATTTAAATTATCATCTACCCTTTCTCCATGTCATTCAATCGTTTTGCAATCGGTTCACAATAATACGAGAACTGAGTTTGACAACAATATTTGATATGATCGACAAATTCTCCTTTTCATCCAATATTTGATAGAATTACATAATATGAGGGATCGTCAATTAAAAAAAAAAAAAAAAAAAAAATCGCTACTCACAATTCATTCTAAATCGTATAAATGTTGAAACATTTTCTTCTGTCATGCTAGCGAATGGAGGAACGACTAGTGGTTGTAATTAGCAGAAAGATTAATCGTGGAATTGAATGAAAGTTGAAAGAAGAAATTGTTCGTTATGGGATATTATAGAAATGACAGGTCAATTAATGTGGGAAGTCGAGGTACAGTCGAGCCATACGTGTACCTTTTATGGATGGATATATTCTACGGCAAGTAATGATCTGTTATTTGCGTTGCGATAATGATATCAACGCAAATATAGATTAGATAAATACATATAACCCTGTCACAAACTGCTCTCTACGGTGAAGTGCCTAAGGGCGAATATATTCGCACGTGACGATTCACGTGAATCAATATCAACTTTGGCTTAATACCCGCAACGGATACGCAATTATTCATTGTTACAAATTCAATTGCCAATTTCTCGAATCACCTCGAGATCCAGATTTCAGAGGCTGAGGTCAAGAGATGGTGAATTTTTACCCGAAAAGGTCAGATTATGATTTTCGGCTAATAGGAGTAAGACAAGGCCATTCTTGTTTGCCTGTAAAATATCGTGTGGTTTTGCTCTAATTAGGTGGAAAAAAAACATGAATGAATAATAAGATAAAGAAAAAGTTCATTTATCTTGACCAGAGTTTATTATTTTGTTGAGTTGTATCGTAGTTTGATTCGCAAACCTCAAGACCGCGAGAATACGTAATTTACAACTGACAAACATGATAGGGGAGTTTCCTCACATTGAGCCTTAACATATACTATCCATGATAAATGGGTGCGTGATGAATAAATACAATTTTTTCAAACCGTAATAATTATAGAATCAACTTCAGGTGACTGTAAACGGCGATAGAAAATTATCAATTTTCAAACGCCACGTGACGTCACACAGTACCTCGGCCCCCATGTTATTCCGCAGCGCCGCCAGACGGTAGAACTGTGCTGTGTGACGTCACACGCGACCGGGAAATTCAAACGCTGTATTAAAGAAACTTGATACACGTTAAAAAAAAATCATCAAACTTCCCTATCGCGTAAAAGACGTCATATCGATTTGTCTACGTTAAACTGTGACCTGTAACACACTTCCTATACATGACTGCAGTGTAGATATTTATTATAGCGGTAAGAAATAGTATCGACAAAATATTATGCATATACGTAATAAATCTTACATAGCAATAGACTAGACGAAGGGTTGCTTGACCTCGCAACCACCAGCCTGAAACCCACACACACAAAGTCACAAAGTATCACATATATATGTAGAAGAGATCGATGGTCTCGTTCGCTATACCATCGCACGTATTAGTTATGCCTGTAGACACTCGCGTGACGTCATAGTTGTGAATCGGTGTCCGAAGACGTCATTTCTTATGACGTAGTGGTTTTTCACGAATGTTACATATTATAACATCGTCAGCGCAATCGATTCGCCAAAATTGCGCTCATAAATATTATATCGCAACAATTTCCATATGTTATTAAAAGTATGTATGGAACAAATTTGCTGTATAATTTTCTTTAGTGAGTCAAAATTGTATATGCAATGGAAAAAAAAAACAAGATTGAGAGTTGGCATTGAATTATCATTCACAAATTTTAATATCCATCTTAACTCTTAATATTATAGATAATTATTGCTTATGTGACTCTGTGTATAAAATTGTACCTCATCCTGATGAGATTATTTTCATAAAATTAGGTAAAATTCTACATAATATACAAAATTGTATAAAATTGAATGTATATAATTTGATACATTACATATTTATCACGAGTCCTTTCACGTGGCTCTGTTACAATGAATGGAATTTTTATGACAGGCAATTAAGACGGGATACAGCTGTAACCGCGTATATCTCACAGAGGATTGGATTGTTATCCCGATTGCCAGTCAGGAGGGGATAAATATTCACACATAAAATTCAGACAGGGTAAAATAAGAATGTCATAAATCGATCGAACGATTTTCATTACGATACAATACACTTGTGATCAATCGAAAAAGGAAAATTTTACAAATTCCTGCTGGTCACGTGAAAGCTAGAGGTGATAAATCTTATTTAGTGGCTACCACGACATTCAACGAATGTTTTTAGTTTTCGTAAAAGAATAAAGAGAAAGAATATGATTTCCGGGAGTCTTCTAAATAAAATTACGGAAGAAAGAGAACCCTCCAAGCCTGAGAACCATCGTCAATCTATAATAATAAAAATAACGAAACACCTCAAAGAAGAAGAAAATTTAAAAATAAACCTAGGGTGTTCACTGTTAAACGAATGAATTTCCGGTACGTTTGAACCAGGTCATATCCTCAATCCACCCTTGATGATAAGAAGGTGTTGTTTTGACGGAGTGAGCGAGAGAGAAAGATAGCGAGAGAGATAACAACGCGCGAACCTCAAGCCGAGATAGTATGTATGTACAAATACCTACATAGCCACGCACCCATCCCTCGACCCAAAACCAACGAACCTTAAAATACAACGAACTGGAATCCTCAAACGTTGATAAAGAGGCTACTGATCGTAACACATATATACTGGCAAAATGGCGATTTTTGGTACACATAATAGACGTTAGCTAATCCTGAATCACATTGGTCATTAATTTCAAGGGTCTTTGAACCTACCACAGAGAAGTTAGATGTTGTTTTCACGGAAGTAACACACGTTTGATAACACGTGATACAGAATCTGCCAAATGGTTGCAAAAGATGGTTTGCTTTTTTGCAGAAATGTAAAAAAAAAAGAAATGACTCACCGGAAGTGGACAGAGGTTGTCGTGGACGACGACCCATCTCTGAGCATCCCGTCTACCCCTGAAGCACAGACACGTGGAGTACGGTATCATAAGGAGACGGTGGTTGTTGGTCGAACGCAACGCGTCGTACTAGCTCGCACCCGGATGCAGGCGTATTTGTATACAGGCGAGTATATAGTCGCGTTCGCGACCCCCAACAATGGACGGTTTTACGTCCTCCTATACCCGACGCGACGACGTACCAACGCGGTAACCGTGATACCAAAACCAACGCTGACACGGGGATGGTGTAACTTCTAGCTATACGTTCACGATCCTAGCGCCAACTAACGCCCGGACAACCACCTACCCGATCGATGAAACTGTCTCGCGGAGTCTTAAAACCTTCAAATTATGTTCGGATACCGAAAAAAATCAAATGTAAAAATACCGGAAATGCGTTTTTCTTTCGTTTTCCCAATCGATTTCTTTCTTTCACCACAAATCAACGTGTCACAAGGCTTTCGCAACACGTGAATCAACGGTTGACGAATATATTCAGTCAAGTTCATTATTTCCACTGTTTTGATAATAGGACAAAAATGTGAAAAAAAAAAAATCAGTTCGATTACACGCAACAAGTAGTTTATGTTGTTATCGCGACAGATTCTAACCTCCAAATACACACAAGTTTGGATTTTGAGGTTATAAAATCCCGCAATCAGCGAAAAACGTATTTGTCCACGAAATCAGCCATCTCATAATCACTCATCGTCTGTAGGCTGTTGAAAGAACCTCTTACCCCCACCATCGGGCATCAAAGGGGGACTGCTGAGTCACGCGCATCCTTCTGCGCACCAGCTGAACAGAACTGGGCCCGAGGAGTGGGGGGAGGTAACGCGGTTCAGTTGGACGAACATATCAGCTTCTCCCGAGGGTTCTACTGTAGTTATACCGACATTTTAAAGATTTGTGTGATTGGATTGCAAAAATTGAAGTTACTGGATAATCACTAGCCTTTTTTGAGCACGATAGTTATTTTATGTCTTTATTATATTGTATCGGTGACAAATACTATAACTTTCATTGTTCGAAAAATATAATACAATTTATTTGACCATTGTGTATTAGTAATTACTCCTTAGTTCCATTCTTTTATAAATAAGTATTATGCAGCTTGCTCTTTGTGTGTTGTTGTTATTTTTCACTCAGACATAATGACAAAGTTAGCTAGCATATCGCAGTGCATTCGCACGGCTGATAATCGGAGCCACAATATAATAAAACTTTTCGACCCATGAAATTTTACCCAATTTCCGGTGTTGCGTATCTTGACGCACATTGATGATGATCAGCTATGATGAGTTCTTTGTAAAAAAAAGGAAAAAAAGTCACTGCACGTAGGTATGCAATTACAAAGAAGATCATCCATCGTCCCACTAGAATCTCCACTTTTCGACACTGCAAGCGCTGGCATCGGAATCCGCTGCTGCTGTAGGTCTTGCACGAAGCAAATAGTAGAACTTCACTAACGTTGGAATCGCAAACAGGCAAACTACTATCAATTTCATTAACGAATCGCTTTCAAGCAATTGAAATCATCCAAATATTATTATCACTCACGATCTATGATCCGTAAGTAAATAGGGAGGCTCATTGCAACAACTTTCTTTTATATATTCAACAAGCCGTAACTTGGTCCTGAGTCAATATTGTCTGACGTCTTTTGACAGGCGTGTACATACTATATATATATGGCCATCACGAGTTTTGTGGAATATTAAATATCGCATCCACCACCCTTGCTGTATTGAGTAAATATATATTTTTTCCGAAATTAAGAGTGTCTAAAAGGTGGGTACGGAATAGCCGTGGGTGGATGGTTCCGAGAATCGAGGTAACGCCCGAGACCCTGGAAGCCTGGGCATCAGGTCGAGCCTTCTGCCTCCAGGTTATATCGCAATGTATCCAAAGCTACCCTAAAGTTTTAGGGATACGAAACTTCTAGGGTCAAAGCTGGCATAGATCAACCCGCAGAAATTGAGGAAATCTGACAGACCAGACAAGACGGTTGAAATCAATCGAAGTCAAATATGGGTCTTCGGGTCTGAACTATAGACCGGAACGGTAAAAGAAACCCAAGGGCTCTTCACTGGGAACTGATTCCCTTCATCTAGTAAGGGCGAGTTGGTTCAGGACGAGATTCTGAATGCAATTAAATTCCACCTTAGACCTGCACAGATATCATAATTGTAACGATAAAATGGACTGGATTGGTCAAACTGATCATATCCATAAGCGCGTTAGCTGAGATGACATCATAACTTCCGCCTAAGTAAAGGAAAGAAATAAGAGCACAACGCGAACAAACACCCTTGGCATGGTTCTTGCCTCTGGGGTCTCGACCAGCTTGCAATATTGATCCATGGTGTACGCACCTGAGTCTCCGTACGATACAGGCATCCGAGTATGAGCATAGTACACAGGGCAAGCCCCGTGAGGTTAGGGTTATAGGCACAGGGCACGTGTACAGAGTGACGGTTGTATAAGATACAAAAATACATTTTCTATTTACTGCATCGGCTGGTGTTGCTGGATTATAGATATAGTCGTAGCGTGGTTCTGACTCTGCTACTGCAGTCTACCTTCATCGACTGTATAATCTCTCATGGAATTCCAGTCAGAGACGTGACAAATTATTCCTGTAAGCATCAACATTCGTGTGTACTATGTACTACCTATATTTTGTATGGGTGTGTAATTATATACTCACTGCTGCACAGCACGCGATTCAAATCGATCGAACAACGGAACAAGCTGTACTAATAATAACCTTCTCTCATACGTCTGCGTCTGCATGTATGAATATGTATGTGTTACACACGATACACGTGTGGAATTTTTCCGGCTCTGAAATACACACATAGAGGAACGGGGATCACGTGCTTGCGGTGGAAAGTCACGCGCTAGTTTCTGCAGCTTTCATGCATCCTTGATACGTACAGGGTGGTACGAGAGAACTTGACCAACTTTCGCTCAGAAATTCCGCTAGGCAGCGCTGGCAGCCACATATACGGCAACCTTAACCGCACTCTCGCAATAGTCAGCGTTTATCTAGTGTCAGATGGTCACAGTTTTCCCACTTACGCCAATATCAAAATCAAAATATAGGCATTCACTGGCGGATGAAAATTACTTTCGCGTTGAAAACGTTTCCATCGGTGCAGAGGTTCACTCTGATGATTTTGAAACGTGGTGGCCACGATAAAGATTAAAAAAAAAAATCCCTGACTTTTCCTGATCGAATTAATATTATTTTTCCTGACTGAAATTCGGACGAATTAGTAGATCTGACTTGTTTTGTATCGCTATAAAATCCTTTGACTTCTCTCTGATCACTGGCCACCCTGAAAACTTCCATATCTATGATACTATGCAAGAGTCGTACATGTGGCGCCACTGTGAGGATCCGGCGCGCCACTTTTTGCCGCCAGGATCGCCACAGCGATTCACCTCCGATCGTTCGTATTCCAGTGGCGCTCGTAGCGGCGAGAAGTGGCGAATTTGATTCTCATCAGTCCATTCCATGAAGAAGAACAAGAAGAAGAAAAAGAGTCTTTTTTTAGTTGGGAAAAATATTGTTGGTCGGACGGACCGTTTGTTGAATCCTATTGTCACATCTGATTCTGAAGCCTATCTTCGATCTTTTATTTTACTTCCTGGTCTTTGTGTTTCTTTTCTTTCGTTAACGACAACGATTCACCAAGAACGTATTTACGCAGGTCTCGTTCATTCGTCACAGTGACAACATTGATCGATTTTCCGGTAAACAAAAAAATACCCCGGCACGTTTCATGAATATGTATTCCTGTTAGCTGTAATTCGGTAATGAAAGAAAAATTTAAAAAAAAAATACAAATATAAAATCTACAGATCTTGCGTGTAACGCAAGCATCCGAGGCATTGAAAATGTCCCCTGTTTTATCGTCTTTGTGCATTATGTTTTGACTATCTTTTTCGATTTAAAACAATTCGCTCTCTGTTTCCGAATTTTATCTGATCTGTAGAAGAGGAATTTATTCTTTGCTATACATATATTTTGATATTGCTGTACAAAATCGCGAATTTCACGTATACGTTTCCAATATTTTCTCAATTGTTTAGCAATCGTCGAGCCTCAGAATTCATGGCTATCTGGATCCACTAAAACCATTGGTGCTCAACCAGCGTAACGCTTTCGTGTGACAACTTTCTGTGATACCTATTTGATATCTGGACCCCTATACTGAACCAGTGGTTCGCTATTACCCCGAAAACGGAAGCATTTTCAATGCTAAAAGAAATATAGGAGAAATTTTATTTCTCTGCATTTACCCCGCACGATACGCAAATTCTTCGAGGATCGCTTACGTCATAGCGATAAAGGCTCCCACGGGCGAATTATTAAATCTACTCTAAACAATCTTAATATGCATATGGGGTAGTCCAAATGAACGTGAACAGAGTTTGACCCCGACCCTCACCGAATTGGTCGCCAATTTTTTTCCGTATTCTACTCTACAACAGGTACACTTGCCGATTTTTCTTAGATTTTTTAGACTCATCGTTCGGTCACGGCGATTTTTCAGAGTTTTTGCATTAACTTAATGTAACTCTGAAATCTTACATTTTATCGCAAAGTCATAAAGGAGAAAAAGTTTAGTTTTCTTTCGATCTTTACAAAAATATTTTTTCACGAATTTTCAGAGCAAACTAAATCGTTGATTTCGATGAAAACAGCACAAAAATTGAGTTATCTCGGAAAACCCGTTTTCAAAAATTTTGAAATTTTTTGTCATTTTTCTTTGGTCAAAAACACACCACTTTTGTATAAAAAATATTTTGGGCACGGCCTTCGTTCGGGAGCTACGCCTTGTTTTATGTGATAATATCAGTAAAGTACGTGAATACATTTTTTTTTTAATTTTCCGTATAAATTACTTTAGGCGGATTCGACCCCAAATTGTGTGTTCCATACCTAAAATCAAAATCACTTTATTCGTCATCAACTTCGACACACGATTGAGTGTTTACAAACTCAATGTTCCAAGAGTCAAAACACTTTAGTATCCTGAAATCTCTATAATAATTAGTTTCATTCGTTTTCTGATTAGCCCAAGATCAGTGGTCTTACAGTGATTACTTATGACGTTCACTAATCGTGGTTAGTGTCGACTTTACGGTAGGGAATCAATTTAAATCTTTTTATCCGATAGAATTTCAGCTTTGGCACGTAGATGAATCCCGTGACAGTTGGATTTGCATGTGTACTTCACTTTCTTTTCTTACACCGGTCGCAAAATGCCACTTTTCATACCTCTTGAGCGGGCGCAAAACAGATCTTTTCGGCCCTCGGGCGCAAAGTGCTGTTTTGCGCCCGCGCACTCGGTCTGAAAAGAGGCATTTCTGCAGACCAGGTGTTGAGAAAAAAATCGTGTGCATCACGGGCGCAACTCTATTTTGACGAGTGTGATTGCAGTACAATCGAAAAAATAGTACTTTGTACCCTTGATACACAATGTACTATTTCAATTATGATTTTCAATGTTCTATTTTATTAATTTTAAGTTAGAAGACTTAAAATTTTTGATGAGAAAAAATTATCAGGCGCCCCGGGACTCGAACCCGGGTCTGTTGGATGCCAATCCGGGGGCTTACACCACTAGACCACCTAGTCGCCCTGAGAACCTAGCCTTCTAATTTGATCTCATCATTTCCCGTCTCCGTTTGCTTTCGTGTGCTCCTTGAATTTACATTTTGAAGTTCGCGGCTATAGCACATTTGTTTTGACTGTTGACGTTCTTAGTAGTGAGTGAGCGAACGTCTCAGGGCGACTAGGTGGTCTAGTGGTGTAAGCCCCAGGATTGGCATCCAACAGACCCGGGTTCGAGTCCCGGGGCGCCTGATAATTTTTTCTCATCAAAAATTTTAAGTCTTCTAACTTAAAATTAATGATATCATGGCAAAAAGACTCTACATTCTGTAGAATGGTTGTATTTAATTAAAAATACAACCGATAAAGGTACAAAGACGCGAGTCTGTACCGGTAGTGTATGTGAGTACGTTCGCTCACTCACTACTAAGAACGTCAACAGTCAAAACAAATGTGCTATAGCCGCGAACTTCAAAATGTTCTATTTTATGTTCAAGAAAATTTTTGACCACATTCAAAACTCACGGTTTGACCTCGAGTGATTTATACGAAATATTGAACAAAAATTGATTTACGTACTTTACTGATATTATCACATAAAACAAGGCGTAGCTCCCGAATGAAGGCCGTGCCCAAAATATGTTTCATACAAAAGTTGTGTGTTTTTGACCAAAGAAAATTGACAAAAAATTTAAAAAATTTTTAAAACGGGTTTTCCGAGATAACTCAATTTTTGTGCGTTTTTCGTCGAAATCGACGATTTAGCATGCACTGAAAATTCGTGAAAAAATATTTTTGTGAAGATCAAAAGAAAACTAAACTTTTTTTCCTCTGTGAATTTGCGATAAAATGTAAGACTTCAGAGTTGCGTTAGATTGATGGAAAAACTTGAAAAAATCGCCGCGACCGAGCCATGGGTCTAAAAAATCTAAGAAAAATCGGAAAGCGTACCTTTTATGGAGTAAAATACGGAAAAAAATCGGCGACCAATTCGGTGAGGGTCGGGGTCAAACTCTGTTCACTTTCATTTGGACTACCCCATATGCAAACATTTATTTTTTATTCTGAACAACCTGAATTACTTTCACTCAATTTTTTCTCTTTTCGATATCCTTTGTTTTTCAACAAATAATTGGGAAATTGTGTTTAAATTGATTGCACTTGTTGAGTGATCATGTTTTCTGTTTGAGTAGAGTAACTTCATAATTTTATCGTACATTTCAGATAAATTACAACTAGATAATTGTCTACCGTTCCCACTTCGTCATACTCTCAGTGCATGTGTGTGTGTGAATCGTATATCTTTTTCGTGACTATTTTTAATCACAGTACTCACGTGGATATATTAGAGACACACGATTTTAGAGACGGTGTCTAGTATTTAGTAGTCAGACTTTAAGGTCAAGTACGTACAGCACATGTAACTTATAAACCTTGATCCAATTGCGAAAAGAGACTGTTTTAAATGGACCCAAGACCTACATATATCCATTTAATTACAGTCGCTGACTATAATCACGATCATATTCTATATGGCAGCTGTGAGATCTCTCGTCATAAAAATTCATACCACAAAATCATTCTAATCGTGAGTTCAACATATATTGAATGAGATTATTTTTCGGTATTTTAATTATGCCGTACTGCTTCGAGTCTTGATCGTATAATTTACTTTATTGTTTTTCTTTTCATCCTTTAGTCGTATGTCGGCGATACCGTGTTCCTACTCGAACCAATACAGAATGATAATGATGATAAATACGGATAAACTTACCGCGAGGAATGTCCGCAGAATATTTTGCGAAATCGTTACACCTCCACGACGCGATAAGACCACCGGAGGTACGACTATGTCCAAAGGAAGACGCGGCAGTTCCATCCTGACTGAAATATAAATGAGTTACATATTTTCTTCTGTTCAATGGACTGGGGTGTAATTATCAATTTTCTTAATTTAGGAGAATGGAAATGAACGCAAATCCAGTGTCTGCTCGTTATATGACTATCGACTATCAGTCTGATATACTTGTTCTCATTGCGTCTTTTTTTTTTCGTTGGCTTCAGGTGTATTTTTTCGTTGTTGTTTGTTTCGCTACTGCGATTCACATCGCGGGCTATTGTGAGACGCAATATAAATACGGGTAATGTTACTCTTGCCAATACGTACGAGAGAGGTATTTCTCAGCTATAATTGGAAAGGCGACGAATCCAATTAGTTAATTTGTTGGATGAACCGGGCGTTACCTCGATACGATAAAAATACACACCAAACTCCCAGAGGTATTTTCTGCTTGTTATATACGTACCCCTATAGTAACCGGAAGTCCAGAATCTCTGATATACGTTCCAAGGTTAATAATTTGAAGAAGAAGCAAAGAAGCAAAGATAATATATTTTCAGTTGGGCGTTGTTCATTCGCCACACCTAAAAGTGAATAACGAACCGTGGAAATATTTTTTATATCGGTCTCGTTAATTTAAATAAATTCGTATGTATTTACTATCGGTATGTCTGAAAGACTAACGGTCAGACGATGATCGAAACAAGTAGAGAATAATAATGATGATAAGGGTCGAAGAGAAACAAAAAAAAGTATAAATAATGGATAAAGAACGAGATAAATAATAAAGAACGATTTGTGTTAATTAACGATCATTTGAGTATCTGCTTTCCATAAACAAATGTTTATTTTTGTTACAAGTCAATTACCAATAAAAAAAAAAACCCAGACAATTTTCATGATTCAATTTTGCACCTAAAATCGATGCCAAATTTTCGCCTTTCGTGTGTCCAGAGATACGAAAAGCTGTATAAAAAAAGAAAAATAAAAGGAATGTAAAGAAATATATGTACGCGCGTCTGCCTACGTTGGATTTAGTGGACTTGTTGGTTCAGAGTTTTAGAGTATATATCGTAGGTAGGTAAAAGTCCGGTATCGTATTTATCGATATCGATTTACATATTATAGTTGGACTATTACAATTTTCGAAGAGAAACTGAGTAATAAGATTCGCGCGTTTTTCAGCGGTTCTTTTCGGTAGACTAATTGTAATTTTAAGCCATTTTCTGCGACGATGGGAGTGAGTCTGCGAGTGCGCATGCGCCTAGGAGTTAAAACCGGTCATTATTGTACTCCGCGCATGCGCATTCGCCCTCAAGCGTCAAATTATCCAACGATTCAACCTAACCTCGAAACTCGTAGATCATACTCTGTTCCTTCTCCTTAACTTTTTTGGCCACTGGTTGGTTAACCACATAGCCACCATCCTTCGATCATACTCTTGTTAGGTGTATGCAGAATCGTGTGCGACAAGGAGGCAACGGTCCTTTCGTCACGCGTGTTTGCAATATTCTTCTTCAACCTAATCACGTTCGGCTTAAAAGTACCGAGTTTGCCTCCTTGTTGCACAATATAATATCATCTCGATGTCTCGTCCTAAACTTTACATCAATCAAACGATGTGCTCAGCCAAAACCCCGTTAAGAGCAGATTCCCCTGTGTGCGAGTCAGTAACCTTCCCCCACTCCCATAGTTTCAGCGCTCTACCTGACAGGGGGCTGCGTAGAGGCATGGAATTCACCCCAGCCCGCTGCTCTTAACGGGGTTTCACTGTAGCAGGTGTATAGTACAATATTTTCTATCACACATGCATTAAAAACTCGAGTCTTTTGCCCTCCTTGGCGGGATGGAAGTCTCAGTTTTTTGACCGGGGAAATAACTTTGGCAGCAGGGAAAAAAACTCTCGTAACCATAGTAACGGTGAAATGAACCAAGAAAGTGCTGCAAGGAAGTCTGAAAGCTAATTTATCGATTCTAGCCAACTTCAGACTGTTTCATCGTTAGGATCTCAACCTGTATATAGAAAATAGCAGAGTTCAATTATTTTGAACATTCCGATGCGTCAATATCCGAGTTCGGGTCTTTCGAATTGGGTGCGGAATTCATTTTTATTAGTTTTGATGTTGCTACATGTTGAGTTGAAAACAGAAAACAGACACATTATTAAACAGGATTTCGGAATGTGTCCTTGACCACAACGATAAAAAATTCGCAACAGTATCGAAACACTTCTCAGATTCAATTTCAACACATTCGCGTTAAAACTGCTCGTAACAAGACCGGATTTCGATCGAAGATGTTGAAGCAAAAAAGAGGCGACTTTTATTTCTCGTCTGACACAAGGAAAACTGGAAATATTCCGACACCCCGAATAGACCGATACTCACTCCCAACGTATCCGATAGTCACCAGACGTAAATATTGACGATTAAAATTATGCCACTGTGAATAATCAACCACTTACTCAACAGAGACGCAGGAGCGTTAGATTCGAAGCATGCGATAATCCTCACTGTTACACACTTCCGTTGATGCGTTACCGTTACCAAAAATCGCGCCAATTTCTGACCCCGAAAGTTCACATGGTAGGCATGACGCACAACAACAAACTGATCGACCCACGAGAGACGATTATCCCTTCCGTAAAGTTCGAGTGGTAGAAACGAACAGATGAGCCACTTCTTTCTTCCACTACGTACCTACGTCACCGATGGAAGAACCGAAGAGGAATAAAAAACTTTTAGGTATAATAAAAACCCGCGGTTGTACGGCGAACGTGGGATAGAAGAGAGCCAGGATGCAGCTGTGTGCCAGTCTCTCGTCGAGAGTATAAAGTCCTACGAGTCTAAGCTCACAAAGTGAGGAAACTAGACTAGACTATAGCTTAAATATCCAGAGAGTCGAAAGTGGTATAGTAAACAAGACTTCCATGCTGAGTGGTACAGTGTCGACCGCATACGACGTACTACAGTCTGTTGATAGGCATAATCTTGAACTCTAGAAGCCTCAGCCGCAGCCTCAGCCTCGGCCCAGGGACGTTGAAAATATTTCATTGCGAGCCGCCTTGGCCCGAATTATTTTCGTCTTTAATTTTTTCCATTTCATATCACGACCCTCGATGGAGACATAAATTACTACGAAATCGTTTCGATCACAAATCAATATTATCACGAGGAATCAGTTATGTTTTCCCCGGCGAAGGTTGATCGGTGTTATTCAATATTTAATATTCACTGAGCGTTACGAGGTTCCTCAGTCGAACGGGGGGCACATCGGGTGCCGTGCGAAACTTGAAACTTTCCAGTATGCATGCGATCGACGGAACACCGGTGCTTCCCGCTCTCTAGTCTCTGATATCAATGTTACGCATATATTCAATCCGTGGCGACATCTCACACGGGAAATTTAATCGCTATTCGTACCTTCTCTACCTCCGCTTTACCTACAGCTAACCAGATGTAGATCCGTTAGCGTTGGTCAGGTAGATCTTACAAGCCCTTTGTCCCCCTCTCTTCGACCCTCTTACGGACACCTTAAGGTGAAATGAAAGTCACGTGACCTCGATATGATTTACACTTGGAATTTTCAAACGCTATTTTCTCAGCCAAAACACATTCGATTGATGTGAAATTGATATCAGTGACGTAGAAAAACTTAATAAAAGGCCTGCCAATCGTGGATTTTCGAATATCGAAAGACATAATCAGAATTTTGTGTAACAATATTGTTCTGTAACCCAAGGAGGTGCTGCCCCTCGTGGAGAGAGGCAGCACTTCTTTGGATTACAGAACAATATTGTTAAAAAAACTGTTATTACGTCTCGATTTTCGAAAATCCACGATTGGCAGGCCCTTCATTGAGTTTTTCTACATCACTGATATCGATTTCACATCAATCGAATGTGTTTTGGCTGAGGAAATAGCGTTTGAAGATTCCAAGTGTAAATCATATCGAGGTCACGTGACTTTCATTTCCCCTTAACAATAAGCCTGATAGTCTATAAATGCTAGAAACTTAGAATGGGATAAATGTATAATTTCGAATTTTGTTTATCGAATGCGATGGAAACATGCATGAGGATGGAATACTCGCTTCATCGTAATCGTATGCAGATATGCTTCAACACTTCCGGCTAACTTGTTACTGTGCGCGAGGGATGGAAGATTGCGCCAATTCCGGTCTCTGCGCAGGCGGAAGTAGTAGGAAATACATACAACCAATCAAAGTGTCCGGATGCTCATTTTTCGATTCCAGCCAACTTCGGATCAACCAGTCGTTAGGGACTCACCCTGTATATGGCAATTGTGCATAATAATTGCATTGAAAAGAAGCTGGATATTTTTTTTTGCCCTATTACCTGTTTCTGGAATTTGTTATAATGAAAATAAAGTCTTGACATGCTTTTCCACTTCTTATACCGTGTTGAAGTCGTCCAAACGATGTATTCAGCCTACTATTCAACTTTTAGAAGTTCAGACCCGGGCTAATTGATTGTATTTTTGATCTTTTTATTAAGAATTTGATTCTTTTGAGGGAGACGAAAAGTAGTCAGGTCGTGAAGATCGTTATTTTGCATACTTACTCATCACATTGATAGATAATAATTTTTATAGATTTACTTCTAGGTTTTTTTAAAGCTTGAATTCGAATTTAGACTCATTCTTAAAAACTGCGGAACAATACACTTCTTCTAGGGAACGTGAATGCAAAGATGCAAAGAACCCGAATTTTAGGTATAACAGCAAACAAGAATTCATTGAAGATACGAGATACACAAAAACTATGTGTAATCATTCATGAATCGTAGTCCTTCTTGGTATTCGCAATAGTTTATCGATCATAGAGGACACATTGACTATAAAAGAGAAGAAGGGACCGAAAATAACTGTACATAATTTATGTAACAATAACTTTTTTTATTTCTTCATTCGTTGGTAAAACACGCCTCGGGTATAAAACACGCTTCCACATTCACATTCGATGACGTATTAAATTCAGTCTCGAATAAACTTATGGTGATTACCGTCATCCTCTACCTTATGTTGTAGGTGTAAATTTAAAATTGCACCACAATTAATGTTCAATGTCTTATTTCGACTATCACTCGACCGTTCTAAACTCTCTTTGTCTTATTATTCTTAGCGAACTGTGGAAACCCTGGAGTTTATCACCTCATCATTTCGAGTCGGCGGGATACATAATCTTACAATAATTCAATAATAATATCTTCAACGTTATTCGATCAATATTTTCAGCATCGGCGTTAAGAAACTTGGAGAAAAAACAAAAGAAAACATAGATTCCCTTCATCAGCCATTTCTGAACTGTTTTTTCCAAATCTAACAAACAATTTACAAAAGCATAAAAGGATAATCTTAACGCTTCTAAGAAGAAATAGAAATTAGGAAAATGACAAATCGAGTTTGACTCATTCATGAATAATGCTAATCACTGAGTATTCAGAGTATTCGTCTATTGCGGATGAATAAGTTATTTCATAATCGCAGGATGATCTAGGGTCGTTCTATTCTACGACTTGTCAACATTTTAACATCGCGCGTAATCGTATCTACGCGAATGGCAGATTACAATTTCACTCTGGGTATAGTATATTATTTGGCTCTAAATTCGCAAAGCTAATCGTCGTTATCCTCGAAATTTTGATGAAATCAAAACTGGCTCATTTAAAAATCTATCGAATCTCGTGGATCATTTAATGAATGATCGTAAAAAATCATGAACTAGTAGCTCTAAATTACTCGAAAAGCACCTTCCGTTTCTTTCCTCCCTTTTGGCAGACGAAGTGGGTAATTTTTTTTTCTTTTCTTTTCGTTTTATCAGAGATTAAGTCTCTTGGACGTAAAATTCATTACATATACATATGTACCTGTATGTATGACACGTAACATTGATCAAAGGAGGATAGAATATAAAGAAAGAAAATATACTATCGATTCGTGTACCACGGAATTGAGTATTTGATTCTTCCTCAAGTTATTATATGACTATCATCAATTCGTAAATGAGTCGTCGTGGACCGAAAGAGACGTGTTTCTACTGTCCGGTGATTCGACCTGGACTACGCTGTAACGTTTTCGCAATATCTCCTGAAGATCGTTGTTCGGAGTGCTCTCACGCTTTGATCTCAACGGTCTTCCACCAGGTGATCTGAAATAGCGATAAAATTAGTTACTGATGCAAAACACCTATAATTACGATGCGAGCTTGTCCATGGTGGAAGAAAAATTCTTTATATCTCGAAATTGACGTAAATTCCCCAAATCCATTCATCAAACTAATTTACTTAATTTCTTTTTCATCGGATTTTATGGAATTAATCAACTTTTTGTTATTCAATTTGTGTATCACAAATGAACGATATTTACCTCGCAACAGGCTTCAATTTCACCTTCTCCATATCCTTGAGAATATCTCCCATTGATTTCTGTGAATACAAGTTCGGTTTTGGCCGTTCGATCGTCGTGTGATCCTGGAGGCTCGCTCTTCTCGCTATGTGTGGTGTGCCGGGTGGTGGTAGTGGCGGCGGAGGTGGAGGAGGACGGGGTGGATCATTAGCGTACGAATTATGGTTGGACGTGTCCGAAGGCGCTGTGGAAAATCAATCTCTGATGTAATTTCAAATCAGAAATACTCTCCGCCTCATTTCTTATCAAGTTTCAGCTAAATTAAATTTTATTGAAGGATTTTAATCAATTTTCTAGGGTCTTGAGGCCCGTGGAAGTTCTGCATAAAATTTTAGACGATCGCAGCAGGCTTCATCTCCCAATATTCGCTCATCCTAAAAGATACGAGGTGTGAAAATGTCGGGATAATTACGGTCCGTGTGT
Organism: Euura lappo; assembly: GCA_018257835.1. Classification (NCBI taxonomy): domain Eukaryota; kingdom Metazoa; phylum Arthropoda; class Insecta; order Hymenoptera; family Tenthredinidae; genus Euura; species Euura lappo. The sequence continues at coordinate 241,932 of JAEUYN010000705.1, forward strand.
TTCATCTGCTGGACAATTGTCGCTATCTTTTCCCTCATTTCTTGCAGCTCCTGTTCCAAGGCGAGCAATCGGACCTCAGAGCCGAAGCTTATCGTTTCCAACAAGTCTGGTTTGCTCCCGGACAATCGGCCACTGAAAATGTTTGAACATAGGAGTTAAAGTAACAAATAATTCAACGATCACGAAGAAAATTGTTTCAGGCTTTAATCACGCAGGGAAGCAACGATTTCGGAGTCAGAAGACTGAATTTTTCCATCGATCGTCGCAATTCAGGCACCATCGATAGTCTTTACCTGATTAATCCAGATCCATTAGAGTCATTGACGTCGCAGTTAGAGTCATCGCCGATCATCGAATTGGTCATCGAGTGCAGAGCCGTGACGCTGACGTAAATCTTTGGCAATGGTTTGAGCGGTAGAAATGAACCGATTCTTCTGACTATGCTACGGTTCCTACCGTAATATTTCGGAGGTTCGGTCATCTGTTGAAATATTGGACGAAATGATAGAATAAAAACGAGTTGAATTAATTTACGACTGGAAAAGTGAATAATAATTGATCATCAATTTTAGATTTTAATCTAGATAATCAGAGGCGATCGTAATCAACGTCAGTCATAATCATAATATATTATTCTGAGATAAAACGTCTCGAAAATAAACAAGGTTATGTGAAAACCGTGACGTAATTCGTGTCGGAATGCTAAGTGCGTTGGATTTTTCTAGAGCATCGCTCTAACAGGTTGTGAAATAATCACGCGACACTTACGAAGAGGGTGGAGATTGTGTTGTGACGATTTTAAATTCGGGGTTAGGTTGAGATTCCGGATCGAAGGGCCGATGAACTCCGCACATGTAGTAGTATTAATCAATTCTCTCTTACTCACCTCGAATTTATTTACAATTAAACATTCGTCGGATCTAATTTTCGTCGAACCTCCCGACTGCTGCTTATCACTATTTACGTATGTTTAAGGCTGTGTGTGTGAAACAAATTTTGTTATCAATTTCAAAGCCGCGTCAACCACTGATTTACCCTAATCGCAGGTTTCTATCTTTTCCCCGTTGTTCTTTTTTTTTTTTACTTCTCTCATGAGAATGGAGAACGTGCGACAAAATGCGTGTCGTCACTTCGAAACACCTCATCGACCCTCTCATTGGTCAATCGCGCCCGACCTGGGCTGTGATTGGTCTAGACGGGGCTTCCGTCTCATCCTCATTGGACGACCAGCGCTTGCGCGCTGGCCAATGAAAAGCTAGACCCAACTAGTTATGAGAGAAATGGAGCAATGTGATTGGCCAGCACAGCCAACTTCATCTTCATCATTCGAATGCCTTCACTTCGCGCGAATGACTCTTAATTTCTTTTTATTTTTATTTTTGTATTCAATTTTTGTTCTATTTCACGATTTATTTCAGATCAGATTGAGTATAATGACGTCGTTTTGTTCATATGATAATGTTTCAATCGAAAAATTATTTTTTCGTGTATACGCTGGAATTGTTTAGACTGTCATATAAAAAGTAGACACCGTCACAATCATGTCGCTGTGTGTCTGACGGTGTCTGTTTTCTTGCCTTGTTGGAAAGCTCCCAATACAGGGTGAATCCCTGACGACTCAACGAGTCTAAAGTTGGCCTGGAATCGAGAAACGATCTTTCACACGCAAGTCTCGGGAGGATCATTCCTCGATTCTAGCCAATTTCAGACTGTTCAATCTGAGGTTCAATCGTTAGGAATTCTATCTGTATTAAATGAGCTTTCAGACAGAGGCGCATTCGCGTTGGGTAAGTAATTTTTATCATAATGATGAACCAATCCAGCCAATCAGATCATAGCGCCTAACTTCAGAGCGGTGCTATTCGACATCTGATTGGCACATCATATCAACGCGAATACGCCTCAGTTGAACTGGTCCAGAACCGTCTGAAAGCTTGTTCTTCGATTCAAATCCACTTCAGACTTGTTGAAGCGTTAATAAAAGTGAAGTTGGCCGCAAATCCATATGACGACTGCGAATCGCGCATGCGTACAGCTTCATTATGGATGACGGATGTTTACACTTTAGGAATCCACGCTGTACAGATATTGTAGAAAATTAACGAATGACAGAAAATAAACGTAATTATTGATAATAATGACACTGCTTCATTTTGTTTGTTCTTTTTCAATAATTATGATTTCAAAATTTACAAAAAATACTCTAATCAGTCTTAACAGACACGACAATTGTCATAAGAAGATAATTTCTCGATAAAATTTTTTTTTTCTTTCATTCTTCTTTGTTCCGAATCAACTTGAATGTACTCAGATGTGATGCATTGACGTGATCCTACTCGCAGTAGTTCAAATTTGTCCACCAGATGTCGTGTTGACCAAAAACAAACGAAGATTACGATCGAAGGATCGGTTTTTCCGTCAGACTCTGCCGTCTATGTGTATAATGTCTTCGGTATTAGTTCATGGGCGACTACCAGCACGGAACCATTTCCACAACCATAGTTTGAAAAGTGAGTTGTCATTCGATCAGAGCTTTGAATAAGCCGCTTTGAATCAACCAACGCAATAAAACCACCGAAAATGGCTCTTCTCGGCGGATATTCGGCCGGATCATTCCCTGATTACGAAGTTCAGGGGGCAAAAAAAGTACATTTCAGCCCATACGCCGATAACGGAGGGTAAGATCCCGAATAACCTCAAAATTTACGTCCATCACATTCACCGTTCGAACTCTCTCAGCCCACAAAATTCAACAATCACTCGTCCCGAATCCCCTCCAGGCTCTTAATCCATAAAAATTCTGTAAAAAACACGGCTGGACAATTTTTTTTTATATCGCAATAATAAATCGCGGATCATCGCTCTCGTAATTTAGGAGCGTGATGGCGATAGCTGGCGAAGACTACGCCATAATCGCGGCGGACTCTCGTCTCAGCACCGGATTCTCAATATTCACACGGGAGCAGGAGAAGCTCTTCAAGCTTTCCAATACCACGGTTCTGGGATGCTCAGGATGCTGGTGCGACACCCTGACGCTTGCCAGGATTCTCCAGGCCCGTATGCAGGTCAGAGGCGGAGGGGATCTCAGAGTTTCTTTGTTATAATCTGTGCGACTTATCCGTGACTATTATTGCAGATGTACAAGCACGCGCATCACAAGGATCTCACAACGCCTGCAACCGCGCAAATGTTGTCCACTGTGCTCTACTACAAGAGATTCTTTCCGTACTACGTGAGCAACATTTTGGCTGGATTAGACGAGAATGGCAAAGGCTGTGTCTACAGCTACGATCCCATCGGACACTGTGAACGGTCAAATTTCAGAGCCGGAGGCTCAGCCGGCGCCCTTTTGCAGCCGCTGTTGGATAACCAGGTCGGATGAAGCAGAGAATTCGAAAAACTGTTCAGAATTATGAATATCGGTCTGAAATAGCGAGAAGAGACTCGGAGGATTGCTAACGTCGTTTTTCTTCGGGTTTCAGATCGGCTACCAGAACCAGGAGGGAGTTGCGCACGATCCCCTACCCCAAGATCGAGCTCTCGCCATAATGAAAGATGTTTTCATATCCGCAGCTGAGAGAGACATTTATACCGGGGATGGTATTTACATAAATATAATAACAAAAGACGGTATAAAAACTGACAAGTTTGCACTCAGGAAGGATTGATTTTACAATTATAATTTTGAATTCGTAATAATTGCGATTATTGAATACCCTGTTCTTTAATAAAAATAAATAAATAAGAGAATTTTCAAGCCCAAGAATTCTTCTTTGCTCTTTCTCCTCATCTTCGCGACTTCCTCAATCTCCCAGAATTTTTTCTCAATGGATAATGTTTACTGATTCACAGCGAGGGTTGAAAAACGGATCTATCAATTTCATAGTTATCAAGGGAATCGGTAGTCTGGCGCTAAGTACATTAGAAAAAAAAAAAAATGTTTTTTTCGTTATTGAATTAGTCATCTGATTACAAGATAAGCTTTATTTCTGATCAACTATTATAAGTTATAACATGTGTGTCGTGGTAGCGATCTACATTGATAATCCCACCTAATTTTATATTATGCATGAAATATTACTCGACAAAAACACGTATTACAATTAAGGATATTTGAGTTTTCTTAGTTTTTTTTTTTTTTTTTTTAATGTCATTTAAAATATTTCCTTATTTCATTTTATTCATCTCATACAATCCAAAATAAAGCAAAAACTATAAATGTATTATAATTTTACAATATACACCGTAATATACTATATTATATATATATAAAAAAAAAGTAAACAACCGAGGAGATGATAAATAGGCGTTGAAGTACTAGGTAGATTTTTAAAGTAATAATCATAATCAAATCACATTTTCAAACGTCTATGATTCATTGGTGCAAAATTCATTTTCTCATCGTACAGGTAGGGCAATGAGACGGGGAGGAAAGAGGATAGGTCAGGGATACAATCATGTATAAAGTATCAATTTCCATCCACTTATTATTATTCTGTTAGACATACATTTAAAAATCTGTAAAAATATTCATCAATATCGTAGTATCGTCGTTGCAACACCTTCATTCATAAATACAGTAGTAAATCATGTCTCACGAGTGATTATATAGTTTTTTTTTCCTTTATAGCTAGTAGTCTTTTACAAAAGAAAAAGAAAGAAAGAAATTTGTGTTCCTCTCTCACAATTCAATAAAACAGATCGATTCAGCTTACTATATTCGTTTAGTCGATTCACCACCTCTGATTAAAGCATGTATAACATACTAATAAACAAGTGGATGAAAGGTCTTAAATCTATGTAAATAGAGAAGTTCCTTTTTTTTGTGTTTTTTTCTTTTTTTTTCTTTTTTTATTCCCCCGAGATTTTAATTCTTTGTCCCGGGGGGCAGCAGCAGTACCTGTCCACGATCTTTTCCCCTCAGCTTGGTACCAAGTACTCGTTCTATCTTACCAATCACGAGTTGATTAGGTATTCCCCTTCCCGCTTCGTAGTCGTTTATCACTTGCGGCTTTTCGTTCACTTTCTAAACAGTTTCAAATCGATGTTAGAACATGTTGGTATATGGTGGCTGTTGGTCAGAGAAGTCATGGAATAGTCAGGGAATCCGAAAAAAAGGTCAAGGAATTTTATGGCGATGCAAAACGGCTGGTAACTATAGAGGGGCCCAAAATAAGTGAGAAGAGTGAGTTTTTCACTCCAATAAGTGGCTAATCAGTGACTGGGAACTAACTAGATCAACGGTCGTTGCAATTGATTGTAATTCTAATTGCAGTAGAACACAAGAATAATTTGAAGCGATTTTGCACGATATCGAACAGATTTGAGAAAGAAAACTGAATTGTGACCAAAAAAATGACTCAAGTGATCAAATCTTGTAAAAAGAGAGTTCGATTGCAAGAAGTGACTCGCTACCAGCCCTGAATTCTCCGGAACAGCTGGGTATTGGGTCCTTATGTTTTGACCAGTCGAAGTCCGAGTGATGGGCTGCACCGGGCATAAATTTCGCTAAGATCGGTGGAGGACAACCGGTGGCGGCCCCTCGGTGACACAGTTCCCAAAAATCTTACCGTCGCTAGATCCTTCTGAGACATTCCTTTGGCCTGACGACCCTGTTGGATCAGTTTTCCAAGGTCCAGGGGAACTTTGTCATGCTTAAGTTCCTCGGTTTCGCGGTCAAGTTTCGCCGTATTTTTGGTGGTAACATGCTGCTTGTTAGCCCCTCCGCCCCCTGAGGATATAGAATGTGAAATCTGGACACTTTTTTTATCGCCGCATCGAGGCGCCGAAAATAAGGGGAGGGGGTATAGAAAATATCGACGGTATGATGATACTCACACTTGGACTGTGTGTCAACAGCGACGCCTTGTCGTCGAGCCGCGTTAACCGCCTGAAATGATAACAAAGCTCTCGGAAAAATGAGTCGATTAAAAAGACAGTCTGTGGGTGGCGAGCCTTGAGACCGTCCTAGAATCGTTTACCTGTTCCGATTTCATCGCAGCTGCTTTTGGGGCGCGTTTACGCAGGGTTATTGGCACGGTATCCCAGTCAGACATGGTGAATTATGTTACGGTATTCGTACCTTCGGGAATTATTCCTCTTCGATTTTATTACGTTTTTTATTATTCTCAGGATTTATTCGAGCAATTTCTTTCTCGGATTGGTTCTCACCGAAAAACTCGCAATTTATTGAAACACGAAATATAAGGTTTCGTAGATACGACCAAATTTAACACACCACGTTGCTCACTTGTGTCCAGTTTTCATTCGTCGCGTCGACTTCCGCACTCTACGATCTCATTTCGTCTAACTTTATTGTTAGACGATACATTTTCGTCTCTTCATGGCTTACGATATTCATTTTATTCGTTCGTTGGAACAAAGATCGAATGTAATGTTATTGAAGAGATTTCTAGAGTTCTTAGACCCCGACATATCAGCGAAATATTTATATGGGTGAATTCCATTTCGGTATTATGAGGAATTCTTCGAATTCTAACGGAAGACTTCCAAGGACTTCCAGGGATTTCCGAAGAATCTCAAAGACTAACGTTTGAATATTTTTAGGAATTCTTCCAATTCTAATCGAAGAATTTCAAAGACTTCCAATTGAAAGAGTTCCGAGACTAGTACATAGTGTACATAGGACATATGTTATTCCACGGATCACAATCCTCGTTGCAGCATTTCGAAGACAAAAGAAGGATATATGTCGTGACCTTGGCCTATTGTGGATTTTCGTTATCAATTTTCCCGTAAACGGTCTCTAATGTAGGCATATTTTGCGAGCTGTAGGTATACAACGAAGACTAGATATTTATCAGAAATTTCTGAAAGGTCACGATATGAATAGATCCTTGACCTTCAATTTAAGACCAAAAGTAATAAAATTGTGTGTACGACTAGCGAGAAAAATTGTATGAGCTGGAACTTCAGCGCGGGAAGGCGATTCTCAGGCAACGTCCTTGACTTTTATGCCCATGTTTTGCCTGTCTACAGAGTTTATACACACAGTTTTCGCTTGGTTCAAGGGGGTGCCTGTACTCGGATATTTTAAAATATTCCAGTTTCATTAAAAAAAAAAATTAAGAAATGGCATGAAATCTCTACGAAATTATGATAGTACTTTCGTAGAGTTCCATGCCATTTCTTCAGGATGTAGAATTCCGCTAAGAATCTATTTTTGGGGATTTAGTTCCGTCGAAGCCAGGAAGTAAGAGGGAAGGAGACGACACTCAAGCCTGCGTGCCAGCAAAAAGTGGGACCAGTTTTCGGGTAGGGTTCGTAGTACCGATTCCCGCCAATCGCCGCGTACGTGTTCTCCGGTCGTTCGAAATACGTAAGACGTAAACGACGTAAACAAACAACTGTCAACTAGTAACCCGGTAACCTCAAATCTAAGATCGGTTCCCTAGAGTTTCTGAATCAAAAAATCAAATCCCCATGGTAAAAAAAGGCGTTGTCATGTCGTGTTTCATACCGGGACGTAAATCGTGATACATATGTGACAGCGGACAACAACTTTCACATATAGCAGACGCTGCGCAGTCGGCCATTTCGTTAGCCATCAGCTGTCATACTCAATAATCATAATAACTGAACGACCGAACATCAACTGCGCTCAGAGCGGCAAAACGTTGTACTAACGAACTCTGCGCTGAAATCTGGCCCACTTTGGTTCTTCGGAGTGTCGTCTCCTTCCCTCTTACTTCCTGGTCGAAGCACCCCACGACTCGACGATTAACGAGTAGTTTACAGATTGGAAAAATATATTTGGAGAAATAAGAAATCCGTTTATTGAAATCGAATTGAATGCCGAATTCTAAAGGTGAGATTCAACAGCTTTTTTTCGATATAAAGTGAATTACACGTCGGTACATAAATTTGTGTTTTGGGGTTATTTATCGCTCTATGCTGAAGAGAGACTCTCGCTATGGGTCGATTACAGGGCTGGACTTTCTTTGACATTTTCTTTTAGTTCAGTCTCGGCTATACTTGAAAGCCTGCTCACAGAGTAGCAGCTTGTCGAAAGAGCTTTTAGCGAAAAGCTGATTTATAGCGAGCGGACTCATGAAGCGTGACTATCGTGTTGGTAGATTAGAGCGTTTTCTTTAAGGGCGTGCACCACTCCTTCTTTACCGGCTCCGTTGACGGGATTTTGTTTCCCTACCGAACTGTAATTGACAAAATCTAGTCGAATTTGGACAGTACACTCATTGAGAGGTATCGAATAGTGAAGACTCATTCACTTTGCGAAATATAGAGATAGGGAAAGCGATAGAGCGAGGGTATAAAATGGCGAGCAGTCATTGCTAATGAGAAAAAAATAAAGTTCACTTTCGTCAAACCAATGACTTTCAACCCAAAAGACATGTGTTTACAATGGACGACGAAAGTATGCGCTGATTCCGTGAGTTTGTTTTCGACCAGAACGGAATCCAGTAGCTGCCCGGCGAGTAGACCATGACCTTAACCATTCTATTCGGAGTGGAAAATTCTGTGTTACAGAAAAACCATTTTTATGATTGCGTTGATCATTACGTTGGTTTGGATTTATTTCACTTATCTACGGGGATGCTTTTTTTTATTGATATAAACACCAATTGAGGCGACAACTAACTCTCTACAAAATCTTAAACATCAATGTACCGTTTACATAAGTACAATGGTCAGTTGAAAGTTCGCTAACGTTCGAAAAGGTCTCTCTTTCGCGCCGTGCTATGACGTCACTGTTCGGTATAGCAAGCCCGCCATCTGGCGTCATCTATGAGAACCCACTCCTTACTCTACAAATATGCCGCTAAAGTTGCGGATTCCGACGACACGGCTGTACCAGCGCCTGGCAATATGCAGCCGCATCGACGTTAATGGCAGCCAGAAAGCATCTGACAAACGCATTCTGTTGGTCTGTTTCTTCTACGATTGTCTGCTGAGTTGCCTGGTTGTAGGCGTCGCAGATTCTGCAGGCACAAAAACGAGAGACAAAAAAAGAAGATGATAAGCTCTGATATCATTGGAGGCCTAAGAAATTATATTATTGTGGTAAATAGTGTAATGAGATTGTATTAATTACGTACATTATAATATTCCTAATCACAGTAGATTACTGCGTTAGACCGCGAATTGGTAAATTAAAGTATTTTTTCCTTCTTATTCTGTTCCAGAATTTCGTTTAAAAAATAAACCGAAAATAATTAGTCCTCGTGCCGAGTGATTCGTTTTTTTTTCTTTCTTTTGCTTGACATTAGCTCTTATAAAATTGACTAGACTAATTAATTCCAGTTTGCTATAGTTCTGGGTCGTGTATAAATACCAATTAACCACCGCGGAGTTGTTTTATAGTCACGCATAAAAGGGGAACTGAAACCATTTACCGGCTGTATATGAAGTTATTGTATTAAGCTTTATTATTAACAAGAATGAAAAAAAATATATGGATGCTTAATTTGCATTTTTCTTTCACCATAATAATCCTCTTCCTTCCAGTCCTCAATCTCGAAATAACTTCGAGAACAAAATTCTCAATCGTCAACGGTGAATTACAAGCGATCAGTTACCACACAATCCTCACCATTGATTTCTATGGGCACTTGAAATAATAATAAAAATCTAGTAATTATAAGTATCATCAATTTTGCTGAAGCTCTTGAATGCCCCGTTAAATCTACTCACACGACTTTGATGATCCCATAAAACACGGTATCGTTAATATTCGTTGTAATTAATCGTTGATCAAGTATTGCGTAATTATCCGAATCATGAAAACATGATTATATATTCTTCGAACATTATATGATAAGCGGAAGATCGCGAGTGCGTGGAAGCTAACGTCCTCGGTCCTCGAGCAATTATCCAGCCTACAATAGGGGGACGGTATTTTCAACGGTTTAAAAAATCTGATGTGCTTTTTTGAAGAGGATATGACGCGATGAATTTTTTGTGGGTGCACGGAGGTAAATAATCGTGAATATAATTTAAACGGGGTTCTTCTAGAGATCGAATGCGCCAGGGAATTCGCATGACCTTGGCCTAAATTGTTATTAGGGAATTAGGTAAATCGGAGGGGTTGAAGGATGCCGGTATTGATGCAGGCTGCTGGCTGACAGGGGACCCCGGAGCAAAGGGCTACCTGCAGCCCAGACTTGGCTCCAGCCTATACCCTGGCCAAATGCGTGCGCAATTGTGCGAAAGGAGTGGGAGAAACCCTCGTCCTGTTTACAGGATAACAGGATCCCGCTCAGTACTGCGATATTCTCTACCACGCAAGTACGTTCTCTATTATAAAACGTAATGTGCTCCTAGTGTAACAATTATTGTCCAGCAACAGGTGAGGCTCCCTCAAATTACCTGAATCATTTTACCATTCGAATAAATTGAAGAAAAAAAAGCACGATCCTTGACCATTTTCACCGTCACAGTTTCTGCAATTATTCGTATAAATTATATCATCACATACATCAGAACGTCAATTTTATTATATCGTTCGTTTCCACTCTACCAGGCGATACTAAAGTAGATCGATCTCATTGTTTACAGTGATTTAAAAATTCGTATCAAATCGTGAGGAGAGGGTGAATCGCACACATATCACTTTCACCGTCTATTGCCCCGAGATCAAAGGGTATAAATCGCACAGAACCGATTGCGATGAATAGATAATAAAAGAATTTTGAAATCAAGCTTTTTCCTCTTTTACTCTGAATAACGAATGAATTTCGCTAGTTTATAATTTCGTTTAATTGCTTTTTTAGCTTTCTCTTTCATCACGGGAATAGAGCGGTTCGATTACACACAATAATAACAAGTATATCGAACACGCTTCTGATAGTCCGAAGGGTATTTTGCTCGTAACGAGAATATAACCCAGTAACAAAGAAAGAGGTTTTTTTGTGTCCGTAGATTGTAATACTAATTAATTCACTACTTCATTTCCATTGAGTGATAACTCAACTGAACCATGCATCGCAAAGAAAACGTTATCCTTCAATTAAAAATAATGTAACACACAGTTGAAAAAATGTGTTGATTGTTTTAATGAGAATTTATTATTACAATTATTATTTGAAGAAGTAAAGCTGCACATCCGAGTTTCTCATAGGTTCTTAATTTTCTTTGCCAATTTAAAGTAACCGTCACTACATTTCCATCAGTCTGAAGTTGTCTAGAATCGATAAAAAAGCTTTCAGACAGTTTTGAACGAGTTCAATCCTGTGTGGAAGATGATTTCTCGATTCTATAGCGAACTTCAAACTGTTCAATAGTTAGAAATTCACCCTGTATGTAAATTATTGAAAAAGGAAAAAGAAATGTGTTGCTTCCAGAATCGTAAGAGGATTTACTGCATATCATTTGATTAGTCACGACGTTAGAAATAAATTGAAATTAGATATAGGTGAGGAATTTATATTTATCAAATTCCTGCAGTTGCAGAATTTCCGGAATGATCAATAGATCCACCGTCTCATTCGTCCTTCGTTTTATATAAATATAGCCGTTGAAAAGTTCTTCAATAATAATTCCCAGGAGAGTGTACAAGTTAAGCTCTTTTATCATTTCTTATTTCTCGTGTCTGTATATATAACTGCACTAATACTTTTCCGTATTCTTTCACCGAAGATGAAGTGACGTACTTTTCTCACGATCTACCACCGCTCAGTTAATGAAACAAGCACAAATTTTTTTTAATATTCGATCCTGATGTATTATGCAAATGTAAAATACGGGAGGCTCGCAATGTCGCCTCCATTATGCTCCAGTTATGCCACCGGAATTAATAACGATCAAAAATATTCATCAATCAATTTGAATCGCTTCAATATTTATATTTCACCACGAATTCATGCGAGAGAATAAATTCCGGGACGACTGCAATCGACTCTACATCTGATCTGTTTAACTCCGTGAAATAGACTCGGATAAGGGGAACAAAAAAAAAAAAGAAAATCTTATTTCGACGTATTTTATTCCCATATGGGAATACCATATCGAAGGATGAGAAAACCGATTTCGTCGCGCGTTAGGCAAGCTAATCAACTCCTTGATACATTTTTTTTTCGGTCTTCACCTGAGGCTACGTGGCGAGGATTGTTCAGACGATGTAACACACGTATCGTTTCGAAGTGAATTTAAAAGAACTCCGTACTTTACAATTTAAAAAAATTTTTTTATCCATATAAACGTGTAAGAAAAAGGGTGGATGAATATGGCCTGAAGGATTCGTGCTATTATTCAAGCTTTGAGAATACTCGAGAGCCCCCCCCCCCCCTCCCCGTAGGGCGACGTACATAGGTACGTAGCTTCAAGATATATGGAAAGGTCCAAAGGATATATATTTTGAGTAATATAATATCGAGGAAATTGAAGAAAATTGACGGTCTACCTACTATCTTCCCACTATATTTTCTGTACAAAAAAGCAAAGAATTCACAAAGATGTTACGCAAGTAAAGACGTTATATGTCGGACGCCACAGACTTCTTGTCCTTTGTGTACCTTGTACTATTGGCAACAGGATGTCGGACCGGATAATATGAGAAGTTACGTAGTGGCCGCGAGCTTAATATGTGATTTTATGACCGAAATTATCAATGTAATAAAGTTTGTGAATTTGAACAAATGTATAAAAAATCACATGATGAATATATAAGGTTGACCATATGATTTTTGATACGTCATAACTGATAAGCCACGCTTGTATGATACATAACGTGATTTTTTATACATTTTTTTTCAAATACCCAAGATAAGACATATAATAATTCACGTGCTTAATTCTTTCATAACGTTATATGATTTATCACATCAGCATTTTCGTCTGCTCAATTTTTGTACTCTCATATAGAAAGAAATATTGGTTCAGTAATCAATTTAAACTTTTTTTATTCATCAAATCCTGAGAATTATTTATCAATATGTAATTCAATATTACGCCACAAGCTTTGAGTCTTGGAAAACTGATAATTGCAGGAGAGTTTCTCGAACGACACGCTCTAAGTTATGACGCACAGTTTGAAATTTTAACGTCAGAAACATTTCTGTCAACGTAACAGGAAAATTATCGTCATTTGCCCTATGAATCAGATATTGAGTTTCATAAAACTTAAAAAATTATTTAGTCGTTGAATTGAATTGAAAAGCTGTAAAAACTAAACTTTGATCTTGCCATTTTTTCACAGAAAAAACAGAAGTAACTTTGTGCTTGATGCCTTTGAGCTTTAATTGGAATAAGATCTGTTCCTTTAACTTGCATACTTCTCGATAACGGTATTTTTATCATCATTATTTTATTTCGCCAGTTCGCAGAACGCTGCCGGCATTCAGAGAAAAGATATAACGTCTTACCGAATAAACCTATTGAATTCGGGAAATGAAAAAGACTAGCTCCGCTAGCTCGCTAAATTCGATAAAAGTGGAATGAAAATTGATTTCTGCGGGGGTGTAAATTCGCTCCGATGACAATCGTGCCTCGGCGGTGATAGCAAATGAAAATTTATTTGATATTTGCAATTAGCTGTTCGAGGTAGTCGTCTGGAACCCGTTTTATCCTTAATAGCGTAAAACAGTGGTCGAGTAACGACAGTAGACTGATCCCCACGTTTTACGAGAAATCTAGAGGCAGGTGTTGTTTGTTTAGTGGTTAGCAGCGATTGGATTTGCGATAAGCCCCAAAGTTCCAAGCCGCGGGGTCAGTCGGTGGAGTAAAAGTGGAACGAAAGAAGGAACAAAAAGATAAAAGGTAGAGAATAGAGAATGAAAAAAAGAATGAAGAAAACGCGGACCTCACCCTCTTCATCTATGTATGAATCCCAATCTGCTAAGAATTCGTGACGTAATACGTCAATGTCGGGTGCAATCTTGACGTGATTTTTTTAAATATGCAGCCTCAACGCGGGTCAGTGTCTAACATAGGACCGACATCCGATATTATATCTTCGATATCGCTATATATAGTTTCAGCTATGTACCACAAGGTGTCAAGGTGGAATTAGCGTTTCAAAACTACGCGTAAGAAGTTGTGACACGTCAATTTAACGATAAGAATTTTCAACCCCGTTTCATCGTTATCGCGATGAAAGTAGGGGTAGGTGTTTTACTTCATTTTTGCAGCATTCCTATTTTTGGATTCAGCCCTTCAACTCCGTATTTTAATCACTTTGGGGGTGATTCGGAATTCGGAGAAACTTTCCATTCCTCTGAAATTGGTTTTGAAATTTGTCCAATCATTTTTCTGTTGTTGTTGTTGTTTATACTGAAATTATATTTTTGTTTTCAAAATGGATCAATAATCTTTCCAACCCTGAAATTTTCGCTTCTTTCTTTCTTTTTATTCCACGATGTCAAACTTTCATCTATAAATCTCTCGATGTAAATTATTTTTAAAAGATTGTAAAAATAATAGTGCAAGAAAGTAAAATGAATTCAGAAAGAAAACTACAAAAAATGTTGATCCAAATTTTACAGCAATCGAAAGGAGAAAATGGCTGAGGGTGAAACCTGCGAAATATTCGTCAGGAATTCTGAATCCCCCTGCGGAAGATATGGGGGTTCGACAGTTGATCGAGTTATACGAAAAAATAAAAAAAAAATAATAAAATCGAGTTAGAAATTCAGCTGAAGTTGGAACCAATTAATGTCGAGGGTTGTCAATCGCTATAGAAAGTTTAATTGATTGACAGAAAACCGAAAAACTGGTATTGGATGGGCGCACGTACCATGTTTTCAAAGTTCAAAAGTAGCAGTGCACCAAATGCTCTCGAGTCGAATCCGATATGGCATTACTTTGAAGTTGGAAAACAGTCGGCGACTGCTGGACCGGAACAAGTTTGGCGAATCCTCGACGCGTATCGAAAAAGCGATGGAAAGGTAAGAGAAAATCAAAAACATCATTTGACAGCATAATCAATGATTGTAACATTTTTTTTCGATTCAATCCCTCTGCAAATATTTCATGAACCCAGTATCGAAATATGAAAACATTTGCTCAAAGTAATCCTCGAGACAATCTTATTTCTCTAAATATGATTTGCAAAGTGCGAAACGAGTTTTTATACGGAGTGGTAGTTGGTATATATATATATATTCATTTTTTTCTCCACCCCAAGCTTGAAACTTCGCGGGTAGGTATATGTATAGGGTACCCGAATACCAAGTTCCCCATCGATTTGAATTCTGAACAAATCTCCGAAAGCCCACGATCGTGACTTTCAATTCTAAGGCTAATTAGAGTCCCCGCACCTGCTGCTGGCTACACCCTTACTATATTTAATCACTTGTTACATCAATGTTACAGAGAAATTGATGAAAATTTATGCACGTTATATTACGTGACATCTACCCACGTCTATTCAAATATACTGAATAATGTGCGGGAAACCTCTTGTACAATTTAGAATACGACGTCAAGTACCAGAGATAAAGTAGCTGCTATACCTACGTCTACCTATATATCAAATAAACCCCTCTGATGCGATGCGTTTCACTCCCACGCGTTTACTTTTAAAATTATCATATATGCCAGACGTCTCTGACATTCGTAGACACCGACCGTGGGCGATTAAATTCATGATTGATTGTCATTGTGAATGTAATAGTCACTCTCAAAGTTCGGTCTAGACTGACCTACGGAGTCTCCGTAAAGTCCACGAAGTCGTGTTCGGTCCCCGTAAAGTGCGCAAAGTCCCACGATATCTCACGAACTTCTACGAAGTCCTACGACATTCCCCGATATCCCACGAAGTAATTTTAGGTCCCCGTAAAATCCCCGAAGTCCCACGAACTTTCACGAACTGGTAACAAGTTGTTTCAACTCCCTAGAATTCTCAAGAAGTTCATTAAAATCTTGCGAATTCTTTGAAGTCCCGAGATGAGGCGTGATTATAACCCCTCGGGATAATCTGAATCGCTACCACCGGTTTTTTTTTGTTTTGTTTTTTTTTTTACCCACCCGCAATCCGGAGTTAAGAGTCCGGAAGGCAGTACAATCCGTTTAACAACCGGACGGAAGAAAATAAAAGGGTTGAAACTGCTGCAGCTTATGAATTATCAATGGGATGGATAATCGCTCTGGTATTGATCAACTATGCGGAATTACCGAGTCTGGTGTTCAAGACTTCCTCCTTCTATTCTATTATAAAAAACTACCCAACATCATGGATCGTTATATTATCATTTACTTCCTCATTGATAAATCAGTAATAATTCCGAATATATTCACCTTCGGTTTTAAAACTTGTAAATATTCCAGGGAATCGGTTCGATAAAATAAAAATAAAAATAAAAAAAATAAAAAATCGTTTTCGGTGATCGAGTATCGTGTTATCGACTCGGTTAGAGGTACAACGTAATAAAAGTTTGCGAGTTGTCAGTTTCATGAGGATCACCCCAGCTTTCCGTCTAGCCAGAAATTAATTAGGTCGTATTTCTAAAGTGTATATAAGAATTTCATTAAATTCGGATATTTTGATAGCTAATCGAACGAATGCTCCCACGATCCGGTGAAAAATTCATCACTCTTTTTGTTTCCCTTCATTTATGAGTGGGAATCAGCCTGTGCCTTCGGCTCTACTTTCATAATCCGGCGCCCTTTGATAATTCAAAAACAAAAAAATGATCATTAATCAATTAAGCCATTTTGAAACAGAAATAATTAGCCGTACGCTGATCCGGCGTGGGCGAGAAAATCCACCCTCGACCTTCTGCATGGATCAGTTCTTGTCGCGAGTATAAATTTATCATAGGGTGTAATCTACGTCCTATTAGCGAATTATAACGTTGCGAAAGTTCAACAGGGATTGAATGTCACCGTGAGGGATAGTAATTTTGTACAATTAGAGCTTTCAAATTCGCAGGAAGTATCGATATTTCTTTTCGAAAAACGGTCAGCCGAAAAACTCCACAAGCCGAAGAGAAAGGAGACGGTAACCGAAATTCTACGAGGTGGTGTTCGCCAGCTCGAAAGATTTCGACATCCGAAAATATTGCAGGTAATCCCTGAATTGTAGAACTCTGGATTTCGCGGTCTCTAGGAAGTAATGAGCTTTCTTGGATATATCAGGTAATGCACGCCGTTGAAGAATGTCCGGAGACACTCGCATTCGCTTCGGAACCCGTGCTAGCTAGTCTTGCGAACGTTCTAGCATTCCAGGAAGCAGCTGCGATTGCCAGTGCTCAGTCTTCTGCTGCAAATCAGCAAAATGTTCAGGCGAGACCTGTTTACGCAAAAGAGTACGACATGCTCGATATCGAACTGAAATACGGATTACTACAGGTGAGATATTTTTTTAATCATTTTTTGTGAGGTTTTTGGATTTTTTTAAAGTCTGAATCGATATTTATGATGCAATATTTCAAGAAAGGGTTTTTCGACTCCGCGTTTCGGGGAATGATCATTATTTCCCGGTATTATAAAAGACTCAATTACGTTTGGGGGCTGAATCGACCCTTTCGGCATGCTCCCTCAGCCAATGGTCATAAGTTGATTATCGTCTGATTTATCGGTCGAGATACGACCGCGGCGGAGGTGGAGTGAAGAGAGGATTCAGATAAAATATGAAAAGGGATTTTTAGGGGTTTTTAACGAGTTTAAGAAGATTTGAATTATGTATTTTACGACGGTTCATTAAATACCGTAGTGAATTACTAATTCTTTGTATGTATCGTCAAACGTGATTTTGATTGAAAATGTGATAATAAAACATATGTATGTGTGACAATAAAACATACAAAAATCAGACGATGATAAAATGTTGTTAGAAGTTCTTTTTTTTTTTTGTCAAACTTATTCTGTAAATCAAAGAAATGGGTGGATATTCATTAATTCACAGATTCACGGATGAAACAAATTAAATACGAATTCTTTTTCTCTGTATAATCATTCTTCTCGTTTATAAATTTTCTCCTTCTTCTTCATTCAAGTCGATTGAAGTAATTTGAAGACCATTATCGAAATCGGGTGTCCGTAAATATTCAATGATTTGAGAAAACGAGAGACCTTCCGGCATGTGACACGTCGTGCACGGCTGTAAGTCCGGTTGCCTGTCACTCGGCATTACTCGAACATGTTGTGACGTGTCCATCGATGATGGATTGTATCGTCGAAACGAAGACATGATATTCGTGCAGGTCCGGATGCATGAAATTTTCTCGTTACAGATAACGGAAGCTTTATCCTTTCTCCACTACAGTGGGCACGTTCTGCACAAAAACGTGTGTCCCAGTAGTATTCTGATAACGAAAAAGGGGACTTGGAAATTGGCTGGCCTCGAATTTATCGGTACGTCAATAAAATATTGTAGATTCAATTTTTATGCCTTGATATTGGTTTAAAAATAAAATATGTACGTACATCAGTTATAATCGACGTTCTCCTCTCTTCGCAGACCGTGTCAATGAAATAGACGGTCTAGAGCCGGTAACATGTCACCCATGGACATCAAGATTGCCAAAAATGGCTCAGCCCAATCTCGATTATATCGGTAAGAATATATATATTAGGCATTCCGATTATGAGTTTTCATTTTCACGTGTAAGAATTAGCACAACATAACACAAGACGAGGGAAAATAACTCGAGATTTGACTGTGACGTCACTTTTTAGGCACGATCGTTGAAAACGAAGTTTTGTCTTTTTTTTTGCGACAAGAGTAAAACTGAAGTTATACATATATACATAAATAAGTTTTACATATTATCGGTAAAATATGACAAAATATCAAATGTTTTTAAGTCTTCGGTAGTATAATGGTCAGTATCCCCGCCTGTCACGCGGGAGATCGGGGTTCGATTCCCCGCCGGAGAGTATATTTTTTTTTTTTTTTTGTTTTCGAAAACAAAACGGTTTTTTTAATTTTGGATTTTTCGATTTTTCAATTTTTCGATTTTTCAATTTTTCGATTTTTTTTTTTTTTTTTTTCAATTATCTGCCTGTTCGAATTTCCGATTTGTTGATTATTGGACTTTACCGATTTTACGAAGACTATACCGAAGACTTATGAATGTTCAAATATTTTCACGTTTTAGCTACGAGAGTGAAACTGAAGTTGGTTACCTTATATAACCATTATTTAAACCTTTTTAGTGTATGCACTCAATGACTAATTTGAGGATTTTATTTGAGTGCTTTTTGATAAGTGAAGGAATCATTAAGTGATAATTTGTATTTTCGCTGCCCACTAAACAATAATGAATCAAATGGAATGACAATATTTAAGTATATTTAAAAAATTGTGAAATACAAATTATTAAAACGTAGTGAAATTGTTATATATTGTTATTGATTGATGAATTTGAGAGGAAAATTAGGATTATTTTTGTCCAGTTAAAAAATGAACCCAATTGTTCACTTACCTTTAAAAAAAAAAAAAACTAGACTTTCGCATAAATGCTCAGGAATTTTGTTTGCGCTACTGATGGGCTGATACTAACATTCGGTGCTCAGCGAATATTAGTCGAATAATAGAAACAGATGAATAACAAAAAAAAAAAAAAAAAAAAAACTGGGATCGAACAATGCGAGCAGAAATTGTATTTTGTTAGGCTTGTGAGGCACGTTTTTTTACAATAGTAAAATAATTCAATTCATTTAGTTTATTTAAAACTTTTTAATAATTTTTTTTCTCATTATTTTCTTTTAATTTTCCGGTTGTGTTTCAATATTTCAAGAGCTATCGACACGTTATTATGACATTAAGATTGTACACATGTCTGGAAGATATTTTTGGAATCGCATTTTTTGCTCGTACTGTCATGTCGATATGTTTGATAGAATTGTTGAATTCAGCAGATGATAATCTGATCGTTATTTAATTGATATTCAGCCCCAGAAGTACAACAGGAGTCAATATGCAGCATATTGAGTGACATGTTCAGTCTAGGAATGGTAATTTGCTCCGTATTCAACCAGGGACGTTCATTGATACAGTCAAACCACAGCTGCTCTAGTTATCTGAAACAAATTGAAAGCGTAAGTACACAATGTTATTCAACACGTAAGTTTTCTATTTTGGAATTCTGCCATAGATAACGGTTGTCGAAAGTGAATTGGTTTCGTGTATTGATAAGAAAAAAATCGGTACACGTAAGTTATTACGGATATTTGTCTCAGCTAGAAGAACATGTGCACAGCATTCTGCCGCGAGTTCCGGTACCACTACAAGAAGCGGTCGTCAGACTTTTGCACAAGGATAGGAGACAGCGGCCAACAGCGCAGCTTTTGTCTCTGATAAAATACTTCAGGTGTGTTAAAATTTAATGATTTGTAATCAAAGATAATCAGAAAAGGATATTTTTGGAACAAAGTAAACTCCTTAATTACCCCTCAATTATCACCGAAGTACGTAATACGAGTCAGAAGCTAGGTCACGACTTTTAAGCTCGTACATCTTTTAAACGATCGATTTTACGCGAAAAGCTATAATGACCAGTTCTGTAGAGAATTTCATGAGCTTCAAAATCAGTCTGAATCACTTTTCACCTCGGAGCAGCCGAAAGTGAGATATCGGTTAAAACAAGACTTTAGAAACATTGATAATACATTTTTTTCACTGGAATCAGTCTTTATTTCCAAGTAAGCTTTCGAAACGCTACGTTAATTGGGAAAATTGTTTGTTCCAGCGATCCGTCTGTTCACGCTCTGCAGTTTCTAGATGTAATAAACATGAAAGATCCTACGCAGAAAACTCATTTCTATAAAAATACACTCAAAGAAGTGCTTCCGTACATCCCGAGGGTGAGTTAATCGGTTTATCATTGCTAACACACTCCTCGTTTTTTTTTTTTGCTCTTCAAACAATACCTTGATTCCTAACGATAACGAATAATTGACAGAAATTGTGGTATCAACATATCTGGCCATACCTTCAACTCGAATCAAAGTCCCAAGAAGTACTTGCCGCCGTATTGCAACCCATGCTGTACATCATACAAGACAGCACAGTTGAGGAATATGAATCAATAATATTGCCAACGTTCAGGTAATTATTTTTAACTACGACTGCAGATTTGTCGATACCTTATATTATTTTACAAAATCCCATTATATTCCAAATTTCGAAAAAAAAAATACATATTCATGTGTAATTTTAGAGCAGTATTCTCGACTCCAAAATCGATACAAGCGACGGTGATATTATTGGAGAATTTACACCTGATATTGGAAAAGACTCCGCGTGATGACATAAGGTCAGAAGTTTTGCCTATGCTGTATGCTTCGTTCGAAAGTACAACAGCCCAAGTTCAGGTCAGTCGAGTTGATTCGTTAATGGATTTATTAATCTATAAAATCGTGAATTTGAGTATCCGCTGAATCTTCTCAGGCCGCAGCCCTGGTCGCTGTCTCCAACGTAACCGAGTACCTCGACGATATGGCGATACGACGAATGGTCCTCCCCAAACTGAAGGGAGTATTTGAAAAGAATTCAACCGACGTCAGGATAATGTCCAACGTTCTATCATGCATCGAGTGCATATTGGAGAGACTCGATAAACAACAAATTATCGACGAAGTTCTTCCTCTGCTGTGGGAGGTGAAACTCCAGGAACCCGAAATAGCCATTCGGGTTGTAAGTGAGTGATCCTCTTTCTCTCATCCCGCAACGACAAAGTCTTGACGATGCTCCAACATTTCACCGTAGAACTGTGATTCCGACTTGCAAAAATTCACGATCCCCCTTCTCCGACAGATATTTACAGGCTGATGTTGAACGACAAAAAATATGGTCTGTCCGTGAACATAATGGCGACGAGAGTGATGCCGTCTCTGCTACCGCAGACAGTGAATCCGGCTCTGAATTTAGAGCAGTTTACTATTCTTCTAGAAGTTTTACAGGAAATGCTTAATCACATAGACAGGTAAGGAGAATTTAGCGATGTAGCGATAAGAATTAGCACAGAGACCTTAACTCCCACTCTACTACCGACAACAGAAATCAGAGGAATAAACTGAAACTGGACAACTTGTCTCTTCCGAGTCCGGACCGACACCGACCGCTGCGCCATCAGTACAGCTCCGACAATATGCATGCGCCTCCCTTCAACATTCCAAACCTTCGCATCGAGCAGAGAAAAACGTCTTCGGCGGAGGACATGGCGAGGAAGAACTCAATCGGTATGTTTGATGTTTCATGCTCGTTAAATTTCGCACAAGACAGCCCATCGTAGGTAGTTCTAATAACGGCATACTTGATCCTCGTGTCCAGGTTCGATGTCGATGACCGCGTCAGCTGAGAACATGACAAGAAAAAATTCAATGGCTGGTGAGACTGAATTCGAATTGATATAAATCTATCCAGTCGATGTAACGCTGAGAACTTTTTCATCATCCGAATTCAGGCATGCTAGGGAGCTGGTGGTTCGGCTCGTCGTCTTCTACAAACGACGGTAACTTCCTACGAGTGGCAAATGCTTTCCCTAATCGTCGGCTATCGGACAACACTCTGATGACACCCAAGATAAGGATTGCTCCGTCCTGTGCCAGTTCTCCGGGCGGTACTCCCGGAGGGGGTCTCCCAATCCGACGTCACTCCAGCACCGGACCCCAAGAGCGGCGTGGATCAAACATCAATCTTTCACCACCGACGGTAATTCTCAGGAGGCATTGACTCATTACTCATGGCTGGGAGCTTCCTCTGTTGTAAAGTTACTGAAATTAGTGCCCCGACGGAGCCCATCGAGGCCTGAAATTTAATATCTTTTGACTCGTTGCTACAGATAAAGTTTGTTGGAAATATACAGGGTGGTGGTATGCCGATAACGAGTAGTAGCGTTCCATACCTGCTAAGTTCAAGCATGAACAGTATTCGAGGTAGTCGTCGACCCTCCGTATCGTCTACGTCGTCCCAACAAGGCAGCGGATTGCTTCAGCAATTTGGCTCCGGCATGGTAAGACAACTTCCCCCCATCTGCCTGAACCTCAATGGGCCACCAACACATTCTCCATCACTCCAGCCATCGGGACAGCCTTCCCACTGACCCTTGTTTACAGTGTAAGAATCGCTATGCTCCTTTACCGCAAAATTACCTTATACGAATATCCCTTGTGCCCTAAAAAGAAGAAGAAGAAGAAGAAAAAAAAAAAACTGTTTCAAAACACAATCTTTCTTTTTTTTTCTTTGTGTTCTTCTCGCTGTACGAAATCTATGAAAAGATGATTCATAAAAATCTAATGAGAAGTTCTGAAACTAAGGTTTTTGGTAAGCGGCGTTTTTTATGCCTCGTTCAAATTTCATCCGATTGTGTTTTTTCATGTGTTACAGTATCAGCTATTCTCTGGGCGTTCATAAGGCGGTAAAGGCGGAGAAAACAATAGTGACAATCCTCCGATTCTCGGATATCAGAGAACTTCGGGAAACACATAAAAGTATATAATTCAAGGTGTCGAGAAATAGAGCATGAGAATTATCCGTATAAAAAATTATACAGAGTTATTTGTTACGTGTTATTGATATAACGATGATCGAGAAACTGCATCGTTTCAAATAAGATATTTATTTTAAAACGACAGAATTTCTTTTGGTCAGCTAATCTGTTATCTAAAACTACTGAAACCTACAGGCATCTATCCGTTATGTTTACTCTGACTATCTGACTATAGATAATTGAATGGATTCCATGAGAGAAAACCTGCCCCCCCAAAAAATAATCATAGTTATTGGATATTAGGTATAAAAATTAGTAGGAAGTGTGAGAGAAAGTGTTTCTATTCACGTGAAAGTGACAAACCCCTCCAGAGCCTGCCAGTAAAATGTGTCAATTTTGATGATATGAGAGAAAAGAAAATCACAATTAATGTTAATCTGTCTTCTCCTACGTAATTAGCTGTACGAAAAAAAGCCTAATACTTGTGTTGCATAAGCACGACTGTAACTATATAACGTCTTTGACCTATTTATAATTATCCTGATTACTCAAGCTTTAATAGAGATGAGAATAAGTGGAGAGAATAAATGTATTAGTAAGATCAAAAAAACATCCACAGTCGAAACCACTAATCGATTGTTTTTACAGCATCAGAAAATATCAAAAAGAAAACAAATGATGATCCATAATCACATGATATACGTATTGTCAATTGCTAAAATTCTATAATATTAATTACCGCATTAACAATCATTAATTATTAAGGGTAGCTTTTATACAACTATTTAAATTTGCACGATATTAACGACTGGTTGAATTATACAAATTTTTGTATGACTCGCTGTGAAAGTATTCGAAGGAAATATCACATCAATTACGTTTATCAGAGGAATGACTCGTTTAAAAAATGATGTAATCACTTTTTTCTAAAATTTCAGCTCCCTCAAAGTTACGTTCCTTTCATTAAAAAACAGTAAAGTTAGGTGAAACTTTTTAGATCCAATGCCACGTAACTCGACAAAGAAAAGCCGTTGATCAAATGTTAAAAAAGGGACTCAAAGCTTGAAATCTCGAATTCCAGATATCCCTAAAAAAAAGTTGTGAAGTTAAAGTTCACTTTACCAATTTGTCACGAGTTGCTTAAAACGGTATAACTTTTGAACGGTTGGGCGTAAATCAAATGTTAAAAACTCAATTTGCAGTGCAGACACTCGATGTTTTTGCTCAATTTTTCGCAGAGTATCACAGCCTCGAAATAACGCGATTCTTTTGGAGAAAAAAAGGTGCCCCGTTAATTTCGATGAGGAATTATGCTTACAATAGATTGTTATAAACGGATATATTTTATACACAATTCCGCGGCCTTTTATTCAGTGCTAAATATATATATTTAAAATAGCTACGTTAGCAATAGATAAATAATGAATGCATATAAATTTATAGAAAAATTATACCTCGATAGCTATACATAATTGAATTCAGTAATTAATACCCTCCGTTGAATTAATCAATCTTTTGATTCATTTATTCACATTTTTTTTTTTTTTTTTTTTAACGATGCGCGTAGAGACAATACGAAGAAATTTAACCCCAGAGTACTAAGAAAAAAAAATCAAACCATAAATGTAGTTCAATGGTGTATAAATGATATATTTCATGTCGTCATGTCTTAGCGAGTATTTATCGATAAAGAATATAATGCTGATACAATCAATCAATTTCGTGACGTTCTGAATTCATTGTGCTATCTAGGATATTGAAAATAACAAATATTTAAGTTTATTTTAATTTATAATAAATTATACTTAAACTAGATGATAGAAAGAATTTTTTACCATAAAGTTTTTCTAATTAAACATTTTTTAAAAATCGGATTAAAAAAACAACTAGCCCAAGTATTTCGAGTAATATATAAAGATCTGGTATAATCAAGACTTGATAACAATTGCAGGTGCTTTTCTGAAAGTTTCCGTAATGATTGCATATTATTTAAATATGCAGAAAAACTGCGAAGATATTTATGATTGTTCAACATTTTAATATATTACCTATATTATGAATGATGAAAATTTCCAATTACACTATTATATATATTATAGCATTAATGTACCGGCCTTAGATCGATAAGTTATCGCTGTACTTCTATCCTATTCAAATCCCCTTCTTACTGTGATACCGTGACTTCTACTCTACTATTCTAACTAGTATTTAACTCAATTTAACTCTCTTTAGACTATTTATTCCTAAAGTTTGAACTCTAATTAATTGGGAAAAAAAATGAAGCGAGCAGCTCACGGGAATCACGATATTTCGGTTCTGTAAATATGCCGGAGACAATCTTTAGAAAAATTTATCGATTCGTGACGCTTAAAACTGTACTTATATTATGGTAAATATCAAATTTTGTAAGAAAAAAACAAAACAAAAAAAAAAAAAAACAATCGTTTTAACTAACGTTGATAGGGATTTGAAGGATACTTATATCATGCTCATTGTATTAAATATTGAAGATAAATCTTTACCTCAATGTCTATTCTCAAATTATAGCGGTAATTAATTCTGCAAGCATATCTTATATAAAAAAACAGATTTATCGATATACGCTGACAGACACTAAAGTTACCTAAATAGCATACATATGTGGTTATTGTTTAGAGGTTTAGAGCAAACTACAAACTTAAGTGTCCTTAACATTAAGAACAGTATGTGTAAATATATTTGAAAATTCAACTTTAAACGACGAAGACAAGATGAGGAAAGGAAGAAAGTTTTAAGTAATTAGTGTACTTGACTTGCAAAATAAAAAAAGCTCAATTGTAAACGACAATCACAATTTATAGCCCACAATATTTGAGCTTTTTACATTATATAATATAATAATATCATTCTTTGTCAAGGAAGAAATTTATTAACGTTAAAAGAGACAATCAATCAGAGTTCTGTTCATTTGATTCATATTTTCGGGATAATCAGATCGATTTTATCATGAATATGTACATATCGGCTGTGTTCTTGCAATAATTGTCAAAGAATAATGAGACGTAAAGCTGCATAATTTTTTTCCATTGAAATAATCGTTTCTAGTTGAATTTCCGAATACGAATATAATAATATGATATATTATCGCATAATCGTGAGTTTATCCTAAGCGCATATATAAGTGATTATTTTCGCATCAGACAATCGGTATAGACGAGCATAAGTAGATTTACCATCGTTCAAGGTGGTTATGAAAAATAATTCATTCGACACATTGAAGCACTGTAGTTGCAATCGAGGGTTCATAAGAGAAGATTATATAAGTTCAGTTTTAGAAAGAAGAGAAAAAAAAGGGAATAAAGAGAAAAAGAACAAAAAAAAAACTTTTATGTCTTTGATGTTTAGGAATCGATAATAACTCTTCTCACTGAAGCAAAAATATGATTGTATCGATGATCATAAGTATCTAACATCTTTCAACTTCCATCATCTTTTATATTTATAAATTATATAATTCAATGATACTTTGAACATTATAGAATTTGGTGTTGGATTAGAGATTGATTTCATAATTTGAAAAATCCTACGGATTCAAAACGTTGTTTATGTCAATTTTAAATTAATGTTTAGAGAAGTGTAATAATGACAGTCTATATACGTGTACATTTTTACCGAAAAATGATTATCATATGAATATGTTTTGAAAAAAAAAAAGAAAAAAACGAATAGTCATCAAATATTATATTATCATGTGTTGTTTATCATTAAAATTGAACTGTTGCAATTTACTACAGTGTATACGATGCAGTAAGTGTGTATGTATTTAATGAAAAGGAATGATATCTCGTTAAAAATAAATAAATATGCGCAATACAGTAGATACTCTATTATATACATATATATATGAAAAAAAGAACAGAAGCCTACCTGAAGAAAACAATATAATTAAAGCAGAAAGAAATAAATAAAAGTCGGAGAACAACTATAAAAGGTATTTTTGAAAATGTGTGAAAATCTATATTGAGACAAATGTAACATTTCATACATTTCCTATTCAGTAAATGTTTACAATTACTAGCATTTAATTGTTAGTATTTAGTAAATGTGTTAAATGTTATGTGCTACAAAGGAAAAAAAAGAAAAAGAAAAAAATAATAATAATAATTCAAATGTGTATAGAAATTGAGATTTTGTGTTATGTATTGTTAATAAACGATTATAATTCATTGATGGTGACGATAACGAGAGATCAGGAATAGAAAGAAAGTTATGAACATGAGATTATACTTACAAGTGATTGAATATGTTGAATTCAAAACTTGAACATTTTTCTTAGTCAGGAGATGATTTCAGTTTATTTAAACTCAATAATTATTGAAAATCCCGAATATATTTACGATGAAATAATCGAATAAAAATATAAATATGATTCAATCACTAGCAAGAGAAATATGCTCAAATATGTTGGTAAAGCTATGTGTTCAAAGAAATTCTTTGTAGGAAAATAAAATAAGATCCTTGACCTAATATATTTAACTATACATAGAGCGCAATTTCAAAAGAAAAAAAAAAACAAAAAGTTCTTAAATCAGTAAAAATTAATCATTAAACGACAAAAAAAAAAACCTTCAACATTATATGTCTATTTCATGTAATAATTTTTAAACCGCAATAAAATTATCATTATACTGAAAAAAAAAAAAAATGCTCAAGAACTTGAATCAATCCACCAACATCTCCAAATTCAATTCACGATCCTTCCCGCAAAAGATACTTACTCCATATCCAATCTGGATGGTGTCAAAATTTTGCCTTCACCATAACGATGATTAGTTAATTTTTTATTCACAGTGACAAAACTTCTTGATTACTATTTTGATTATTTAAAAAGATTAAGTAAGAAAAGTTATTTGAAAAAATCATAGAAATCCAGGGTTACGATGACTGCAGGGTAATCGATTGAACTACTCTGTTTTGAATGGTACACAATTTATTATGCATACAATCGGGTAAAAATAATATACATAGAAATTTGTGTTTCGAAGAGGATACAGATTTAGTTATTATTATCATTATTATTAATATTATCATTATAATAATTGTTTTTCTGTTTATACAATTGTCTTGTACAATAATTGAAGGCCTGGCAGATGATAGGTAATCAATACAAACAAACTAATTATCAAACACATTTTCCCGTCTGTATAACAGTGAGAGGATGTTAAAGCTATGAGATTACGTAATAATATTTCTATTCTTTCATTATCTATATGCACTAAATCCCGAACAAAATATATTTATACAATATTAAAAAAGCAAGTATGTATAAATCGTAATGTTCAGAAGCTTTTTGAAATCTTTTTATTCATTAATTCATTATTTTTGTCTTCTATCTACTCGGGAAGATGAATATAATTGTCTGAGCGACGGATAAAGTGCCACACAATTGATTATTAATGATGAATTAATTATATGATATGATGATAAATTTTCCGAAAGGTCCTCAATTATTTTCAACGCTCTTTTTAATTTATTATTATATTACCTAAAAGCTGTTTCTGGCAGATATACACTATTTATCTAGAAAAAAAAAACTTTATAATGAAAGAAAACAGCTTATTCCAGATAATTATTATCCTATGACGTATTCTGTTTAGCTATATTATATATATTATATGTATTTTACTTGTTAAAAAAAAATAATACCATGTTGATTATGTACATAATGTGGAATTTTTACACAGTTAAAAATCTATAAATTTTGACTCAATCTTACAGAACTATTAAAATGTCGCAAATTTTCAATTTTCTGCGATTGGATGAAGACAAAATTGACAAATCTTTAAAAAAAAAAAACAGGTATAATGAATTATAAATAAATTGGTGCAGTTCGTTTTTGGGACGGGTAATGATTAGTGCATTTTACTCCCTAGTCCTTTGTCTCTATTACCGTTGAGTGTTTTTTTCTTTCTATTTTTATATAACATCCCATATTTTTCTAATCCGCCATTAGAAAATCGAATCCTAATACAAATATCATCTATAAATTTGAGAATGTTTAGAAAATCTATTTTTGTTTCCATAAAAAATTTCCGTTATTTGATTATAGCATTATTTTATTACATTTTAAGGCGATTTCGATGTCTTGACACTTTTTCTTTCTTTCTTTATTAATATCATTATATTACTATTATTATCATTAGGTACTCGTTTTGTTCTTCTTATTTTTCTCACATATAGAAACTCTGAGATTTCTTTTTTTTTTCTTATCTATGACGGATTAGTGGCTAACACAAAAAAAGAAAAAGAATTTGTACATCTTAGACAAAAACTTCGATTCTCTACATAATCTCCAACTAAGGAAGATCACAAACAGACTATCTACCGATATGGGGCAGAATTGTGGAAGCATTGCGAAATATCTTAAAAAAAGTTTTTTTTTTTCAACTACAACAGCTTATAATATAGGTAATAACATAACGTATGAATAACATTCAAACGCAAACGAATCTAAAATAAAGGGTGTTGGGGGAGGAATATTTAAAAAAAAAAAAAATGTATTATATACACACAAGCTGGGTATATTGTCAATTTATCAAAAAGAAGCAAAAAAAAAAAAAAAACACATTCTGTATATGATACGATTTTTTTTCTCTCTTCTGAGAACACCAATCTCATATTAGTATACGTGTAGTGCATGTGTATATATATAAATAATATATGTTCACAAATTGTACACACGGGGACATACACACACGCACACTCGACATACACATACATTTATGCTCATAGATATTATATATAGATACATACACATACATACGTAGATGGTTAATATACATAAAGTAACAGGGAGCAATATCTATCCTATGTTCTGTTTTTTTTTTTTTTTTTTGGCTGATAAAAGCCATACTTACAACCTGTACAACGACGTACAGGGAATTATATAAATCGATTATTATAATAATTGCGATGGTATAATGTGTATTTTTAATATATATGTATATATAAATTCATTAATTAATTTAATTGATTAATTATTATCACTATCAATTACCGTATTTTATCCTAATGTCTATTATACATTTGTTCAAATAAATAAACATCTATCACTTCCTTTTAATCCCTTCGCTCATTGTCGCCTAAATCATTTTATAATGCTTATTATAAATTTAACTAATTCATTAATAATACCTTCTCAATATAACAATAATAATTAGTGGTGATCTCATCTCCTCGGACTATGTCCGATCGATCGATATGAATTTCAAAACGACAAAAGCTTTATTTATTTATTTATTAATATCATTTAATATTCGACCTTAGGCATGTGAAAACACGGCTCTCGTTGAGTGGCTTCAAAATTATACATTATACTCAGAATATATTTACAAATTCGTAAAGTTTGAGTCTTACCGTCACCCTAGGCCTGTTTCGGAGCTTTGACGAGATATTACGTTTTTTTTTTTTTTTCATTTTCATTTACGTTAAAGCTTGCGAGGCTCTTTTTGTGGCTGCCCAACAAAAAAGAAAAAGAGATCAACACGTTACTTCACGAACTGGTCTACGATTTAATCATTATTATCCGTTTAATCGTTTAAGCGTGATTTTCAGTCGACGCCGACGCGCAAAGTAGCGTTGAAAAAAAAAAGAGTAATAATAAAAATCATAACATTCTATTTTGTTCCTTTCTATCGATCGCTTTTTTCAGTCCTAGCGATAAAAACTACTTTCAACAAGCAACAAGTATTTTTTTTTTTTCATGTGTATGTAGAGAGAAACGATATACGAATTCTGTAAACTCGATGGAATAAATGTGGAAATCAAATTCGCCACTTGGGTTATTATAAACTACGTCGCTCCGATTCACCGAACTGTATTTTTGATTCTTAAACAATTCTTCTTTTCTTAAAATCGATTCGTTCTACGTTTTTCGTCGATCGAAAAGAATTTTAAGAAACTCAAGACAGAAATTTAACATGCGCAAGAAACAAAAATAATGAGCAGGGAACAGAGCGAGAATCAATCTTGTTCATTTGTTCAGAGAGTCATTACAGCCTTGTTCGTTCAGTTATACCGGGTGCTAATCAACGCCGAAGTTCGTTCTCGGTATCTGGTGCTGGGCTAACAAAAACCGCCACTTCTTCTCTCCTTTCGTTCTCTCTTCTCTTCTGGGATGATAGTTCGGGATCTTAAGATTCCTGAACTTGTCTCGTTACCTGACACACAGGACGGGACATATACAGTCTTGTGCAACACCGAGCGATGATCACACCGCCCGGTTATTTATCAATCGAGTCCCGTTTAACTCTTTGAATGAACGTTTGTCTTCTGTGCCTTCTTCTTGCGCGCCGCCAGCATGTCGTAGAAAGGATTGTGCGATATGCTTTGCCTGAAATTAAGAAAATCGTTAGAAAAATCGTGTCTTTCTTCATAATCAGTGCAATTTTCGATTCGATCAGACTCACCTAACGCACTTTATCCATTCGTCTTTCTCCTCGTCGGTCGCGGCGGACATTCTGTAGACCGTGTGTTTTCCTGTAAATTAGAGAAAATTATATAGGTTGTTAGAAAAGAGTCTTTGATGGAAGACGAAAATTGTACATTCGATAGACTTACCTTCTACAACTTTCCCTTCGCTGTCTGTTTTACACGCTTTTATAAACTCTGAACCAGCCGCGTAGAGTTCGAAGCAGTGCGGCTTGTGCCTATCCTGGACCTCGCGAACCTGGATATTTTCCAGCGGTATAATACCCCTGGGTTCTTTGTCCGTCGTGTATTCGAAATAGTACAAGCAATTGTCGTTTAATATGAACCAACGTCTTTTCCAACTCTTGTATCTTCCACCTGTAACAATATCACAATTCATACGATTTAAGAATAAACGTCAATACAGTTATTATTAATTTACCTGCTGGCTCCGTCAGGGCAGCAGAGGGACAAAGCAATTTTGTTTCATATCAGTACGGTTAATATTCATTATTATAATCTACATGTTCACGACATATAAAACTATAACAGCTATAGATAATCAGCGACGTTTAAAATCATGCGGGAAATATTGATACCAAGTATAATGATAAAGTCGGGTGAATACAGATAATCTTTAGATTGATAAAACGGTGATGATAATAATTTGCAAATAATAAGGGAGCCGAACGACGATCTTGTTACGACAGAGACCCGAAGGTCTTCTAATAATTAATTAAATTAGAATCGTTAAATTTACCTTGTTTCCACAGCCATCCTTCTTTGTCAGGATTGAAGAACGTGTGCATCAAATCATTTCCATCGTCTTCAGGTATTTTGAAGGGTTCAGTTTTAATACTCTCGTAGAGACTCTGTAAAGATAAACATATTTTTCATAATTATCAGACGACGAAGAATAATAATTAAATTGGAAATAACAGATCTGTGACGTCACCAATGCCAAGGAACACAGATAAACTGAATCCAGTAACCGGACTATGATAAAGGCAAGAATTGCAAAATAAATAAAAAAGACCTGAGGTAGTAGTGTGAATTTTGTCTACGTTGACATTCAACAACCGTTCAATCACCTGGTATTACATAATTTAGAAAAAGAAAAAGAAAAAGAAGAAGAAAAAAACTCAACACTATCATAATGTCAAGATTATGATTATAGAGTCTGCGACTAATTGCTATAAGTTGATATCTAGCGATCGTCTGGTTTAAGACAAACACACGTCTCACTCCGATTACGTAATTGATGATCGTAAGAATAGCTCTGTATCATCTACGTTTGGTTATCAAATATAGATGATGAATGGTTATTTATTCAGAGTTCAAAACTGCAACGGAGAGGAATAGACGATGCTTGATGAGTGGAGCCAATTATAAATTCATAAGAGATCATAAGCAATTATTTGATTACATAAGACTAGATGATCAGCGAGAGAGGAAAAAAAAATCAATGAAACTTTGTTAGAAAATAGAAAATGTAATTATTCTAAAATCCTAAAATTAGTCGATGACTATACAAGTATGTAAAACAAATTCATGTCTTTATTGTACTATATACTCAGTCTGACGTAAATGCATTTAACGTGCAATTCACTATTGCTTAGTCACACAAAGTGAGCAAATGGCTATTTGTCATAATAATTAATGAATCGTCTCAGCTGACTACGTTGCCCATTCACAACCATTACTCGCGTGAGTAAACTTTTTTTTCTTCTTCTTCTTCTTTTTATTCTCTAAATGGTTTCAGGTTCCAGGAAGAAAAAAACTCTGATTTACAACCGACCATATCTCAATGCCAGCTGGTACCTAGAGGCTGATGATACGACCAACGAAATATCATTCAATAATCTATTCAACGATGATGCAGCGTCACTGACATCTATTTTCCTGACCAACAAACAAATACCCTGTGTCTTTTCGCGGACTTTCTAACGGAATAATATTTTGCGTTAATAATTATTACACTGGGTTGGTAATTGATGGTAATTTCGAGCAGTGGAGAATGTAGCAAACATTGTCCCATGGTGCAGCGAACCTGTCACTCTGATATTTTCCTCGAGTTGATCGATATCTTAAACGTTATAGTGAAACGATGATGATGATAATGAATGAATGTTATCAACTTACCACCAAAAGTTCCCTAGGTAAATCACCGCCATTGTTGATGCCCCTATTCATGGATATGAATTGTTCAGTGCTTGGTTTATCCTTGACGCTAGGATTATGTAGCGAGGTATTGAGCATGATGATAGCAAAACTGAGTACATAACATGTATCGGTATTGGTGAATATGTTTGGATTAAGCTGACAGTATCTCTGAGCGAAGCATTCCATCATACGATCAATTTTTTGTGCCTCACCGGGCAGTCTGAACGACCATAAAAATTGTCTCAGAGCCTGGACTAGTATTAGATCAGTAAAATCATGGAGTTCGACAAATGCTCTCAACACTTTCTCGTTAAAGTCGTTCCTCTCACCGAGGTAATCACCGATAGCGGTTTTATTAAGACCTTCACCCTTGTGCAAAAATTGCGCAACATCCTCGGGCGTAGATACGAGCAAATTATGTTCTATCAGGTACTCTATCCCCTTCTTAGGGTCCATGTTGAACTTCTTACGACCGATCGACGTCTGTTTCGTCTTGTTCGATGGTTTTGTCTCATCAGGAGCCAATCCACCGCCCTCCATGGCCTCCATTTCGGCAACGACTTCACCGAGCTCATCTTTCAATTGCTGAAACAATAAAAATGAAGAATATACTTTTAAAAACGGTCTTCATAACGTTTCAAATCGTTCTAAAAATTATAAATTACGTCGCCTTGGGTATATGCCAAGAAAACCGCACTCTGTACAGACTCCGGAACAATGCTGGATACCGCGAATGCACTTGACCTCAATGAATTTATATTAGCTGCCGGAATGATGAGATGAACGAAACGTGAATATTTTACTACAATTCGAGTGCTTGTGTCTTGGATTCGACTGCAATGATAGTCAATGAAACAAGCAACATTTCAGTTTGTTATAATCGTTACAGCTGATGTATATCAAAGACTGAACTGATTCTCATGGCAAGACTTTCACCATACGTGTTTTAACTAAGAGAATAATCGTTCCAACAGCCACTGCGTGGCTGGAAATGGGAATTGAACAGTACGGTGTTTGAATATCGGTAAAAGTAAATGAACCAGTGTCCCAGACGGCGGAAATATTTGCTCTAACCCTCATACCGCGAGGATTAATTTTATCCAAGGTGGAATAAATCACAGTTACTAAATAATTATTATTCTATATAGGTAGATAGTGACATTTACTTTACAGGATATGAGACAGAGAGCAGACGTTCGTTTCGCATAATTATCGGTGATTCATATCCATCTACCCAACCGTTTAACACTTCTGCCATCGCTATGACTGTCACCAACTCAAAGGTTGACATTACTGGTTTCTCTCTTTTATCATGCAGACAAAATTTCCGGGTGTCTATAAAATTCCACAGAATGAATGTATAACATCAAATTCTCGGGTGCTTCCTTCCTCGGGGTCAAAGTAGGTGGTTGGAGAAAAGGATATCCGGTCGAGACAAAAAACGAGGGGTTTTCCAGTCGGATAAGACAAAGAGCTACGTCGTATGGGGCACGTTATTGTAATTTGTTTCTTTTATGAAAGGGATGAGAGTCAAGAACCATGAAGTATCTTCATTTTCTTCTTCTTCTTCTTTGAGGGAAAAAATAAGCAAGAAGGAAAATGTTTCATTCTCAAAACCCCTGGTGTTCATTTTACATTATAGTTTAAGGTCAATCGAATCGTGATAAACAAGAAGTTTAAATTCTGACAAAATTTCTACACGTGTGGAATTTACATTAAAAAAAGAGAAAAAAAACCGACACCATTCATTTTTCTCTACCTATCTTCGACGTTATAAACTCTTGTAAATTTTCATGCTATCCAACGTTGCACTTTTTATAGTCTAGACATAATTTAATTTGCTCACGATCAGAAGCCACCGAAGTGGAATAATAACTCATACTACATACAATAAACACATGGAAAAATTCGTTTTTGATTGTCAATTTGATAAATTAGGAAAAAAAATTGTATCCTTGACAGAATTTTCCCGACATCATATGAGACACGGTTCTTTATGTCCCTCGAGGACTAATTCTATCCTGTCAGGGGGAGGGGGGGGATAATTAAAAGGTAGAGTTGGACAGTTCTTAGGGTGCGGCCTGGTCGGTATTCCCTGCAGTATGTATATACGTGTATGTATATATTTTCTCCACTGTTGTCGCACTGCCTTATTGTGTTATAAAGGTTGTACCCATGATATACAGTACACGTATATCTATAGTATATAAACACGTCTGTAACCAAGCCAGACAAAACACACGTATAATATACAGTAGGTATACAATGTACATGGGAATGAAAGTTTAGTTGTCGAGTTGTGAACTCGCCCAAATCTACAGGGTGACGTACCAAATAATACAATGCTGTGCAAAAAATGAATGATTGTAGAAAGACTGATACGAAGATGTGAAACAGAAAATAAATTGGACTCAGAATAAATGGTTTCGTCAAATTCTTCAAACTACTTTCGAACAATTGACTCAATTTTATCATCAGTCTTCTGATGCACGAGATACTTGGAATTTTTGAGGAGTACATACACATACAGATAGTAGAATAATGATAAGGATTAAAGTAGACTTGAGAATATGAATAGAGGTAAGGATTCCAAAGTCCTTCGAATCGGAATGCAAATGTATAAGATTTGATCAAAGTTTGCACATAATTATCCACTATTTCTGGTTCCAACTTTGGCGAAAGATTGTTCTAGATGGCTTGACGAATTTGTTGATCTGCATGATAAAAGATTACTGGAAAATATTTCAGACGATCACCCCGTAGATACTCGTCACACATACCAAAGCAGTATCGGGGGTGAACGTACTGCACACTAGGAAGACCGCAACACGTACATGGGAGCATGAACACCATGAGAAAACACGGGCGGAAGGGCTGGCGAAGAGGGTGATATTTCCCGTCCTGAATCCCGAGTCGGGGTATGTATACAAAGGCGCGGTTTATAGATCGGGGGGAAATGATAGCGACGAGGGCGTAAGGGAATTAAAAAATTAGAGATTAGGAAATTACGGCACAAATTAGAGTCCTCAATTCCGTCAGATAAACGACAGACAACGCGAAAGCACTAAAACCAGTCATTTTCTAAATAATAATCAAATATTGAATATCAATTACATTCACTTGCTAGAGACCTACTTTATAATTCCTTTATAATGAGCTCACTTCTTCATTTTTCAATGAAACCAAACGTTTTTTTTTTTTTTTTTTTTTTTTTTGGAAATGAATTTCAGAAAATTACCGAGACCCGAGGCTCGTGGCTGGTCTGAGAATCGATGAACCGAAAGATGCTCGCAGTGTATTCTTCGAGGCTGGCCATCCGACGTTAGTGCATCAGAGGCGGTGGCCGGTCTCGAAGAATACTCAACGTTAGTCTAATTACGTTGTAATTACCGTTCGCACTGTAAAAGTTGGGGGGATGAAAAGCCGAGGGTTAAGGTATAAATATAACCTGATAGACGAACGTGACTTTGGCTAATTCCGGTCGTTATATTTAAGTCGCTTTGTACGAAGGGACGTCGTCGTTGGTGTTTGATAAAGTTTTGACGATTGTGTACTTTCATTCCTTTCATAGAATCCGCACATCCGGTCCTCGTCAGGTTCTTAATATCAAATATTCAAGAATAAATGTAGTTATATTCGCGACGATTGAGTCTACGCTCTGTGCGATTGCAAATTTCACCAGACGATCAGAAAAATATTTCCTAGAATCATTCCCCAAGTATTTTTCTCTCTCTTTCGCACACACCATTTGCGGAAGGAGCTGTTCGATTCCTCGCGAGGCGCGTAGGAATATATCGTTACGACGTGACAAAACTTTGCTACCAACCAGTTTAGGGGGTTGAATATAACATAATAATGAATATAATCAAGTTTTGTCCTGCATTTTAAACTAATTCGAAACTAATCTTGATCAGAGATTCATCACAATTGTGATGGTATACAGAGTCAAGATTCGTTCGCTTCAAAACTGACCCTTATATGATGCCACCCCTATTTCGATTCACTCACCAATTAGGGTGCCTTTGATCAACCGTCATGCGGGTAAAAAATCAGTACCTTTGGTCACAACTAGTTTACTACAGACAGTAAAAATGTTGTTTAAAAGAGAATCCATTATAAATTCCCCTTGATTTTGCAAATAGTTTATAAAAACTTTTTCAATTCAAATCAACAAACAAATTCGTTATTATGTGTATGACGGAACTGAAATTACGTATATTTTAACGAAAAGCATCAATTCTTGAGTCGGAAACAAATGACAGATGTACATCTGCACGAGATTCGATCATATAAGATAAAACATAGGTTCAAGATCGGAGGCTTCTTTCCTAATGGATGAAATCGTTCCAAAGTCATTTTCAACCGTTTCAATGTCCTGTGACCTGATCTAAGTTGAATCGACTTCAGTCAGGTTTTAATATCCGCTGATATTCTCTTCGTCGGTTGATTGCATTCCACTGCAATACATCTTTGGACTCTTGTTAAAAAGAAGAAATAACATAGTTATAGACTTATCACGCGAGTCAGTTCAAAGTATCACCATATCAATACGTTACATACTGCGAGGTTGAAGTTTATCAAAAGAAATCAACTACTCAAACTCTATTAACTCTCGAATCCTGTCAGTTAGAGAACTTTTTCCAATCTGCACTTGATTAATGTGTCACAATGAAGAAAAATTGAAGCAATGCCGTGCCAATGATGGAACCAGAAGAGTCTGAAAAAATTCTTCCGATCAGGTCTAATCACATCCACACTTGCATCAGTTTCACGAATTTAATCGCAGTAACCATAATCGTGTAGATTTTACAGAAGGATAAATTGTACAGTCCTCGTCATTTGTATGACAACGTGACTGTTTAACTACAAGAATGCAATT
This sequence comes from Euura lappo, assembly GCA_018257835.1. Taxonomy (NCBI): domain Eukaryota; kingdom Metazoa; phylum Arthropoda; class Insecta; order Hymenoptera; family Tenthredinidae; genus Euura; species Euura lappo. The sequence continues at coordinate 280,773 of JAEUYN010000705.1, forward strand.
TTTCCGTGTAAAGTTACGAAGCACATGATCATCGCAGTTTGCGCTGTGAATAGGAGATTGTAAAATGTCTCGCAATCAGTGAAACAGTCCATAAAGTGTGAACTGTGGATTTATTTACTGAATGTTATAATACGCGAATGGCTTGACATTAGCTTGCCTATTAGCACAAACAGAGGGTAACGCATTGATGTATTTTAGGAAGCTAAAATAGTGTACTTCGGTTCCTCGGTTGGGGTATGTTCGCCAAGATTTACTCTGAGGTGGTAAAGTGGGCAAAAATAGAGCTCAACTAGGTTCGCGACCTCGATTTATACGCAACACAACGAATCTGCATCTTTTGTTCGAGAATATAAATCAACGGTAAGGGTAGGTGGAAATGGAATATGCACTCCCGCTCTTAGCCTCCGGCTCTTGCACCTTTTCAGCCATACTTTCAATACTTTTTTTTTTATTTTTCCATCAAATGGTTTCCCTTACCTACTCACCGCGATTCGCTCTACACTTAACCACTTCCCTTCCTCTCGCATCCTCCTTTTTCAACGTTCTTTGCGATTTTATCGGGGATCGCGGTTTAATCGTCGTTTCTCATTATGTGCAGGTTCTTTTTTATACATTTCAAAGAACTGCGAGACGGCAGCTGCGGCTAATCGCTTCAAATTGATCTCAAACCCGCTTCAAGAATCAAACTACTGCAGAATTTTGTCAATTTCAACAAAAGAAAAACGATCGCAATTTTTTTCTCCATTTTTACTGTTCAACCTTGGATGATACGTATATGAAAATCTCATTATCACCTACGAATGTATAAGACATAAGAATTTTTAGCGAGTATTATAGGTATAAGTAGACACTGACGCAAGTGAGTCGTAGAAATTTTCTGAGCTAGTTTCAAGATAGTCTGCAGCTATACGCCTCTGACATGACTAGACGTAAGTGGACACGTAGCGAGTATAACGACGTCTTCGTAATTTCTAAGTCATTAGTAATCACCGCAGCATCGTTTTGTTCAAGAATTTAGCGTCCACCTCGCGGGTACTAAGATCGACTATTCTCTCGTGTAATACACGAGCTGAATCCTTAGTATCGTTCGTCTGTGTGATATAAAGCCTCATTCCAGACTTCTAGGATACGAGACGACGAGTTCCGGATTGAACAAGATCGCGGTAGTGAGGACAGAAAAAACTCCGTTCCATACCCTTAAATGACTAGAAAAATCTATTTTCAAGATACTTTGCAGAAGTATGTACTTTTTATGCTAGATATTTCGCAACAAGCACAAAAATCAAGAAATAAAAGTCGACATTTTTTTTCAGATAAATTCGTTTGAAATGATTCGTTTGAAATGGTTTGAATGATTATTATTCCTTTTTTTTTTCTTTTTTTAATCATCAAATTCATGTCAGGAAACAAATACAGAATAATTATTCTTTTCTAACCTGAAGAAATTTGGAAATAAAAAAGCGAAAAAATTTTTACTAATTATATTTATTTCAGTAAGACAAGTTCTCATACATATCGAGTACTAAAATCGTATAGACAAAAAACTGCGAGTGTGTATTACGTTAGACTTGACCGACTCGACCTTCCAAGGCCGTTTTATCAAGATCAACTGTCTGAAAAGGTTTTTTTTATTGGTGTAACAGGAAGAGAACGAGACACAGGCGGAAACGGTGAGTACCAAATTGTCTTGAATGATTTACATCGAATATCGTTAAATTAATCGAATCAATCATCAACCACGTATGTATAGGGTGATAAAACAATATAAATTAGTCGTAACGAACTGAGACGATTTTTATTCATTCATGATCTTGGTTCAAGGTACGTGTAACGCGCGTCGTCGATATATGCATCGCAGACTCGTCTTCAAATTATCTCTACATATACTAACGAACTTTAACACGTGCCTGCAATTGGAATTGAACAGTCGCAGCTATATACATACGACTGAGGAACTAAACGCATACATATATGCATTTTGTAGCGGGTCAAGGGGCTGGATAAAATGGAATAATAAAACCTTAACCCTGCACCGCGACACTGAGGTATGCGACTCTACTCGTTAATTAAATGTTCAATAGTCTCATTTTTTTTTATGTTCTTTGGGTGCATATTTTTTACATGAAGAAATAAATAGTGCAATTATAGTAGATAATTTACATGCAAAATTGTGATAGAAAATTTTTAATTGAACATAAATAATCGATAAAATGAATAGAATTTGATAAACTTGACATTTTGCTTTTTTTATCTAGAATTTATTCATCAATTATAGAACCCAGTTTTAAATAATGTAGGAAAAATTATGATGTGATCAATTTTTTTCGCTTTCTACATACTTGAATCATTTATTATCCTTCTTGACGATATATACATATAACGGGGAATTTTTTGTATATCTGATTGAACAGTCATTCCGGATGCGGCGTAATCTAACTTCAAGTTTATTTATAACAGGAGGAAAATTTAAACTCCAGTTTAAGTTATTCAACTCGAAACACAAAGCCACTGCGACATTTAAGAACGATGAATATATCGGCGTTATAAACGACGTAATTAGTTTTTTTTTCTCCCTCTCTACTTTCATCTCCAAAATTCTAGTAACTGATAGTGACTTTAGATTCTTCTTCGACTTACATAATATTGTTGTTAAGACACTAATTAAATAGTGTAAAAAGATAGAAAAAAACAGAAAGTGCAAAAAAATATATATATTCAATGAGATAGTTGCTTATTGTTGAATAACAAAAATATCGTATTTCACTTATAGCTTTGGGATGGACGCGTGCAGCCAAGGATTTCTGCGTAACTACAGCGGATCTATAGATCCGGAAATCGAGTAGAGGGCGGATAGACGACATTGAAATAAAATCGAAGAAGAAGAAGAAGAAGAAGAATAAGAGGAGGAAAACTGTTAATTGGAACCTGGCCAGACGTTTTAATACCCGGTCGTAGTCTCTCTTTTATGAACGAAACGAAAAATGGGCAATCGTCCAATATTTATGGATACACAGACAAGAGAGATGATAATTGAAAAGGAGAGAAAGAACCACTCTAGTGTTTTCTACGTCGTTTTTTTTAGGTACATAGAAAACTGAGACAGAACCAAAAAAAAAAAAAAAAAAGGAATAATAATCATTCTTCCATCTGGATGACGGACACGAATATCTGTACGGTAATTAGGACCCTGAGTTAGGGAGAGAAAAAGGCACAATGCTTCCTCTGTGTCTGCCTAATATCTTTCTCTCCTGCACAGACTCAAAGAGAGGAATTTCCCGAATTACTTTACCCCGTGTCAACGTCGAGACAGAAAAGAAAATTAAATTTCATTTCAACTAGATAAAAAAAAAAAAAAAGAAAAGAGTTGTATAAACTTTAGTTTGGAGAAATAAACCTCAGAAAGAATTCGAAGGTTATTCTAAAAAAAAATTGATTTTCGAGTTCCTTAGAATATACTAAGAAATTAACATTTCTTTCAATATTAATGATCAAATTTGTCACATTTTTTTTAAGACACAAACTATAAATATTGAATTGGATTTTCTCTTTTCAAATTCCCCCCCCTCCACCTTGAAATTCTCTACACGTTTGATTTCGCGATTCAACATCGAATCGAAAAATAAAAACAGATACTGAAAATTCTGAGCACGAATTACATAAAATTAGAGACGGGTGAAAAAAAAAGGAGTCAATGGCTTTAGGAAGAGAAAAAAAAAAAAATTAAATCTGTGTAGAATCGAACGGAGGCGAGGCGAGGCCAGGGCAAAGCGAGGCGAGGCGAAACACGAGGCCAGGGAGAGAAGAGTTGATTCGAGCACTTAAAATAATCAACTTTGAATAGAGGGGCTATTAAACTTGAAATTAATAGAGGCGAAAGTTATTCGACCTTTGGTTTCGTTTTACGTACAGAATTTATTCACAATACGTACAAAAGCAACCACTAATACCCACAAAAAAAAAGTAGACCAAATGACGTCGAACGTTCCAAACTCTGAACGATCCCTTTGTCCCTTGAAAATAAAGAGAGAGAGAGAAAGAGATAAAAAGTGAGCCAGCTCGTTTACTCGTTGAGCCTGAAGTCAAGTGTAATTAGATGCACTAGGTGCATGCTGGTAATCCTTGTCGTTTCTCAGGGGTGTACGTACCGCGGTTATTGCTGACATGGTATGAGAATGATGAAGCGGAGGTGAATAATTCCTTCGTCGATGTGTGCAAAGAGAGAGAGAGAGAGAGAAATGAAAGAGTAAATTAGTGAACAGCTGCGAAGGAGACCAGCGATAAGAATTACACCGCCAGGTAAGGTACAGGCTCTTAATTAATGAAAACTGTTCAACTCTAGCGAGAGGTAAATTACTCCGGTAATTATGACACAAGAATACAGCGTAATCGTTGGGACGGTAAAATTGTTAGAATTGCACATTATATATGCGTACAACGAGCTTAATACAAAGATCGTCATACCCCAGCTGTTATAAGGGTACTTTTGTGCATGGGATAAGAAGAAAGAGACTCTTCGACATTCAACCCTAATTAAATACCCAATAAAAACCCCTAATTAGAGAATATTACTGTCCTAATTTCAGTATCACAAGAAGCTATATAATCGCTTTATTGCATTACGAAATGTAATTTGAACAAATGATTCAAGTATTTCGAAATTCGCCGTAGTGCAGAAAGTGGAACATTTCCGATGCGCGCATGCGCTCACTCTTATTTTGTTCTCGCACTGTGTAGATGAATGAAAAGCCTTCGATAATTATATCGGAATAGACTAGATTTCTCTGTGGGAACGTCATCCTCGAATTTTTGAGACTGACTTTAGAGTCACGTGGTGAAATTGACAAGAGTTTAAAGTTTATTATAGACAGATGTTTAACAGACCGGGCGGTAGCCTGTCGCGGGCTACTTATCGTTAATGGAATACCGTATAGTTATAATGCAAAGTCTTATGCACACACACTGTACACGTACAGGTAGAGAGAACGGTTCACATGAAAAATCTATACACGATAGATTCTGTGATGCATAACCATTATCCTAATTGTAGCTATACACGTAACCAGTCGCATATACCATAGGCTTCGTAAGACTGTTGAATGAATGGTCGATGCGAAACGGTGCGATTTTAGAGGTCCGTTTTACTATAACTATACTAAATCTGTTGCAAAAAATTGTTCAAAGAAAAGAACCGCACGGTTCGAACATTCATTCATTCAGTTTGATGTCCTTCTTTATTTCTTAAATCTACTTTCTGTGCAGTTTTTACATCCTTTAACCCTGTACGTGGTTGCGGTGGCACATACCTATACATGCGTCATGAAGCCGAAACTTTTGAACATGTGTATCTTCCAAACGGTCAATTCTATCAAAAAAACTGTAGGAACCTTTTCTGAGGAGAATTTGAAGAGCTACAAAATTGTTGCAGACCATTTTTTACTTAGGACCAACCGGAAGTCAGATATTTGCAAATAATAAAAAACGGGGATAATACCTCAAGTTACATGTGTCATATGAAGGATTGACTTTTAGACCTGTGTATCTTTCAAACTGTTAGTTCTACGAAAAAAACGATGAGCACCTTTTCTGCAGAGAATTTAAAGAGGATCAAAGTGAGTCCTATTCATTTTTCGCCTAGGAGTAATCGGAAGTGAGTTATACAGCTTTTTTTCCTATCAATCGCAATTTTGTACGGAGTAGTCTTCGCGTAGTCGTCTCCTGGACAAAGGGGGGCGAAAATATAATTGAATAACAACAATAAACGTTGATTAATGATAATATAATAAATTCAGTCTGCTGCTATTGCAGCAGCATAAAATCAACCGGTTAACTGCCTCGACTGAAGTTATTCCGCAACGATCAAACAGAATGGAAAATAGTTCGCTTCAATCCATTAGCACAGTTATAACGTTCAACTGATGTAGTTTAGTGTACAAGTAACGCATATAGTCTTCGTCATCTCTGCGTTATCGTCAATGATTTGCCGACTGTATCTTGCTCCCACCCACAAACCCACACGACACGTCATCCCAATCGAAGTCATTGAGGTGTATGAAAGACTATTCCACTAATAACGTTGTTTACTCGGAATTATAGTATGACAACCGGAAATAGTCGATAAATCTATTCAGAATCGATGACACACATGCGATTATTTTTTTCTCTCTTCTATAGCTTCACTCTACGTGGGTAGTTTAATGCAGTTTTAAACGCCAAATCGCGTGCCTTTGATTTACATCAATTGAATCTACAACTGGCTATAGAAACGTCATGTTAGAATAGCAATTCACATAAAATAACAACAACGGAGTTTTGTTTGATATGAGGGAATGTGAACAACATAAATTGCAAAGTCGATCATATCGAACTCTGAAGCCTGTATATCTTCGAAGCGGTTCGTTCCACCTGAAAAACTGTAATGACCTTTTTTGTAGGGAATTCAAAGAGCTTAAAAATGTGTCTTGATCACTTTTCCCCAGGAGTAGCCGGAAGTGAGATATTTTAGAAAATAAAATCGAAGCTAAGATTGCAAAGACGATCATATCGAACTCTAAAGCCTGTATATCTTCGAGATGGTTCGTTCCACCTGAAAAACTGTAATGACCTTTTTCGTAGGGAATTCAAAGAGCTTAAAAATGTGTCTTGATCACTTCTCCCCAGGAGTAGCCGGAAGTGAGATATTTTAGAAAATAAAATCGAAGCTAAGATTGCAAAGACGATCATATCGAACTCTGAAGCCTGTATATCTTCGAAACGATTCGTTCCACCTGAAAAACTGTCATGACCTTTTTTGTAGGGAATTCAAAGAGCTTAAAAATGTATCTTGATCACTTTTCCCCAGGAGTAGCCGGAAGTGAGATATTTTAGAAAATAAAATCGAAGCTAAGATTGCAAAGACGATCATATCGAACTCTGAAGCCTGTATATCTTCGAAGCGGTTCGTTCCACCTGAAAAACTGTAATGACCTTTTTTGTAGGGAATTCAAAGAGCTTAAAAATGTGTCTTGATCACTTTTCCCCAGGAGTAGCCGGAAGTGAGATATTTTAGAAAATAAAATCGAAGCTAAGATTGCAAAGACGATCATATCGAACTCTAAAGCCTGTATATCTTCGAAGCGATTCGTTCCACCTGAAAAACTGTCATGACCTTTTTTGTAGGGAATTCAAAGAGCTTAAAAATGTGTCTTGATCACTTTTCCCCAGGAGTAGCCGGAAGTGAGATATTTTAGAAAATAAAATCGAAGCTAAGATTGCAAAGACGATCATATCGAACTCTAAAGCCTGTATATCTTCGAGATGGTTCGTTCCACCTGAAAAACTGTAATGACCTTTTTCGTAGGGAATTCAAAGAGCTTAAAAATGTGTCTTGATCACTTCTCCCCAGGAGTAGCCGGAAGTGAGATATTTTAGAAAATAAAATCGAAGCTAAGATTGCAAAGACGATCATATCGAACTCTAAAGCCTGTATATCTTCGAAGCGATTCGTTCCACCTGAAAAACTGTCATGACCTTTTTTGTAGGGAATTCAAAGAGCTTAAAAATGTGTCTTGATCACTTTTCCCCAGGAGTAGCCGGAAGTGAGATATTTTAGAAAATAAAATCGAAGCTAAGATTGGAAATTCGATCATTTGTCTCAATAAAACTACCAATAAGCCTGTATTTTACTCAAGTTTACGTAAGTTTTCAGTATAAAGAAACGCTTAGGGCTCGTTTTCATTTTTTCAAGACCTTCAGAGAACCAGTCTTGTCATTTTTTTTCTCTCTAGGTGTTTGTCTCACTCCCAGCGCATACTATAATTCGCAACTGTTCCCAGTATCAATCCAAAGCACGCCTACGATCGGAATTCTATTCCAAAAAATTGTTGTTAAAAACAAAATGTGTGAAACACGTAGACACCGATGTTTTGGTGTTCTATTTTTCGGCACCCGGAAAACGCCAAGTAGTTTAAATATCCTTACAGTTCTATATTGAGAAATATTCGACTAGGCAAAGAAGAAACAGACAAAAAATCGCGTTTAACATGAAAGAACTGAAAAAATGACATCATGTAGAGTCGAGACTTTACAACAATAGCACGAATAGAGTACAAACAAAATAACCCTTGCAACAGAAGGAGAAGAAGAAAAAATGAATCAAGACTCGAAAGTATGCGATATAATAGCCGGAGAACAACACTCCCACCTAACTGAGATAAGTCATAACGCTTTATCTCCGCATACTCGCAGATAACTCCGGATGGAGTATTGTAGTAGTGTCTGTATATCTGTCTTGCACAGATTGCACGGTATGGTACATTTTTTTATTATTCTTTCGCAGATGTACGCAGTACAATCAACTCGTTCACATATCCAGCATAATGTTATACCACGAATAATATATAATTCAGCCGAAACTCTGACATTACGTGAGGAATTTGTTGTACAGTGGAAAAAGTTCTCAGAAATGACGTTTGAAACAATTATTTCCCCCAAAAAGGCACTTTTTGTCGTTTCTTCGTTATTTTTTCACAAATATGTAAAGACAAGAGAAATAATAAAAAAAAGTTTTTTGAAAATCGCATTATTTTGGGCCTTTCTCAACCCGAACTGTAACAACCTCAAAACTTGTGGAGTACCATTTCCATTTATTTGAAAGCAAATTGACGAAAACTAATTTTTTTTTACGTTACACTTTGATTCCGGGAATGCGACACGTACTAATTAAATAAAAATTACGTTTTTCCAAAGGGGATATGACAAAAAAATTATTGGCAAATGCGATACAAAGAATAATATACTCAGGTACAAACGAGGTTTCACTGTGATTAAAAGTATTTTTGTTTCATATATGCTACGTCGTTATATCGGTGACTAATTACACGGTGATATTCCGCAAGGCGACGAGGAGCTCCGAGCTCCGACTGCGTCGAGTTAAAAAAAGATAAGACGATTTCGGCGGATATTTGCGTCACGGTAATGACGTCAGGTGGCGTATCGTCGATATTAAAAGAGATTTTTAAAAATCCGCGATTTTAGAAAATGCGATTTCTCGTGGTCCGAGCTCGTGTGTCTTAAATTCAACGTAGATACACAGAAAGCGTTAAGTATAACGTTCTTGACGCACGAATCCCTTCTACACCTGAGCAAGACTATTTTTGAACTCAAATTCTACCATCTTCGAATCCTCTGGGTATAGAGCGAGATTATATCTCTTTACATATATAATCTACTCTTTTGCTGATAACTTGGTCCAAAAATTTGTTGTTTTTTTTTTTTCTCAACTTCCCTCTTAGAAAATGAAAATTACAATAACGAATGAATGTATGAAACTTTGAAATTATCGTAAAACGTAGAAGAAATTGTGTCGGCGTTGAGCTAAGGGAAGGGAAAGGGAGGCAGCAATCTGCGAACTGACCATCGTTAAGGTTGTGAGGTCCCAGGCGCTTTTAGCCTGTTTTTGCTGTCCTCCTGACGATCCTTTCTTGTTCTTCTTACCCGGCCTTCTCAAACTGGAAAACCATCCCGCAGCTATGGCAACGGCACTAACGTCCCTACGATGCTGGATATCCTCGTTCTGAACAACAACGACGTCTCTGACATCGTCCAGAGCGTCCACTGACCTCCCCGTAAAAATCATATTTTTTGGAGCCAGGGCGATCGATTCGAAACAATTTAATCACTCAGATTTTTACTTTAATCAAACTTCGAACTTGAATATTTTTTTTCTTCTTTTTTATTATTTGACACTGAATTCACTGATTGTGATTTTTTTATTATTCTACTTCTTTATTTTATTTCAATTTCGTTTCACTTCAAAGTTCGTCTGTCGACTCGTGCCAGCAACAGAGACAAACGTGTCTAAACGATTCAAGTGCGGAGTATAATAACAATAATAATAATAATAATAATAATAATCAAATGTAAAAATACAAAGGAATATGTATGTAGAATTGCTCTTATTTTTTTTCTTCTATTTTAAAGGTAACTGCAGTACCTTCGGTACACAAAATTTTTTTTTTTTTTTTTTTTTAATAAATTTTATCTTCTGGTCTTTAATTAATTAAATAATTAATTGATCATAATTTTGGAACAAAAAAATAAAATAAAACACACTATTTCATTATACACTTGTTTAAATTATTTATTTATTTATTTTTTTCAAATAATAGTAAAGTAATTTGATTAAATATTCTTCTTTATTTTTTTTTTGGTCAATTTTTTAATCTTTGATCACTAATTTCGTTTTGAATAAATCGAAATTAAAAAAACCCGCGAATCGATGATTTTGAATAAATTTTTTTTTGTTTTGTTTACAACAAAATTCCGGCAACTTTTTTTAGCCGGAGCTAACATGGCAAATTGTACGACTGATACTGGCAGTGGCCGGTAAGCGACTGACTAACGAGACTTCTTTGAGTATAGAGACTCTGGCGCATTCTGGTGGTCAGATACTCAACTCGATTTTATTTGCGATAAAATATTTATAATCAGTGTAGATATTGATCGGTAGCGAATTCGAAATAGTTTTTATACACAGTATATGTTGTTAAATTTTTTTTTTTTTTTCAATTTCTTTACACCGTCTGCGAATGGATAGAAACAGAATATGTAGATAACGTATAGTCTTATCTGTAAACGGATTTCATCAAGGAATCGTTTATAAATAAAACAGGAAAAAATTATTTTTTTAAAACTGTGTTTTCAAACTCGTTTCAAATGAATGTGTATTGAATAAACTTTATAAAACAATAATTAACAGCTGGTATGTGAATTTAATTCGGAAAAGATAGTTTTTTGATTACCTATGAGATATAAAATAAACAAAATTAATATTTATATCGTATAATTTAGAAATATTCAAACTCGTTTCTGTTATCGCCTACTTTTCCTAAGGAAAAAAAAAATTGAGTATAAAGAAAATATTTCGACTAATAGAAAAATTAATTTCATGAATAATTAAAAAATCAAATTATAACTTTAGTCTATCTGAGATTCTCTAACGGGTCTTAAATAGAAATCAAAATCAGAGGGGCCTCCAATTTCGAAAGAAAAAAAATTGTAGTTTAAAAATCTCTGGTTTTTCTTTCCTTCTTCGTTCATTATTTTTTCTTCAATCGTAATAATTAATATTTCAATCTGCAATCTCGATGAATTATTCTCATTTTTTTACTTTTTTTTCTACTATACTTAAAATAATAAACTCAGTCATTTCCGGATTCCCTAAATGAGTAGCTTAAAGGCTTGAAAATTTATTTCGATTTAACATTGAAGGAAAAAAGTTTCTTTTTTTTTTAATTAAAAAGGTTGCATCGAATCAATATATAATCGTCAGTATCGCAGAATAAAATCGAGTCGCTTAATTAGCTGCGATAAAATCCTTCTCTTTTATTTCTCTAATCGAATGATTGGGGTCTGAAAGATGTAGGTACCCATAAATTTTATACCGGTTCCCGTGGATCTAATTTTAACTAGGTCACACACGTTTCATTAGTTGAAAAAAAAAGTATTTTTAAAGCAACTAGGGCTACAGACTTGTTTACAGAAACGCACCCCACATTTTTTTTTATTTTCCCGTTTTTCACTATGCGCTATCCTATTTTTATTCACAAAGTTTGAATGATCTTCTGTGCTCTGATATCTACAGGCTGACAAAAAAAAAAAACTGGCTATGTATTTTAAAAAGTGAATGATGATTATTTTATTCACGTTTTAAAATGATTCACCTTTTTTTTACGGTCACCCTTCATATACATATATATATATCGTTCTATATTATATAAAGATATCGCCGCCGCCGCCGCCGCCGTGTCAAGATTTCGAAGGTCGACGACGACGACCCCCCCCCCATGAAAGATTCCCCGTTCCGCCGTTCCCCTGTCCAAAGTGTTCCTAAACCTAACCTAACCTAACCTAGCCTAACCTAACCTAACCCAGAATATTACCCAGAATCCCCCACGAATTCCCCCACCTAACCTAACCTAACCTAACCTAACCTAACCTAACCCCCAGAGATTACCCAGAATCCCCCATGAACACCCGAAGTCTTCCGGAAAGGCCCGAAGTCTTCCGGAAAGATCCGAAGTCTTCCGGAAATACCCGAGGTCTTCCGGAAAGACCCGAAGTCTTCCGGAAAGACCCGAAGTCGTCCGGAAAGACCCGAAGTCTTCCGGAAAGAACCGAACCGAAATCGTCATAACAGGTCATGTCAGGACGTGTCAGGTCATGACAGGTCATGTCAGGACATGTCAGGTCATAACAGGACATGTCAGGTCACAACAAGTCATGTCAGGACAGGACTGTTAAAAACGGTAAAAAACCACTCACAATTAGTATATGAATCATGGGATCCCAATCTTTCAGTAATCCGTGCAGAAACCTCATGTCAGGCGTAACAGGTCATGTCAGGTCATGTCAGGTCATAACAGGTCATGTCAGGACATGTCAAGTCATGATACAGAAAACTGTTAAAAACTGTAAAAAACCACTCACACTTAGTATATGAATCATGGGATCCCAATCTCCCAGTAATCCGTGCAGAAACCTTTCGCGCGAAACCACTATAACCGAGATCACACTTTTTCATTCCATACAGAATTTTCAATTTCTTCTTTTTGACTTTTTTCACCATGTACAAAATATTACTGAATACAATCCGTGCAGAAACCTCATTCGGGGGGTTGGCGCGCGAAGCGCGCAGGGGGGCGAAGCCCCCTAGTATATATCTATTTTTTTTTTCTCGTCTATATTAATTGAATTTTGTCATCCTTCCTTTTTTTAATCATCTATTCATTAATTCATTCTAGAATGTATTTTATTGTGAATACTTTTTCATAAAAATGGTAAAATTAAAATTAAAATTAAAGCATGAGATAATTTCATCAGCGTATATACTTTTGTCCTCCTTAAAAATTAAATAATTATAATAATGATACAGTATAAAATCATCGAATAAACAATAACGAATTCCAAATTATATGGAGATGACGATATCCTCTACTAATTATTGTTGTATTTTTATTTTTTGTGTGTTTTACAAGTAACGAAACACGATAAAAATAAAAAACCGTGAGAGAAAGAGAGAAAGGGGGGGGGGGGCGAACGGGGGGGGTTGGATATAATTAAGCAGCGGATCGCGATCTCGTTAGCCGTTAGGGAGAGCCTGACTTGTGAGACCACGTAAAGGCGATGACCTGAACCTGCACCTGCTCTTCCCTACTAGTAAGAGGTGATTGACTGCACACTGTGTGCCCTGGTAGTACACTGGCAAATACGTCGTGATGCGATAAGCAGGTTGACAAGAGGCTATCGCGTGCCGATTTCAAGATTAACAAAAAAAAAAAAAAACTTGCATCTGACGACTTGAACTCTGAATAAGATACATTTTGGTACCTAGTATATCTAATTAATTCATGTATTTATTTGCACAATTTTTAAGGCAAAATTTGAGGTTTTTCTGTTTTTGACAGATTTTTTTTTTTTTATCCAAGTAATTGGATACAATCTTCAATTATCGTGATTTTTTATAATTCCTTTCAGAATGAAAATTATTCATATAAAAAAAGTTTAATTACTGTTTTTTTTTTTTTAAATTCTGTACAGAAAATAAAAAAAATCGTAAGAATATTGAATTGTATTCAAAATCCAGAAATAGATTCGATCAAATTCGCATCATTGTCACATTTACACCGATGTTGATGAATAAAAGAAGGTTCTTAATTTTTTACTGCCGTAGATTGGAATTTGATTTCTCATATTAAAGTATGTCTATAGGAATCGTCCATGAAGGAAACGGAATTCGGAAAAACAAATTTAATTCGGGTTCAATTGGGTCGGTGAACAGATAAATAAATAAATTATCGATTCTCTGCAACGATAATAATCGTTTCGTGGGATCGGGAGGAAACTTAAATCGTAGATTTTTTTTTCTTATAGCCCGAAGGTGAAGTGTATGTGCAAAAAGAAAAACGAGAAATAAAATTCTCCAAGGATGACGACGATTCTGATTACGTCTGTGTGTCATTGGTTGCATACTACATATATTATAATTATTTTCTGGTATTATATGATCAATTGGTAGATTAATTTTCTCTCAGATCAGACGTCATCGATCCAGGCATAATTTACTTTTACACTTTACATAAACAGGATATATACGAATATGAACAAGTGGCTCACCTTGCAATGCCACCTGAAAGGCGCCATCGTCACACGTATCTCCCCTTCTTTTACTCCAACATACTTTTTTTTTTTTTGTCTATACTTTTTATCATACACTCTCTCATATTCAGCCACATGTGGATACCTGCATACCTTATTTATAACGGTGGCATCAAATTCCGTAATACCTGTTGCTTCTCACTTGAATCTTTATCAATTATAATCATTTTTATTCATTTTAAAATTCCTTCATTCAATACACACAGCCGTATGATGAATAATAAACTAGTTTGAAAACCACATTCGGAATTTGATAGTCGGTAAAAGTAATTAAATTGTTGCTCAACATCGGAATGAGCGAAATAAATAATAATTATATCATCAATACAATACATAGTTTTGATTATTTTCAATATAATAATTTTATCATTATTGATTTTGAAATTTTTTTAAATAATTAATTTTGTTTCTAGCAATTTTTACAAAAATTTCTTATATTTCAAAATTATGCGGTAGGTACTAATAATTCCTTTCGATTTTTCTTTCTGTTTCTTTTTTTTTTTTTTTTTTTTTTTTTGTTTTTTTTTTACTTAATTTCAAGAAGATAAAATTTACGAACTGATCATAGAATTGATGGTAATTTTTTGAGAACTTTCGTAACGTTGAAAAATTGCGTTTTGTTTGTTCAGAATGTTTAAAGTGGTAGAAAAAAATCGGACCATCGTTGGACGGGTGTCAAAATGATCGGAATAAAAGATAAGTTTTTTTTTTTTTTTTTTGCATTCATTTAAATACATGTAGTTGATTGAACTATTTATCAAAAAATACTATGTTTCTTTGTTCAACGAGAATCTCCTTTTCCATAGAATTTTTCCAAACAAGCTTCAGACAATTGTGCGATTTTTTTGTCGATCAATTTTTAAAAATATGCGAAAGTAGAATTTTATCCTTTTGCCGAACGTGAATGGAAGAATATGGGTAACACAGAAAAATCCTCTGTGGAGATTTTTTTTCTTTCTTTTTCTGAACTGAAAAATTGCACATGGCCCATAAAACTCTTGACGTTTACCAGACCTTGAAGTGCCGACTTCTCTGTCCAGGAATAGTGAATGGCAGCAAAACTGGAAACTTATAATATCCTAGATCAACGAGTCTAAAAAAGAAAAAGGTCAGAAATTTTGAATCGCAAAAAAAAAAAATGATAATTTGTTTTTGTAAAATAAACGAACTATAGCGACCGATCTCAAGGACGAAGATGACATAAAAACTTTCCAAATTATCGAGAATTTGTAATTTGATCAGAAAGTTTATGAGACTCATTTTCTTCAAGAATTCTAAAATTATCAGTCGCACTTCCTTGTTCCTCGTTTAACTTCGTCAACAACAATTTTCCCACTTTTTTTACGTGGAAAACTCCGATTCCTGTTATTCTACGCCGTGAAAGTCACGTAGACATTTTAGTCCGCGGTATCCTTTGCGCGATTACAAATCGAACCGTATAGAAATTTTTCAATCACTCGTTCTGAATGTGCAAGAGATTCGAATCCGGTTCAAATCCGTCACTACTTAGTTTTCGGTAACGAGTAAAAGGTTTGTGAAGTTCTTATATATCCTTTGAGAAAATTCGTCTAACTGGGTCCGGGACTTTTTTTGGCGAGGTAGGCTAAGGTACGATTCGTTATTGAGGAATTTCAAAGAAACGAAAGTCAAAAAAATAATAAGCAGAATGAAGTTGGGAAACCTGCCCGTATAGATCCTGAATCACCATGACGTGTACCTACTTCGGTTAGAGATTTATTGCCAAAGCCAGTAGCCACGAGACGAGGTATTACTGGAATTAGAGTAGCGGATGTCACGAGAAGAGGAAAAGTAGAAAAAAAAACCAATTTCTTTGATTTAATGCCCATAGTGAAATGGCTTTATGCGCATACTGAGTAAGTAAGCTTGACAGATGAGGAGGCTTAAATTTCAACGGGCCATTATACGATATCGCATTACGAATGTGTTATACAGTCAATTATCACCGAATGGACTAATTCCACTCGACATTATACATCTGCGGTTAAACAAGATTAATCATTTTTCCAGAGAGGCAATGTCTGAGTATCGAAAAAAATTTCAAAGACTGTATAAAAATCGAGTTCTCAAAATTTATGACACACAAAAACTTTTTTGATTGATAGAAAAATTGAATGAAACGAAGAATACGGAGTCACTGTAATCTCAACGCCGCGATTTTCAAACCATATCTTCGTTCACGCCTGAATCAAAAAACCTCTTTAATCGCCATATATTTTATACCCACATTGTCTTCATCATTAAATTTTCTAAATTCTACATAATCAATATAATTTCATCTACCAACATTTTTTTTTTTCATCAATTCGCTTTCACATACTGAGCATTTTAACAAATTATATTCCAACCTCCCGCTGATCACCAGGCCTGTAAGTGAAACTGCAGATTTTCTTATCCAACTAATGAGAATTAATGAGCTGAAATAATAGGTGGTAAAAGGTTGAGAGAATAAAGGTTGCCAGTGAGCAGCCGTACATAAAGTATCTCTTTATCGACCCGATTCACAAAGCAATTAATTACCGCGTTCTCACGCCAACGTTACCAAACTTTCATCACTGTCTTTCTAATTTCCCTGTTCCCTCGTTCATAGCATATCTATAATCTTCAATACCGAAAGCCTATCAGTGGATGATATAATTTTTACATTCATTTTATTCATTTTATTCATCTTATAAACAGCAACCGCAACGTGATTGCTGATCATTTGTTCGTTGAAATTGCGTCACGAACACGATAACATGAGATGTCGCGAACCGTTTCCTTGAATACGCCACGAGTTTGCGCATTTTTAGCGATAACGATTGAGGACAAAAATATGATCAACAAACATGAAAATAATAATAATAAGAGATAAAATAGACGAGATAAGCGTAGGAAAAGAAATAAAATTTTTTTTTTTTAGGTGAGCCTGTTTCTTTGGTTTTTTGTTTTATTAACGAATGTTTATCATCGATTCTGAAACATTTTTTATCTGTAAAATTTTTACCTCTCTCAGACCAGACTGCCGATGACGTGATTTATTGTTATTTTGTTTAAGACAGAGGCAAAATATTATGGAACACATAAAATTGAATTAGAATTTTTTATTTTTTATTTTCAATAAGCCTCGTTAATTATAATGACTTGATAATTAAATTATGTTATTTATTAACGTTCGTAGCGCCACACCGAACAACATCAAAGAACGTTTAATTGCGATTACGCGAGAAACACTAACAACACTGTTTAATTATAACGAAGAAAACAAAGTTTAGTTAATCACAATAAACTTTTTTACAAAAAAAAAATTGTTATACGAAGCAGAAAGAATTTTTTTTTTTTTTTTTGTCTCTAGATCCTTAATTAACGTTAATTCTGATTCGAATTATATAATCATTGAATGGGACTCGACCGTAAATTTCCACAGATAAATTAAATACGAATAGAATAATGAATGAAATTGAACAACAACGTTTGACTTATCACTTTCGCACATGAACTTTTATCTCGTAGCTCGTATCGCGTGTGTAAACGAACTCGATACTGGCTCATGTAGATATAGAAGAAAGAGTATAAATAACGAGGAAGAATAATTTACTTTATTCGATGATTAATTGTCGTATCGGTTATTGTAAATAATTTATCAACAAACTCACTTCACTTGGTTATAGTCCAGCTAAACCGACTAATACGAGGGAATAAACTTTTGCTAATTAATTTCTAAACTAAACTGGTTCGTCGATATGCTACGATAAGACTGATTCCCTCTGGTATTGTGTATACCCAAAGTATATTTGTAGAAGATTCCGAGGGTTCTTAGATCCAGAACAGAGACAAGGACGAGGGATTAAGGAATGAGACAGAGCAGAAATTGAATAGTTTGTACCACATGGATGTAAGACACGGTACAATGAATTACTTATTCATTCTTCAAAACCAAACAATTACCCTAAAGGTTCACGAACTGTGATAGTCGCATGGTATCTTAATATCCAATAATTGTCCTATTTTTGTGTCGGATCTCATCTCCTTTCCAAATTTTCTGGTATAATGATCGTGATTTCTCTCTTATTTAAAAAACGATTCATTTTTCATGAATGTAATTGATTCAGGCATAGATTTATCTATGAATATATTAATAATTGATAATAATGATTATTCATACTTCATCATCATTAAATTATTTTCAATAATTCTTCTTCACTTCATCGTGAAGACGGTGATTAATAAAATTTTCGTGCGGTCTCGATTGGACTATAATTAATAAAAAAAAAGGCATAAAAATTCAGTTCCTTTAATCCTCTCAAAGTTATTGCTTATAACAATATAGAGATTATAAAACTGTTGTAGAAAAAACAGAATATAAGTTTAATATATTCCACTTGAATTCAGTCACGAGATAAGGACAGCGAGTGAGTCTAGTTCCGCTGACTAACCACAACGCTTTGTTTATCTCGCGGAAATGGCATTATCGTCAGCTGCGATACCGTGAAGGATTTTTTTTTTTATCTCATCCTTCTCTGGTTTATTTCTTCAATATTATTTTTTGAATATATTCTCCTCAACAATATCATATCGGTATCAGCTGTTTGTTCCACTTGTAAAGAGATGAGAGAGAAGAAAAAAAACAGAAAAACGAACAGTCAAAATCATTATTATAGTATCGATATTTGAGAATATTGACATTATTCTCTATTCGAGATGAAAATCGATGATGCTCCACATTTACAATTGAATTGAATCGAATCAAAAATCTTTAAAAATCAGAATAATCCGACGAATTCAAATCGATGATAGTTTTGACTTTATATAACGTCAAAATCTGATAAGTTCATATCATCGATAATTAATCAAATAATTAAAGATGGAAAATAGGAATCGAGATTGATTAATTTTCAAAGGGTTTGAAAATGAACTCCAAGTCGCGCGCTATCCGTCGGAATTTGAAAGAAGCAGGCTCCGCTGGTAAGAAAGAAATCTTTCGACGCCGCGTATTAATCGACTGCTGATAAAGTAGGGATCGTGGAAAGCAAATATCATACGATGAAAACTAATAACGACACACGGTATTCAAAACTCAGATAAACGAAGATTGAAAATGATAAAATCTAATTAAATTTTTGTTTCTTCATGATAGTATTTATCCAAAATTTTAGTGGCATCAATGGGCACAAAAATCCGTTTGAATTATGATTGACACAAAAATTTGAGTAGATAATAAAAATTGATTTATGAAATTTGAATACCTATAGATAGGGAATTTGATAATACAGAAATTATAGTATAAAAATCATGTATACATGAGTATAAAATCATTATTATATAATAATTCCTGCTTTATAAATGAACCAACGCTCTCGTTATCCATCATTCCATAATATCTCGCCTTTCTCTGTACCATAAAACAAACGTTTAAGTAGAACGCGGCAGATTTTTCTATATCAAACACAAGCACAATTTATATCTTCCTTTTTTTTTCTTATCAATCTATTTTTTACAAAAAAAAAAAAAAAACAATTATTGAGTAGTACAAAATTGAAAAAAAATAAATAAATAAGTGAACAATGGGGATATGGGAAAATAGTCACTGCAACTTGTCGATTCCCACCATGACATTATACCGTGTGAAATCGTAATGCAGGTGATGATGCGATGCGTGACTGACTGCGTCATCGATGACGCAGATTCTGAACACCCCGCGCAATATAATTTGCTGAGCGTGTGTGTAAGAGATATAATAAGCCAGGGTTTGAGTACGTACGCAATGATGAAGTCAGGGTCTGTAAGAGATATAAGTATAAGATACCGAGCTATAACGATGAGAAACCATGGAAGTTGAAGAGAGAGAAAAGATCATTTTTTCAGTACAGCATAGATAAAGTAGTCATTCTGACGTATGCGAAATTTCAGACCAGGTCAACGACTAAATAAGCGAGAAGAAAAAATAGTTGAAATTTGAAATTTTCAGCACGAGCCTTGACATAAAACTGATAACTTATCCATAATACTATTAATAATTTGATCGCGAGTAACTGCGAATCGCCACTTCGTGCAATGTGCCAGAGCCTCCTCTTATAGCTATCAAACGTCAAGAAGACTAAAGAGAATCACCGATGTACTTCCGCATTTTTTCATTCTTCTTTTTTTTTCTCTCTCTCTCTGCCAAGGTATCATTACGGTACATCTTACTATGGCGTACTTCTTCTTCTACTACGCTAGTAGAATTGAAAATAACGCAATGTAACCGCGTGCGGGTCTATACACATATACGTATGTGCATGTAACAAGTTTGTGTAAGCATATAGGTGAAATATACTTGCACTGCGAGTATCCCTTTCATCTATATGTATGTATACCTATGCACCTAGAACTGTACTGTCAACTATTTATGGAACGTGGTTACCCACGTGGGAGGCGTTTTTCACCCCAAGATAATGAGAAAATAAAGAGAATGAAATGTCGAAACCGTGAACCGTATAATATCTACAAGAATTCTATGCTCTTTTCTTTTATCTCCCGTTTTTCTGTTTTCTAAGAAAAAATAAAGTTATTCGTTTCACCTCGAAAACCGTCCCAAACTGTTTCGAATCGTGTCTAACTCGTTTCGAATTCTCGCAAATCGCTCTGGACTTGTTCGAAGCCGTTTCAAACGGTCCCAAATTGTGGGAAACCGCTTCGAACTTGTTTATAATCGTAGTTTGTTCGGTGTACACTCACTTGAAATGGTTTAGAAACGTTTTCAACTCGTTCCAAACCGTCCCAAACTGTTTCGAATCGTGTCTAACTCGTTTCGAATTCTCTCAAATCGCGCTTTAAACGATTTAAACTGGTTTCAAATGGTCCCAAACTGTTTTGAACCGCTTCGAACTTGTTTGAAATCGTTTTTTTGCGATGTAAACTCACTTGAAATGGTTTTAAAACGTTTTCAACTCGTTCCAAACCGCCCTAAACTGATTTGAATCGTGTCCAACTTGTTTTAAATGCTTTCAAACCGCTCTGGACTCGTTTGAAACCGTTATTAGTTGTCCAAAACCATTTCGAACACGTTCAAGATAATTCTAAATCGTTTTTAAATTGACAAAATCTCGTTTGAATCGGGTCGCAACAGATTGATATCTCAGTCTAGATCGATTTATCGATCACTAAATTCTCTCGCAGTCACATTTTTCAAATTTCCATCATCTAAACTGTCACGAGATCGCGAACAATCAGACTAAAATACACTTTCATAAAAACAATGTCGAATGTAACACAGAAAACATACTATAAAATCCAATAAAAGTCATTTCCCGGTTTTCCCTGACTGATATCACTATTTTTCCCTGATATTTTGATATACGATTCGAGTCGAAACCACTAAAAATTGTAATCACCTAGTTCACGCGTGATCTAAAAATGCTAATATATATTCATCTTCATCTTCATCGGGTTGTGTCTCATATTTCTAATCACAGATGACAATAAAATCGTCAAAAAGAAGAAGAAAAAAATTATGATGGTGATAACATCTGAATTTTTTAATTCCCTGACCAACCGACAATTTTCCTGACATTTCGCGGTTTTCCAGACGGGTCGCCAACCTGATATTATGGTGTTGATTTCATTTTCATAATACGATTTGCTTACAAAATGGCACCGATAGGTATTTCAATGGGTGTTACTTTTCAATGGTTTTACTTTACTTTGTTAAAAATTTCACAATCACAATATAAATGAAATACAATAAAATACAACATAATGTCGTCTACACAAAAATTACAAAAAAAAAAACCATGTAAAAACAAATTAAAAAAAAATAAAATATGAAATTGAATCAGGGAAAAGCGATAGCCACCTGCGCGGTATGGGACTAGGGTTAGAGCAGTCCACGTTAAAGGTAACAAGAATCGCAAAGGGTGGCCGATGGTGGTTATAACGGCAAGTTAACCGGAAGTCGACGGAGGGGAGCTCTCCGTAGCGGTCAATTGTGCCGGAGCACATTGTACGCGGCTATAACTACGTATAATTTCGTTTAAACAGCCATACGTGTATCTTACACACGGTACAGGTAGGTACAAGTTTTTTTTTCTTTTTTTTTCTTTATTCTACTACTTCTTTTTTTAACAGGAAAGAATGGCTAATTTACTCTACCGAGAATTAACGGCGCACGGTGTGTGAAAGAAAAACTGACAAATGAAAGAAGAAAAAGAAAGACAGTGAGAGAGAAAATCGTTGAATGATGCACCGCATCTAGTTCACGTGCTCAGACTGTAATAAATATTTATGCCTAAAGCATGTGGATATCTTTACACATGGTTTTAGGTAGGATATATATAGGCTCATGTTATTCTATTTTACTGAATATCGCACCGTTTTTATATTTAAAGAAAAAAATAAAAATCTATGGATAACCTCTTCAACATTTTCTGTTTTTTTTTTCTTCTCCGCTTTATTTCAGTGAGAATATTTTGAAGTGATTTTTTTTTTTTTTTTTTATATTGAGAACATTGATTGTAATGAGCTATTATGAAATGAGATTAACAAAGGTTCTATAAATGTGTCGAGAAAATTCAGAATTTATATTAGAATCGATTTTTTTTTGTCCTCATTTTTTTCTTCTTGTACTGATTAGAAAAAAAAGGAAAATAGTCTTGAAGTACAGGATAAAAATTATATTAGAGATTTTATATATACGTAGACAGAAATTTTAACACAAGGTAATTCAATTAAAAATGGAATTTCGAAATTTATAGAGATCACGAAAGTACTGTGAGAGTCATTGCTTAAAAAAAAGGTTCATTTATACCTGCTATTAATAATAATTAAGTAATCTGATCATAATAATAGTGATAATCTTATCAAATTTAATTTTTTTTTTTTTTTTTTTTTTTAAATTGGGTTTGATTCATCCTTAATATGTGAATTTTCTCAGTTTTGGAAATCTATACATATATTTTAAAAAAAGGATCCTTCTCGACATTTTCCTGCGGTTATAATAATTCTCTGGCCTCTATTAATCCTGGCGTTAAGTGTAGCTACTATACTTTATAATTTCTCCTCTCAACTGTGGTAATTCATTCAACATCGTTTGTGGTTAATAACGAGGTTAAATTCTACAAAATGAACGAGACTATAAGATACTAGGAAATATAGGTATAATAGAGTACATCGTAAATGGTCAAAGGCCTAAAGCCTACCTAATAACACAGCCTTAACTGAATATTGAAAATAGTGGGAATATAAGCAAGACCTATTGGATTTTCCAAAGTCAAAAAAATATCTGTGGGTACAAGTGAACGTAGAATACCTGCACAGGTATATCAGGGGCAGAAGAGGCCTGAATTTTCTCTGTCTCTGACCTTTTGTCGAATTTTTCTACCTGCGGACAGAAATCGCAAATCCAAGGGTCCGTTTTTCGACAGTGTAAAAGCAATTCGTGAAAAGAAAGAATAGAGACGAAGGGTTTCTTTGCTATTTGAAAGAAAAAAAAACTTCTTGGAAGAAGAGCGATTATTTCTTTCGTCATCTATTATCGACTTGCACCATCGACAAGAGCTTTTTTTCAAGGAATAGGCGTCGGTTCTTATTCACCGGAAATTCCGTCACGTGAAACTTTCCACATCGTTTTTTTTATCTTCCGATAGGAAGAAAGCGTATTTTTCCGTGTGTCAGCCTAGCGGAATATTTTATGGATACGACTTTATGAGGGTCAAATGCTGAACGGATGACCCAATAAACGATTCATTGCTGAAATTATTTTTTTAACCAATATAAATTTTTAGTAATCAATATTCTGACTCACTTGTATCTCCAACAAAAGTTCCGTCTTCTTTCTCCTTATGTCGATCAATATCTTTTGCTGTTCCGGGGTCAATTCTGAAACAATAAAAAATACGATTCCAGCATAAGACACGCGATCCATGATCTGCAAACTTCAATCAAGGCTCGATTTTTAGGGGAAAACTCTACAGACTTTTTTTTTCTTCTAAAATGTCGATGCTCTGAAGTAAATCAAAATAGAACATTGAAATCAGAATGAGCCAAAAACGGCGCCACTTCAATCTTGAAACTCCTATTTGATATCAGTACGATCCATTACAACTCATGACTATAATTCTTTGATAGTATATCAACGATAATTTGTATTCTTGGGCTTCACTTCTTCAATTTTACGAACATCAGCCTCTCTAGCCTCAAATTCATACATCTTCGTGAATCCCTGACTTTCAAGCCTGTATATTTCTCAAACGGTCGAATATACGCGAAAATGTGCGATTACATTTTTTGTGGAGAATTTAACCCCCTTCAAATTCAGTTCAAATCATTTTTCGCCTAGGAGTAACGTGAAGTAAGATATCGGCGAAATAAGGTAAACTGACACATCAGCCTTTCTAGCCACAAATTCATGCATCCTAATGAACCCTGACTTTGAAGCCTGTATATTTCTCAAACGGTCGAATATACGCGAAAAGGTGCAATTAAATTTTTTGTGGAGAATTTAACGCCCTTCAAATTCTGTCCAGAAAATTTTGCGCCTAGGAGTAACCGGATGTAAGATATCGGCGATATAAGGTAAACTGACACATCAGCCTTCCTAGCCACAAATTCATCCCTGACTTTGAAGCCTGTGTATTTCTCAAACGGTCGAATATACGCGAAAAGGTGCGATCACATTTTTTGTGGAGAATTCAACGCCCTTCAAATTCAGTCCTGATGATTTTTCTTCTAGGAGTAACGTGAAGTAAGATATCGGCGAAATAAGATCAACTGACACTTGAGAGATTGTATCACAGGTTTCGTTCAAATTCTATTAGACGACTTAGGAACTCCATAGCTACAACTCCCTAAACAATTTCAGGAAAGCATTTTTCTCTGGTTTTTTATTATTTTTTTTCTACTCTTTTGAAGTATCGTATTTTTTTATCTCGTCATTTTTACAGTGAAATATTTTCTTGTGACAAAAGTTCGACACTAGACATCGAGCTACATAAATATTATGGAACATTTCTGACCTGAGAGAAAATTATTTAAAGAAATTGAAAAAATTCTTCTGAATTTTTGAAAAAACACAGAAAATTTGATTAATTTTTTTTTCTTTCCAGTCGTCGAAATTTTCTTCAAACACTGTATACATACATAAGTAATTCAGTTTCTCAACTTTTGGCTTATAAATTGTTGGATCAGAAAAAAAAAAAAAAAAAATTCTAATCGAACGTTACGTTAACTCACGAACTATGCTTTTTCGAACTTTCACGATAGCAGCTGATCCCAGGAGGCTGAACCTTTTGAGCATCCTTATAATCCGTTCTGTCTATACCACAGGGAAAAAGAACTACCGGGAGAGAGGAACTCTCGTCTCCGGATACGCACGAGTTATGTGAGTGCGATGAATTGTTTCAAATCATATCCTCCACTTGATCCGGATACATATATTATTATCCATTATTATGTGATGTCGCAATTGTCACAGCTATGGTCGTGGTCATGTCGCAACCAGGAATCAGATTATATGAGGTAAATGTTACACACATCATAGACTGACAATCTAAAAACTTTTCAATCCAGTATTCAACTATACCTGAATTGAAGAGAAAGTAATAATTATTGTCAAACTAAAATGAAGTGATAAGGAAAATGAGTCTAGGTGCCTCCTGAAAAAAATTCTGAGACCAAATAACATTCTTAATTATCAATAAAATTCTTGCATACCTAATTAATGCAAATCTGCTCTTTCGATGTTAAACTTCAAATCTAGTAATCAATCATGCGATTTTGAAAAATGTTAAAAGGAGTAAAACCTCAAGCCTTTCTAGACTGAAATTATCTTTTTTTCTTCAACTTGTTAAACAAATTGAATAAAGCTGACCCAAAGATGAGGAATTTGGTTGTTACACCGATGAGCAGAAAATAGGGGACCGGGTTTCGAGCTAATTAAGCATAATTATCGTTTAATCAGTCGGTTGATTATCGATGAATTGATAATTACGGTGAGTAAAAGTAGCTAGTTAACGATGGTCCGGTGTTCGAAAGAATGGAGCAAACGAGCAAGCACAGCAGCATCCTCCGTGTGTTACAACCAGGGGCGAGTCTTTATGTCGTCGTGCAGTCTACTCATTAGAGCCAATTTAGCGAAAGTTCTAAAAATAGGTGTTTCGGATAAAAACTCTCTGTATAGCCTGCGCAGCACTGTATATGTAGAATAACGACGACAAATTCTGTATATATAAATATATAATACGTGTGTACCAATACGCACAAGCCGACGATGGTGGGATATTCTCATGAGTCACGAGGTATGTACCAACTTTGCTGATCGCGACCAACCAGCGTCAAAATGAAGAAATTTCTCCTCTTCCTTTGTTACGATATCCAAGCGGATTGGGGATTTTCAACTTTTGTTACAATTGTTTTTTTTTTCCTTCCTTCTTCTTCTGGGATCCGTTCCGGTTTTTTTTTCTTCTAATCTCGATGTATAGAATTTACAGAGAAATTTCAAATTCTTGTAATATATTCAAAGACAGTATCAATTTTCATCAAAATATCCCAAAGGAAACAAAAGGCGCGAAATTCAAAATTCAAATTAAAAATTTATTCTCCTTCCTTCTTCTTCTGGGATCCGTTCCTCTTTTTTTTTCTTCTAATCTCGATGTATAGAAATTACAGAGAAATTTCAAATTCTTTTAATATATTCAAAGACAGGATCAATTTTCATAAAAATATCCCAGGGAAACAAAAGGCGCGAAATTCAAAATTCAAATTAAAAATTTATTGTCCTTCGTTCTTCTTCTGGGATCGTTTTTTTTTTCTTTTTATCTCGATATATAGAATTTACAGCGAAATCTCAAATTCTTGTAAGATATACAAAAACAGGATCAATGTATATTCATCAAAATATCCCAAAGGAAACAAAAGCGCGCGAAATTCAAAAGTAAAAACCAAGAATTTACTTTCCATTCGTGTTCTTCGTTTATTTTTTAATGATGTGGCTTCTTCGATTTGAAATTGAAATTTCATCAAATATATACATATACATTTTTTTTTCACAAAAATTGTGTAGATACCTACTGCAAACAAACGGTTACAAAATGAAAAATAAAAAATGAAAACTACAAATGAAAAAAATATAGACATTGATTTCAGAGGAAAAAAATGCTACGAAAATTTCGTTCCGAATATTAAAAAAATTTACCCAAATAAAATCGATGAAATAAAACGGAACCATTGGCTCCAATTTTAATGAGAATCTGATTTTATTCTGTAGAAATTATCGTCACACATTGTGGAATTATTCTACGTATTTGTTGCTATTACCGTTTAATCCCCCCTTTTTTTTTTGTCTCGATTGTCCGGTGTGGTCTTTGATGTGATATATATATAATCTTTTTTCCCTTCTCATAAGTAACGGTGATAATGATTGAAAAATATCCACTTGAACAGTGTCTTCATGATTCATTATATTACGTACGTACGTAATATGTATAAGTGTACTCATGACCCTAGAAATTAAAGCTGCCTTCTTATCTTAAAGAGATGCTTGTACAAACGACGTAGACACTATCGTGTCTCGGATCTCTTTCGCTTCCCTTTTTAAATACATATTAGGCATTGTAGTGAGTAAGTAGTTCGTATAACTAATAAACGAATCTACATAGATTCTCATTCCCCAAGATAAGAAAATAGAATACAAGAATCGAGAACAATTTTTATAACATACTCAAAATATTGAATTACCACTTTTTTTTTTTAATCTGACTGACACATGCGGAGTATAAAAAACGTTGAATAATAATAAAAAAAAGTGTTTAAAAGTTCTTGCTAAAGTATTTTATTATCAGAGTTTGAATAAAATCGCGTGTATTTTCGCTAATGATTAATAATAATAATAATAATGCTAAGATTGAATTCTTTGAACGAAAACTGCACAACCTCAGCTGCAACAGCGACTGTACCTTCGACTTGATTCTCATTTCTAATATAAGATTCACTTTCCTTTTCCATTTCTCGTGTATGAAATTACTACCAATTATTATTTATAAAACTTGGTTTTACTCGATTTTACTAATTGTCATGAAGACAACCCAATGGAATTTTATCTCTTTTCTCAAGCAGAGGAAAAGAAAAAAATAGTCAATTACAAAATTAAAACAAAATTACAATAAAATTACCAATTTTAATCAACTGCTTCTATAATATTTATATGAATCAAAATTCATGATAAAACTTGAAAAATACACTTTAGGAAAAAAAAGTATAACAAACACTTTTAACAATTATATATACCTACAATAAAAATATAGAAAAATTGATCATCGCACACCTGAATCTCTTCTTTAAGACATACAGAATTCATTCTATTTCAAATGATAGAAAAAAAAAGTTTCATATCAATGTATGTATCTTTAATTCGTAATTTTCATGTGAAGGATCAAAAGTACTTGGAAGATCGATTTTTTTATTTTTTTTTTTGCTAACTAATTATCCCAATAAAATAATTTGGATAAATATATTTCGCAATATTGACTCATAAAAAATTTCAGTCATTTGCATTATTTGTGTTACGAATGTCAAAACTCTGCGCTAAGATTAACTGTTTATTATTATTATTATTATCATTATTGTTCTATGTGAAAAGAATGAAAATTTTTTTTCTTTCTTTTTTTCAAGATTCTTATCATAGAGTTTCAACCTCATCATGTGAGTCATTTGAATACGTACTTTATATACATATAATTCATTTTTTTTTTTTATAATATCGAAGATTTACCAAATTTCAACAAAAAATCCTTCTAATTAAAATAATTCTATAATAGAAGAAAAATCTTATTATTTAAAAGTACTGAAAATTACTAACTTTAAATTTTATCTATTCGAATTTAAAAATAAAAATACGTGTGGAAATAATTATTCGCTTGTTCCATTCGTCTAGTTAAATTTTCTTACAAACAATTCAAATCGAAAAATAAAAGTCATCGGTTTGAAAACCGCATAACGAACTCAAAGTGTTTCGATATTATCAAATTACGGTTACTCAAACCGCACATATATATATAACAAACTGTAATCAGTTCCTTGACGATAAAAACGGAGAAAAACTCAAAAGAATCTCAAGAGTCTGAAAAAAAAGCCTGCGTCTAACTGACATATGCGTCAAACTTTAATTAACGCAGTTCGAAATAAAATGAGAAAAGATTGAAAAAAAAAATACCAAAAAATTCCAGAGTGTATCTCGAGGTGTGTCGCGTTTTATTGTTTATACGATATCCACATTACTATAGTACATACAACGATATTATTATTTTTCTTTCACTCGTTTTGTTTACGGTATAGTGAGTAACCAGGTAGACGGCGGTTAGATGCGTGCCATACACGCATAGAATCGAGAGAAGAGAAGAGGAGAGGAGAGGAGAGGAGAGGAGAGGAGAGCGAAAAGTGGTTTGGGAATCGACCACCGTGCGGGTTACTCAAACACTGCACTGTCAACGAGATGCTTTTCGATATTTATTTTTGATGATCGTTCGATAAAAATAACCGATAGATCATTCACCTGTCGTTGTGAACTGGTCGGCTTGATGTCCTCCAGAGTTAACTCCCGATCCACCTAGGCCATCCAAGTCCTGCCACATTTCCGATATTTAAACACTTTCGTACACTCGCACCACGGAATACCTCACCTCACTCGATCGTCGCCATTTTGGGTTTTGACTACCAGTCACAGTCCCAGTGCTGGTGTTCAGGGAGTCGAGTACTGAGAGTGGGGCTGCTGCTGCCCAAAGGCGGTATGTCGCGTTGCGCCTTACCCACCCGTTTCACCGCGCGGCCGAGGTACGAACCAACGACTCGGTCGGTAACGTAGGGAATCGCTGTTCCGTTATCCACAGAGTTGAGTGAGGCTAGCGACGAGCTTCGTGTACTAACTGGATGGCGGATGGGATTTCGGATGTGTTCCGAATTGAAACGTGAAACGACGCCATCTTTGACACCCAAAAGCAGCGGGAATTCAAAGTGTGCCGTCCATAGACATAGAAAATTCCGAGATGGAGGCTAAACTCGATTTATCGGCGAGGGGTATGCAGCCGGAAAAGAGGGGGGGGGGATCCGGCATGATAGTGACGTAACTACTTTCGATTTTCAAATTTGCAATCCCGGTGATCTGGGCTATTTTTACACCAAGGCACAGAACATAACATTATTTTGTTGTAATTGTATTCCGAATAAAAGTAAAAATTTTCTTCACCCTGAATGATATTTATTTTATAGGTTATCTCACTTTATGCGTATTTATTGGCACTACGCTTGCGTAGTCTTTGGTAGCCAATCAAAAATAGGCAGCAGCGCGTCCCCTTATGAAGCTGTGAAACAGCCGCCATCTTTGTAGTCCGATCAGACCGTTACGTTTGTTTACCAAAATATGGAAAAATGTGTGACATGTAAAGCGGCTAACCCTAAAAATTGTGAAAGAACATTTTTTTTCATGTAGTTAATTGCTAAATTGTCTAGTTAGATATGGACTAAAATTCTCTTATAATAGTTCTGACCTGAACACTATTCGAATCTCCCGCGCGTTAATGTCGATTTAGACTACAAAAATGGCTCGTTCAACCGGGGCCAACTATCTTATCTTTTTTTTTTTTATCTCTTATCTCTCGATTTTAGCCAATTTCGGACTTATGTATCGCACAGTGACAAATAAAATGTTATTGTTATTCTTTATTGGAAGAATCATTATCATCAGAAACGTTTTTTTCTATCGAGCCGCTGATAACAATCACAGAAGCAAAAAATATGTACAACATGAATAGTCAAGCCTAATAAACTTGCAAATTTGCTATCATTTTTACATCGATATCGACAATTAATCGGTTCATTACAAGCAGTCATATCGATGTTGAAATATCGAATGTCGAAAGAAGAATGTCGATACTTCTCGTAGATCGATTTTTCCGTGCCAATCTCTAATCTTCGTAAATTATTGTGGGAGAATGATAGAATCGGCGATACAACAATTCGCCATCTGGTGGCCGCATTGACACTATTGAAAAAAAGCAAACAAACCGTTGAGATTATGACAAATTTTTGGTAATTTCGTTATCATATGTGATTACTTTCGGCGTTATTGAATGAATAATAGGCTGCACTGTATGTACATACTGTATGTAAATTTAACGTATGAAGTTCGCAATGATTTGACTATTTTTCTACACTCGCAGAAAAAAAGGAATAATCTCAAAAACAGAATTTTTCCCGCAATATAACGAAATGATTTGATAATTTGTCGTTTTTTTTTCTTCATTTCTCAGCTGCTGTAATAATCCAACTATTCTTAAGAGTATGCTCCAGTGATTATTTACTCTTCTTTATCGACCGTACCCGGTTTTCACTTGTTTTCACTGATAGCAAAGCCTACACGTCACGAGCGCGGAAAAGGAACCAACAGCGCAATTCCAGATGGAATTCCGAAGATATATATCGGAAAACTTCTTTGTTTCATGCAACAATGAAGACGTATTTTTGAAAACTGCACAAAATGGTAATTGTCGATGTCAAGCGGTGGTCGCGGCCATGATTGTGAGTTTCGCCCGCTTGACATCGACAATTACCATTTTGTGCAGTTTAAAAGAATACGTCTTCATTGTTGCATGAAACAATAGTATATTACGATACTAGTGCAAAAGGTTTGTTTTCGCACGAGTGAGAGGTTTGTCGCCCGAGCAAAGCGAGGGTGACAATCTCACGAGTGGAAAAACGACTTTTGCACATGTATCGAACCAAATTTTATATCACAAACCTGGGTGAAGTCCGATTATACGCACGCTCGCGTGCGTAAAGTCGCACTTTACGCACGGAGTGATATAAAGAAGTTTTCCGATATATATCTTCGGAATTCCATCTAGAATTGCGCTGTTGGTTCCTTTTCCGCGCTCGTGACGCGTAGGCTTTGCTATCAGTGAAAACAAGTGAAAACCGGGTACGGTCGGTAAAGAAGAGTAAAAAATGACTGTAGCATGCTCTTAATTCCAGCTACAATCTAGTTTCCTTATCAGAGTACGTGAGGTTTTCAGCTTATGTACACCATATTCTCACGCAGCACAAATTGTATCCATGCATCAGCAGTTGCAGTATCACAGGCGCCTCGCACAGGAGTAATAAATAGCTCTGTTTGCCTACCTACCTATGCCAATAGCCGAGTCTGCCCTATCTGCAGCGTAGCGTAGCACAGCAGATCCATCACCATCACGATCTGTACACATAGCTGTGACGATAAAGAAACAACGATTGTACATTTGTTTTACATCGTGAAAAGCACGAATTTTTATACCCGCAAAATTTGCTACACTAAATCGAGGGGCTTTAAGGGGCGCGGAGAACTTAAAATCATTCAAATGTGAATTGATGCGATTTCAAATCAATTGCAATATATAAGTAGCCTGATTAGATTAAATGTATAACACTTTCGAAATCATTAAAATTCAGCTGAAATCATCTAGAAGTATGGAAGATGCCTTCAAAATTGTCAAAAATCATGTAAAATCATATAAATTGATGTGAAATCATGTGAGATTGTTTTAGTATAACGGTGGAATTGAAACAGCTGATCAGAGGTGTCCTAGAAAGTTATACTGCGTAATTATTTAAGGAACTGAGAATACCGATATTTATCTCATTTTCCTTTCGCATCGGTTGATGGACTGGTGGCAAAATATTGATGCCTGTTCACACACAGTTGGAAACAGTCTGTGATCTAGTGGACTTTTTTGCTCTTTTACTGATTATTGAACTGTAAATCATTTGTAAGATTGTGATAACATTTTTCAAATGTCAAAATGATACAGATTCCTTTTCATAATGACGGAAATTGTGCTAATTTGTGAATAATTAAAAGCCTGACACAATCACTCGTTATCGATTCATGTATGTATATCCAGATATACCGTGTGATTTTGTGGATGGTCTCAATGTGAACTCCTGGGTATATGCAACTGGGATGACATTAATTTTTACTGGGTGAACGCAAGAATGCGTGATTGGTAACCAACGATTAGTGTCATCTTAGTTGCATATACCCAGGAGTCCACATGGTGAACATCCACAAAATCACACGGTATACACAAAGTAAATTCCCAAAGGTGTGAATACCCGAAAACAAAGTGTTTCAGTTTCTGGTTGTTGAATTGGATAAGTTTTTTTTCTTCTAAAATGCGCATGATAAGTGGTAACCAGATGTCCACCATGAACTTGGCTGCTACATACAGCACCAGCGTTAGCTTGACCTTTTAACCGGTCACATCTCCTATGGGACAATTAGCTTAACTCGATCTCCTCTATTAACTCTTACGTTTCTCGTATCTAGTTCTGGGACACCCTGTATAGGCAGTACCCACAGAAATGAAACGTACATCAGGGACTTCACTGTATCGACGCGACTGAATTATTGACGGCAATATTCTCCCCCGCCTGTGTATAATGATGCATTAGTCATCGTATACTAAACGGAAATCGAAACTGCTCGCATGACTGTCTCGTCGCTACGTCATATAACCGAGGGTGATAAAATAACGATATGTTTTACAATTCTACAATTGTTAGTACTTTCAACTATCTTCAGGGAGAATCCTAGAAAAAAATGTCAGATGGATAATTTTAGAATAAAAACTATGACTTTTCACCATTTTTACAGTTTTCAAATTTCTTCTTTTTTTTTTTTTATTCTTAGAAAATCGTAGAAATTATTTCCACCATCGGACATCGTTCAACGTAACAATGATTATTTTTGAAACTCATATTTTCAACCCTGTTGTGGAAAAAATAAATAAAGTTGCTCAATATCGTGAAAAAAAAAAAAAAAAAAATCACTGGATTATATGATACCGCACAGTTTAATTTAAAAATTCCCTTCAAGTTTCTCAAGTAATTTTTCCTCGAGGTACAAATAATTCTAGGCGAGTCAAGAAGACGAAATTCGAGTTTTGTAAAAAATTTTATGAATTTTTGCATTTTATGCAATTTTACAAAAAAAAAATTCTTTATCAATCAATATTAAATTCTGTTCTAATAAAAGAAAAATTGAAACGAAAAAATTCCATCTGCACCCATTATTCGAAAATGAAGCTGTATCGAGGGGAAAATAACTCGTTGAAATAACGGCTCAATAGCTCGTGGAATATTGAGAAATAACCGGGGAAATAATTGAAATAGTGAGAAATAACTGAAATAATTATATATCGCTGAAATAATAAAAAATAATTGAAATAATAAGAAATAACTGAGAAATAATATATCAGAAATGAAAAAAAAAGGTTTAAACAATTGAAATAACGTGAAATGAAAGAAATAATTTGAATTATTTCACCGAAAAAAAATAATATATCAGTCAAATCTTGAGTCATTTCCCCCTCCAGGTGTACATAGCTTCCGAATCGACCCCATTTCCCTAGGGTCGTGGCGGCATGGCGCGTCCCTGAATAAGGGAGCCAAGCTGTCTGGGCTGGCCGCGCAAACTCCCGAACCCCCCAGAGCCAGTATCGAAGAAACAAAACACGTGGTTACAAGTAGTCACCGATAAAAAGCCGTTCCGTTGGCATCGTGACCAAGGAGCGAGGCCACGAGCGAACCGGTCGGTTCAGAAAAATCCTCCCCTAAACCACGACCAAGAGGAAAAATCAAATAAGAGAAAAATAAAAAGAAGTCGATCCCCTATCCTCGAGGCCGAAGGGCTGATCGATACCCGGAGCTGCGGATGCTGCACCGCGAAACGAACAAGTGGACATTGCCCCGCTCCCAAGGACCTCATTGACACGGAGGACGAGTAAAAAACTTCATCGTCGAGTAGAAAATTTTAGGGGCTGGATTAAAAAGTACCTCACTACTACTCTCTGCGTTCTGAATAATTCGTTCGCGACGCATGCGCTCCGGCCACGTTTGGCCTCCGTTTTCGCACCAAGGAGCCGCAGATGCCGTCAGACTCCCGGACCCCGGAGCACCGGACCTGCACCATGGCGCGAAATAACTCTACCGATCTCACCGGACTATCGTGACTCGGAATTCATTGCGGATTATCGCGTTCTATAATTGAGTTGTTATTCTGGTTGGTCGACTCGGTTTTTTTCGGGATGGAGACGGTGAATTGATAAGAGAACAAACAAACAAAAGTGACGTAGAATGAAGCGGTTTGACTCTTGATCGAGGTCAATGACGAGACATGGTCGTTAACAGTGAGCGGTGTGCAGTGTCAAGTGCGATAAAAAGGGGCTGAGGATGTGTGTTAGCCGTCGTAACGGGTCAACTGATCTTTCGTGGACTGTGAAAATGAAGAAACGTCTGGTGGTCGGATTCGCAGGGGTTGTTTTCCTCTTCGTCCTGGTCATCTCGAGCGATACTGACATCATACAGATGGTCACACCTCACCTGGGTCTGTCCCAGACTCAAGATCGCGATATATCCTGCTACGAGGAACCCTCGAGCGTAGACGCGATCGAGGAGCTGGAATATGCCGGAGGTGAAGATTCGTTACGATCTCAAAATAAAAACCCTTTCGGAATTTCAAACAGTCTCGTTATTCCTGATGGATTGAATGTTTTATTCGTCGGGATTATAAATTCAAACTTGCCGCAACAATTTCTGAATCGATTTGATCGCGTGATACCGGCGCATGCTGCATGTCGGTTGTTTGATGCAAGTCGATATTATACCGCACTGCGATATCGTAGTTCGCTCGAATTTCGATCTGCTGTGAGAATGAGGGCGAAAAAAAACAGCCTTTGAACTTTTCGTTACTTATTTTGCAAACCTCAGATTCTTGATCATCGGTTCGAAAAACCTTCGAGTATCAATTTTCATGGAATTTCGAATGTTTTCAGAGTTTTTTCCCCAGCACATTGGATCCGCCATTTTGAATTTTGTGAAACTGACTTCAGATTCGTGATCAGTGATCCAAAAAACCACATGGTACCAAATTTCGTTCAAATCGGTTGATTCGTTCTCAAGATGTCTTCATTTTCATTTTATTTTTTAGAATTTTGTTATTTGAATAGTTGGAAAAGTACTAAATCCGATCAAACCCAAAATCTAATCAGTTGTAAATTGTGAAAATGAATTGTTTGTTCAAAAAATTGAATTAAATTGCTTATCATACACTCCGAAAAAGGATTTATTGAATCTGAACTTACTGAAAAATGTATTTGATTCGAGTGAATTTTTATTCGTGGCAATAAAATTGTGATTGTCACAACGGAAAAGTTTATTCACGCTTAATATATTCATTTACATTCATTTTCATAGCGAATTATATGAATACATTCAACGTCATTAACGACAAACATAATTTGGTTGCCACAAATGAAAATTTACTTTCAACAAATAAAATTTTCAGTACGTTCGGATTCGAATAAATCATTTTATGGATGCACTGAATCTTCTTAACTCTAGTTTGCTGTGCTTTTCATGACTGTTTTTACAATTTTTATTATTGAAATCTGCGATATTTCGTCAAAACGTTGAACTCGGGAAGAGGTGCGAGTAGGTTTACTCAGATGTGACTTGATCAAAGAAAAAATAGTTTTCAATTTCTGATCGAGCCACACCTGAGTCAATGTATGTACCTGGCCCTTTTGAGCTCAACGTTCTGATACACAATGTTAGATTTATCACGATATAAGTCAATCTACAGTTCAACAGAACTTTGAATTGCGTACTTGCTTTTTCCAATCCGAATTGATCTACGTAATTCTGGAATATATATTCCCAGGTTTTACTCAAAAACAACATCATCATCTTCGCAGTAGCTTTAAATCCGCCTCTGCCAATGATCATTACAAATATGAGCAATGATCCTGAATTTATATTCTGTTTATGATGAAAAAAACCGACAATGAGAGCCTGTTTGATCGAAAAATAATTATAATGCATGTAACTTGTCATTTCAAGTAGAACAAACATAAAGTTTGGTTTGCTCTACTTTTGGTAACCCTTCTTATACCGGTTTTTATTCACATTTGTTCATACAGGGTGAATTCCTGACAGTCTGAGGTTGGCTAGAATCGAGAAATGAGCTTCCAGACAGGATTGGATTGGTTCAGAAAACTGTCTAAATAATTTTAGCCAACTTCAGACTGTTCTGATCGGCTCTTTGCAAACTTAACACTCTGAAAATCTCGAAATTTCCCAAAATATAAGTTGACATGAAAATTAGTTTTCCAAACAGAGCAAAAATATATATTGCGCATTATCTTCAAAGTTTTCACGCTTTATTTGGATATGGAAGTGGTTATATTTTTACGAGTGACATTATCTGCTTCTTTGTTGGTGGGAGATAAGGATTGACGGTTATGAAAATTAAAATTGCCTGAAATTAAAGTCGCCCAACTACATGTATAATATATGTATCTTGGAATTCTTTTATTTTTTTTTTTAGTGCTGGCAGAAGTTTCATAGCCTCGTGGAAAGAGACCTAAATCCGGCTCTGACTGTACAATACACGTATAATACGTGTCACGATGATAAGATCGATAGATGGGTTTCTATTGGCTCAGTGAACCGCGGACCGTGGGGCACAAACTCCTTCCAAGTTACCCTCGTTCACTTATTTAAGTGGTTATTTATTCATTTCGCTGCGACATGGCATCACACCAAGACCGATGTGGTATAGGTGTAACGTATCTAGATGTACACAGTCATATGCGACCACTAGCTACACGCGAGACACGAAACCCCCAAGAAAAATCACGAAGCTCGTACATAAAATAAAATATTCAGATATCGATATAAGGTTTAAACGCGGGACTCTGATTCGAACGAGATCAATATTTAAAAAATTTGAAAGACGGAAGCAAAAATTGGCTAAAACATACAATAGCACCCGGATCAATATGCGGTTTGGGAAAGGAATAATTGATCATTTTTTTAACGGCTGCTCGGAGAGTCTGATTTTTTTTATGAGTGTCGAACAAATAATCTAATATTTTTAGGAGCTCTTATTGTCAGGCATTCATGATGTACATTATTGATATTAGTATCCTGATTACCTGCCGCCTAACGATGTTGAAGGAATTGAGCTATCATATGAATTGCCGTCCACGAACACCTTACCGATTCTATTCGTGCCTTTTGATAGACTCGACTCGATTTAATTAAGTAATCGATGTACTTTTGTTGCCCCAAATTTGAGAATCATTTTCGAATCCGACAATTAACAAAAATAAAGTACCGATTTTGAGTTCAAAATTTCTGGATAACCTCCAGTTTCTGTAAATTTTTTGGATTTCAGAAAGAGCACTGCATGAGGATCCTTTGGTTTGAGAAAATATTTTCTATTTCCAGTTTTTTGAATTCTCAGTATGTTTTACAGCCACAGGAATTACTTCTTTTTACTTTTAGGGATCCAAGACAGCAAGAAAAAACTATTGATATGATTTGAAAAAAAAATTTTGCCCCTAGCCTCATCTTAAAATGTCACGATCTAATATAGTCCGGTAAAAAAATCTAAGAAATCTGTGGGATTGATTGAAAATAAGCCCCGTCACTGCAAAAATGAGTCTTTCTATGCCTACGGTATCGAATACTGGCTCAAACATTAGATTTTCACTTGAAGACCTCAATTAACTCTGGTGTTCAACTTTAGGTACCAATTTCGATAAATGATTTTGAGGGGCGTCTCACTCTGAATTCAAATCAACGTTGAATTCGGCTGAATTCGACGATCTCAAACGCTCACAACTGGCGTTGTACACGTTGATTTCAGAGTGAGACGCCCCTCGGATTATATCACAGTGATTCGCCCCTCCGTCGTCTCACTGGGTGGATTCAACCCACCCACTTTTAATCAAACTCGTTCTATCTTCACAAATCGACATGATCACGATTTTTTTTTTGAACCTGCGATCCGGTGATTCTTCGGTAGTGTGTCAAAGGTTGGATTTGTAACCATACAAAAATAACTACAGTAGTCCCTCGGACACTGTTATTCGTCAATCGGGACTGGATCCGAAGTGTGCGGAACCAGAGTTCAGTTTAGAGGTTAGGAAACGAAATTAGTTTGGCAACACTGTATGGTTCCAGCCCCGGTGTTCGACGCCATTGGCCGAAAAGGTTAGAGTTAGGACTCTCACAGTCACTGATCTCTATTCTTCTTCTTTCTTTATCCTTAATGGCGTCGTCCCCTTACGGCATAAGCTGGCCGGGGCAAGGATACGATTCAAAAATTGAGGTTTTGCGGTAGAGTTGCGTCATAAAGGGATATACGTGTCAGTAATGAAAATAAAACAACAATTACACTCGGGATCATACATATAATCGTTGAATGTAGCGAATCAACGACGTAACATAAGTATGTCAAGCTGATTACGTTAATCAAGCAATGATTAGGAAATTCCATTTCTGAAAAGTTAGCTCGTCATCAAAAATCGAATATAGGTTATGTGTGATCAAAAATTCGTATGGGCGTATATCAACGTATGGCAAAATCTTCAGTGGAACGTACGACATCAACACCCTGCCGTTTGAGGCGGATGGACCACTGATATATCAGTGGGATGCACGTACACATAATTTATCTTGGAAATTACAACGGATGCGGCAAATGTTACTGATAAATTAACGAAGTACGAATACAGCGGCTTGTGAGAGTAGAAAAAAAAACATGTATGCAAGCGATATTACGACGCCCACAATTGTCACCAATCGCTTCCCTATCGTAACCGATAAGTGAATGGTAGGCCACACAGCACATTTATGAATTTATTTCATGTCACATAGATTGTGAATAAATTTACCGAGTCACTGAGAATGGCCCCTGTTCTAGAGTTTTATGTGCATTATGATCTTTTCTTCTCGTTGCATTTGGATTTGGTACATTTGGAACATTTAGGATAAAGTTTTTTGAAAAAATTGCGAATATACGCTACGCTCGTGAGTCTGCGCCATCTCTCGGAATTCCGTGAAAACGGTGAGGTTACGGAAACTAATATTCCGTCTAGAAATACATGTACCTACTTATCCGGAACTGCTTGTTTTCTTAAATAACGTTTTTCGCATTTGTAACCAGTATACGATCTGAAAATAATGGTTGTTATCGTTAGAAACTGGTTCCAGGAGGTCACGTTAGATATATTTCGTGAAAAAAAAGTATATCGAAAGGGCGAAAATTATTGAAATCATGTCACCCATCCGATGTACCGTCTTAAGGGAAACTTTCTCGTTCTTTGATGGTCGATCATCACTTTCGCTTTGTGTAGCATTTCGCTTTCTTCTTCGTTATCCTTTTTCTTATTGGCGTGACAACTTTCCATGTATTTTTAGGTAGATTTTTTTTTAAGTTAGCTCAAAATAAATGACCGTTTTTATAGTTTTATCGGACAGCAGGTATTATTGTTATCGGCTTCATTCATACTTGTAGAAAACGATGATGATGTGACCATACCGGTCTCCCCCTACACTTTTTCCCTATTGACAATTCCTGATGAAATAAATTACATTTAATGGTAATATGGGCCAATGAATGGTGTTCTTTCCCGCTCTTAAACCACCGTCGGGTCAATGGAGCTATTCTACGTCTCTCGCACTCATATCAACGTCACGCAACATTCATATCCTTTTGAGAGGACATTAATTTAACAAGAGAACATGAGTTTTTCAGGAGAACCTATTAGCTTGATTTCAAGCTGACCGATGTTCTCGCGAGTTTCGATGCATATGCATGATATTATTCAATATAGATTGATACAGAAGAAATTGTCGCCTTGAAATAACCTTGCGTGAACGGTTGCGGAATAAGTTCGCAGAGTTTTACAGAGCATGGCGTGACGTGTGGACAGGATATTAAATAAATTTGACAGGATACCAGCATGAAGCAGTTTCGTGACGCGGACGTCGCTCACATTGTCGTGTGAGTGAAGAAAGGCGCATACATATTAAAAAATAAAGAAGAAAGAAAAATTCGAATTTTTTGTTATAATACAGAAAATCTATTCAAGTATCATTGTGCCAATTGTAATATCTCTTGATTTAGCTGGAGACACCAAATTTGTACGTAATCAGGTGGAAGAAAATATGTGACTAATTAGTATAAAAGTGATACGAATGAATGACAAAACAATTGTAATGGATTTTGTACTGTTTGAACTTTGCATGCACATTAGGGCTTGGATTGATCAATTTAAGGCTAATTTTATTACCAAAACTAGAAATTTATCAATTTGTATGGAAGACTGATCAATCAAATTCGATCGAAAATTACATCCTTCCACACCAGACACGACGCTACGATTGCCTGACGCCAGAATGGCAATTATTATTCAGTTATACAGAACTCGTGATTTACCTTGCTCAAGTTGACCCGAAATCCCAGTTCTGTGATAACTCTCGATGATGTATTACATAGATTCGTTCTTAAGACTTAATAATCACGCTGGCTCAATTTGACCCGGATTTATTCTTCAATCGAATAATACGAGCAGTAAACAGGCAAAAACAAGAAAATCGTATGAATGAACACCTTTAATAGTTACTAAATTCTTTTATTCTTTCAAGCCCCGAATCATCAAGTTCAACCTTCAAAATGAATATACTTTTTGAAAGACAGCGTGCAGCAGTATTTTTTTAATTGAATTTGAAATATTGAAAATTGAAAAAGTTATGAATTTTTTAGTAGAAAACCGTGTATTTCGGAACACTTTTTTTCAGGAGTTTTTTCTAGTACTTGAAAACCAGAAATTTACACTTTCATCAATGGGAGTATATTTTTCAATGCTCAAACGATGTCTCTGAATTTTTAAACGGAATATGTAACGTGTCGTCTTGCTTCAGTAATCGCTCAAAATTGGCTCGGGTCAAATTGACCCGATGTGACTATAGTGATAGTCTACTTAGATGTGATTATTACAGCTTAATATTTTTTTTGTAACACCCGCTTTGGAAGTATGATTTTCGAAGCCTGCGAAGGGTGCGTAAAGTGCCTCTTTTTTTAGCAGTGCGGGAAGTTTCACTACGAGAAACGATAAACTACGAGAAAAGTAAAACTTTCCGTACTAGGGCTCTACTTTCCATACTTCTTCGAAATCTGGTGCTTTCCGCACTTTACACAGGCTTTGTAGATCAATCTTTCCGTCGCAGGGACAACTTTGAAGAATAGCGTGTGTGGCACGAGCGGATATCGGCAACTTTCCGCACTTGTGTTACAATATACTATTTCGCGACTGAGGGTCATAAGTTCTATCGTCCTCATTCCTTATTCCTCCATGTTGAAAAAGTATGAGAATCTCTCGACTCTTGTCTTTAATTGCTTGTTTATGAAAATTAGTAAGTCTTCTCCACCGACACGGTGAATCTGGCCATTTTTACTAGACAAGCACGGTAGATATAATAACCGCAGGGTAGCAGGTAACGTTGTCCTACTTTTCAGACTCCGGAAAGCCAGTTCCAGGCAAGAATATATTTTTCCATGAGACGTCGTGCTTCGGTGAAGACGGAGCGGTTCTTAACGCTCGTCAGGCCTGCGCCGTGGAGTCAGCTGCGAAGATGAATCCGTCGATGACAGTTTACCTGCTTTTCGTTAGTCCAGTTAAATTCTCGAATGCCTCAAAAGAAATAGTACGACAGTTGAGGTCCTACGCGAATATCAAAATCAGACACATCCTCATGGATAAATACACCAAGGGTACGCCACTCGAAGAGTGGTGGGCCACCGACGTCCTCAAGACGAGTAAATGGCCGAGGAGCCACATGTCCGACATACTGAGATACCTGACGCTCTGGAAGTACGGTGGAATATATCTGGACCTCGACGTCGTCGTCACGTCGTGAGTAAAAAAATCTAAAACTCGT
Organism: Euura lappo; assembly: GCA_018257835.1. Lineage (NCBI taxonomy): Eukaryota > Metazoa > Arthropoda > Insecta > Hymenoptera > Tenthredinidae > Euura > Euura lappo. The sequence goes on from JAEUYN010000705.1 coordinate 323,754, forward strand.
AATCTTTCCTTTTCCCAAAAATCGATACCTAAAGTTGATAACTTCGATATCCGTCAGATCTCTGGAAAGAATGACGAACTTCGCCGGTGCCGAAGACTGGGAGGACGTCGCAGCCGGGGTTCTGGGCTTCGGAGCCACAGGACTGGGTCGCAGAATGGCGAACGCTTGTCTAAGAGATTTGAAAACCAACTTTCGGGGTGATGTCTGGGGCAACAACGGCCCTGGCGTGATAACAAGAACCCTGCAGAAAATGTGTGCCACAAAATACGTAAGACGAATTCAACAAATTGTTCAGATTCTCCACATTTTTTTGTTCTTCTTTTGTCTGTTCTTATAGTGGCACAAACACTAATTCAGCTGACGAATAACAATTGAACAAAAAATTCAACATCTTTATATACGTCTATACCTTAAATGCAATGCGTTGTCAATTCAAAGTTTCCTAAGATTTCCATACGGTCTCTTTCGCGCCATGCTATGACGTCACTGTTCGGTATAACAAGCCCGAAATCTAGCGTCATGTGTGGAAACCCACTTCCGAGTGGTCAAACACTCGTTGATCTACCGTACACCTGACTTACTAATGTAAGGTTTTCTAACTTCAACTGACTTCAACTGATGTTAAGTTTTCTAGCTTTAACTGACTTTAACTGATGTGAAGTTTTTTAACTTCAACTGACTTTAACTGATGTAAGGTTTTTTTCACTTCAACTGTCTTCAACTGATGTAAAGTTTTTTAACTTCAACTGACTTTAACTGATGTGAGGTTTTTTTCACTTCAACTGTCTTCAACTGATGTAAAGTTTTGTAACTTCAACTGACTTTAACTGATGTGAGGTTTTCTAACTTCAAATGACTTCAACTGATGTAAAGTTTTTTCACTTCAACTGACTTCAACTGATGTAAAGTTTTGTAACTTCAACTGACTTTAACTGATGTGAGGTTTTCTAACTTCAACTGACTTCAACTGATGTAAAGTTTTATAACTTCAACTGACTTCAACTTATGTGAGGTTTTCTAACTTCAACTGACTTCAACTTATGTGAGGTTTTCTAACTTCAACTGACTTTAACTGATGTAAAGTTTTATAACTTCAACTGACTTTAACTGATGTAAAGTTTTATAACTTCAACTGACTTCAACTTATGTGAGGTTTTCTAACTTCAACTGACTTCAACTGATGTAAAGTTTTATAACTTCAACTGACTTCAACTTATGTGAGGTTTTCTAACTTCAACTGACTTCAACTTATGTGAGGTTTTCTAACTTCAACTGACTTTAACTGATGTAAAGTTTTATAACTTCAACTGACTTTAACTGATGTAAAGTTTTATAACTTCAACTGACTTCAACTTATGTGAGGTTTTCTAACTTCAACTGACTTCAACTGATGTAAAGTTTTATAACTTCAACTGACTTCAACTTATGTGAGGTTTTCTAACTTCAACTGACTTTATGTGAGGTTTCTAACTTCAACTGACTTTAACTGAGTAAGGTTTTCTAACTTCAACTGACTTCAACTTATGTGAGGTTTTCTAACTTCAACTGACTTTAACTGATGTAAAGTTTTATAACTTCAACTGACTTTAACTGATGTAAAGTTTTATAACTTCAACTGACTTCAACTTATGTGAGGTTTTCTAACTTCAACTGACTTCAACTGATGTAAAGTTTTATAACTTCAACTGACTTCAACTTATGTGAGGTTTTCTAACTTCAACTGACTTTAACTGATGTAAAGTTTTATAACTTCAACTGACTTCAACTTATGTAAGGTTTTCTAACTTCAACTGACTTCAACTGATGTGAGGTTTTCTAACTTCAACTGACTTCAACTTATGTGAGGTTTTCTAACTTCAACTGACTTTAACTGAGTAAGGTTTTTTCACTTCAACTGACTTCAACTGATGTAAGGTTTTCTAACTTCAACTGACTTCAACTTATGTGAGGTTTTCTAACTTCAACTGACTTTAACTGAGTAAGGTTTTTTCACTTCAACTGACTTCAACTGATGTAAGGTTTTCTAACTTCAACTTACTTCAACTGATGTGAGGTTTTCTAACTTCAACTGACTTTAACTGAGTAAGGTTTTTTCACTTCAACTGACTTCAACTGATGTAAGGTTTTCTAACTTCAACTGACTTTAACTGATGTGAGGTTTTCTAACTTCAACTGACTTCAACTGATGTAAAGTTTTATAACTTCAACTGACTTCAACTTATGTGAGGTTTTCTAACTTCAACTGACTTTAACTGAGTAAGGTTTTTTCACTTCAACTGACTTCAACTGATGTAAGGTTTTCTAACTTCAACTGACTTCAACTGATGTGAGGTTTTCTAACTTCAACTGACTTTAACTGATGTAAGGTTTTTTCACTTCAACTGACTTCAACTGATGTAAGGTTTTCTAACTTCAACTGACTTCAACTTATGTGAGGTTTTCTAACTTCAACTGACTTTAACTGAGTAAGGTTTTTTCACTTCAACTGACTTCAACTGATGTAAGGTTTTCTAACTTCAACTGACTTTAACTGATGTGAGGTTTTCTAACTTCAACTGACTTCAACTGATGTAAAGTTTTATAACTTCAACTGACTTCAACTTATGTGAGGTTTTCTAACTTCAACTGACTTTAACTGAGTAAGGTTTTTTCACTTCAACTGACTTCAACTGATGTAAGGTTTTCTAACTTCAACTGACTTCAACTGATGTGAGGTTTTCTAACTTCAACTGACTTTAACTGATGTAAGGTTTTTTCACTTCAACTGACTTCAACTGATGTAAGGTTTTCTAACTTCAACTGACTTCAACTTATGTGAGGTTTTCTAACTTCAACTGACTTTAACTGAGTAAGGTTTTTTCACTTCAACTGACTTCAACTGATGTAAGGTTTTCTAACTTCAACTGACTTCAACTGATGTGAGGTTTTCTAACTTCAACTGACTTTAACTGATGTAAGGTTTTTTCACTTTAACTGACTTCAACTGATGTAAAGTTTTGTAACTTCAACTGACTTTAACTGATGTGAGGTTTTCTAACTTCAACTGACTTCAACTGATGTAAAGTTTTCTAACTTCAACTGACTTCAACTTATGTGAGGTTTTCTAACTTCAACTGACTTTAACTGAGTAAGGTTTTTTCACTTCAACTGACTTCAACTGATGTAAGGTTTTCTAACTTCAACTGACTTCAACTGATGTAAGGTTTTTTAACCTCAACTGACTTTATCTGATTTCACGTGACTCAAAATGACTTCAACTGATTTCAACTGACCTTACAGCAAGGTGTATGTATACCAGCTGACTTCAAAAGTAATTAATCCTTCGCCCACTTCTCACTCTTGACCTCGTATCTCCTAGAAATTGCAGATTCTGACTTTATGGCTTATCAACTATTGACTAGTCGCATTTGATTTTAAAAATTGAGGAATTAAAATATTGTTTTAGTGACGAAGATCAGTTGAGACGGATTCGTTGTTTTCGGAAAATTCGTAATTGTATACATTTTTTGTTTCAGGCTCGTGATATGACGAAGATTAGGTGCAATGGGTTCACGGTTTATTCACCGTCGTCTTTTTACCCTATTCATTACAAAAAGTGGAAGCGTTACTTCGAGACTAAGGATAAGGACAAGACGATGCAGATATTGGAAAAATCGCTGGTGATACACGTGTGGAATAAATTGAGTAACGAAGAGAAAGTCACCGTTGGAAGCAAAGTTCCTTACGCACTGATCGCTGAAAATCATTGTCCGAAAGTTTACAATAACTGTGGAACCGTGTTTTAACTCAAGTGGTCAAATCTAGACGGGAAAATAAATCGTTATTATTAGGGAGGACAATTAATTGTGAATATAGGCCTGCGAGTCGCGAATATGTACGCGAGTGTGTGATAAAGCTAATCAGGGTTTTAATCAATCTTTGTCTTTCGAATGACCAAAATATAAAAATACGGGGATATTTTAGTTTAGTTTTACCCCTATTTTTACTCTTATTCAAAGGATGATACAAACGAGTTTTGTAAAACTGTCACTAAAGAGGCGCCCAATCCAAAAAAAAAAAAAAATCTCTCAGCGATTCGAAGATCATGTCAATGAGTATTTCGAAGAAATTTTTTTTAATCAAAATCCATACATTTCTGAGAGAGTTTTTTAATTGAAATTTGACCAATCAAAAATCAATTTTGAAGAACAAATATTTTTTACAAAAAAAAATTCAGTAGGGTCTCTCCTTAGTTACTGACTTTCTTTTTTTTTTTAATGATCCTATCAGGACGGAGTATACCAATCAGTTGTTGTAGTCATATCATTAAATTAGTAAAGCATATCACGAAAAGCTCTACATTTATCTGTATATCTCTTGGGACTTCGGAGCTGTTAATAAATGAAGTCTGAATTTTAAATTCAAACAACCGTTTCGGGTTTTGATCTTTTCAAAATTTTCACTTTCTTGGTGATTTTTTCGTCGACCAAATTTGAGTGAGACAAAAAACAAATTCAGATCTGGAATCGTGATTGTAAACGAAGCGTGGGGTGTGAGAATTCGTGGAGGATCATCAACATTCCAGATGTCAAAAATAAAATTGAAACAGTATTGTTATAAAATAATTGTAATTTTAATATAATATAATCACATCACGAGATCTGAGATCTTCGAAACCTGCGGGTTTTCTTATTGGGATTAAAATCAAGATCAATTGTGCATCATTAAAATCTAATTGCGAAGTAATGTTTCCTTTTCCAAAGTAAAAAAATTATAATCGGTGAATAAAGACGGTATAAAATTTATCGCAGGCGATTATCAACGCGATCATTCGGTGCGATGAAACGAATTTTCCTTGAAATCGTTGTTTTCTGTCATGATACAAATTGCGTGTAGATATAGTCATATCTCAACTCTTTTTAGGACTGAAATTAAACTAATTTTTCTATTTACACATTTTCGTACTTCCTACATCTGAATTCCATTCATTTGTTTTTCGTGTCTCTACACCTTGAATTCAAATCTACTCATTAATTTATATTCGTTCCTAAGGATGATAAGCAATGAAACAGGAGTTTTGGAAAGAGTTACAACCGTACCGTAAAACTTAAGCCGAGGAGCAGTGGTTAACAAAATTTTGTTTCGTCGCAACTATTATGTGTTAGACCCAACTTGAATTATCCACTGTTTAAACCTTGTGATATAAATGTATGATAAGTGTGAATTACGAAAAAATATATACCAGCTAGTGTACAGCTGAAGTTACAATAGTAGAATAAGAAACTATACCTACGCATCCGATTATTATTACACTCAAGTACTAAAAATCGTCTGACGGTTCTAAAATCTATTGATCTACTAAGATCTATATTATTGCGATCATTATTTACCTAACCTCTGACAATGATACAGTAGTAAATTATACTATATACAAATTTTGTAATGTTACCATTTACATATGTAATATACATTGCTCAAAATCTATACGAACGATCGTAACGTATTTTTATTCCTCCTTCAAGCAATTTCTTTTTTACTCTTTTGAAGGTTTGAAAAACCTCTTTACTGAGGGTTGGCGGGGGTGGGGGTCGTTACGCGTTACATGTGACGTCACGCCGAAAGGGTTACGTGATACATGGGACGTCACTCTGGAAGCGTCACGTGAAAGCACTACGTACTACGTAAGAAGTTTACGCAGAAGGCGTAATTTATACCAAAAATTACGAATTTTTCGACAGGTACTTTGATTGATTGAATCAGACAGGTAGTTTTTCGTTTGAATTAAAATGAATACGACATTTTTTTATGAGGCGTACTTCGTAGTTTTGGTTGGCACAACACGCTGACCCACTTGAAAAACTTGTTAAAGAGGTTTTTCAAACCAGCTTTTAGCGAACGTTGGTGAGACAGATGCTAAACGCGATTCAATTTTAATTGTTTCTTGGAGGCAAGTTCTTTTTTTTCTAATTGTACGATTGTTTCAAACTTACTATGGGCAAGGCTGATAGCAGCATCCAAAATCGCACTAACTAGGTTGTGTATTTCGTCGAATAAACTCATAGTTGTCCTCACAGCATCTCTGATCTCATAGATGTTATCTGGAAATTAAAAGATACCTCAATAATTTAGACAATTTTCAAGTGCTAATTGATGCGCGATATTCTAGATGGGCACAATCGTCTTCAACTCACTTCCGGCTTCTCTTCTACTTTTTTCCGAATGGGCTGTCATTTTGGTTTCTACTAACGTGACATTTTCTGAAATTGGAATACAGAGGTTACGATCAAGTCGTCTTCGACTCTCACTCAGTTCTAACAACAGCTGGATGAAAATCAAGCTAGGCTTGATGTATTTTTCGAATGAGTGTCACTTACTCTCGAAATTGGCAACAATTTCTTCTTTGTTTCCTGAAAATAAAATAGGCGTATCATGACAGAGTGGAAATTCACCAATTGACGCATGATATAATGGCAATAAGTGAAAAAAATAATGAAATATGAAGAATCAAAATAGAAAATCTCGGTCAATTAAAACAATTTCTCGACTTCACCCTGATATGTGAAGCGAACAGTAGATCACAAAAACATTTTTAAAGGGTAAAAGTCGTCTTCAACTCACCCGTCCCACTCGCTAGGATAAAAACTACAGCGGTTTCGAGATCCTTTCCGGCTTTCGTCAAAGCATCTGAAGTATAGAAATAGAGAGGTCCTGAATATCAAACGGAATGATTTTCCAGAATACGGAGACAAAGATAATTCGAGCATTTTGGTAGACGTATAAATTGGTCAAGTAAGTGTATCCACTCATCACTTACCAGCGTCTGCGGGGTTCAGCTGGGATTCGCTATCTGAAAATAAAATAGGTACATCATGACACTATTGTACTTTGTCAATATTTGACGCATGTCTTAGTAGCTATGACTTGAATATCTTCATTGGGTGACATTGTTTTCAACTTACTGCGGGACCACTGTGTAACATCATCCGCAAGTACTGACAGTTGGTTTTGGACATTTATCACGTCATCTGAAATTTAAGTAAAGAGGACTGTGATTAAGTCGTCATTCCGCGGTGCTCGACTCGCTTGAGCTAAATTCGAACAACAAGTGAATATCTGTCATTATCGAAAATCTCTGTATCTTTAACTCACTCCTGATGGTAGCCTCGGTTGTGTTGACTCCTGAAACAAAAATCAGGATATCATGACAATACTTGACGAATCGAGTGGAACCTGACATGTTGAAAATGGTTTGAACATTCCGTGTAGCATAAAATGTAGAGAATAAAATGGTTCCAAACAAAGAGCATAACGTTCAAAAAACACATTTTATCTATATCGTGATGACGTACGCATAGTTTTTATTTTTAACGATTCAATGAATCTTATCACCTGCAGAACATACGTGCTACAAAATGTTAAGTGTGCTGTTAAATATTTCGTGACACAACACTTCAAAAGTTGATTGCTCTTGATATACATGAGTTCGATAAATGGTCGATTTTCCACTTCGGTACCATTTTACGGTTTTAAATTTTACTTTCTGTGATACGAAAATGTAGGCATAACAAAATAAGTATGCTGTTAAATATTTCGAGACACAATACTTGAAAAATTGATTGCTTTCGATATACGTCCATGAGTTCCAGTTTGGCTGTTGGAATTGAAATCAATAATTCAAATATTCTCAGTTTGAATATTGTATCCTTGTTGTATCGAGAATATTTTACTCCTTGATGCAAAAATATTTCTACGTTTATCTACAGAACAGGTTTTTTTCACCTGTTGATGATGTGTGTGAATAATTGCAATGCTGACGTGGAAGCTATCGAACCACTTGACTCTCAATTAGTTTTTTTTTTACGTTATTCTCACTTATATGTATGTATTTTCCAGCGTACCCGATTGAAATAAGTATAAGTGAGGTTTCATTGTATTGGAAAATAGAACGTTCGAGCATGTGCTATTGGTCTGTAACTTACCGCTGGCAACACCCACGCACACCAATGAGGCGACAAGAAGACAGAAGATCTTGTTCATGTTGAAGGTAGCCACTTACTTCGTTAGAAATAGGTTTCTGGTTAGAATTCGTCCGATCCGTCGTATTTATACACAGCAGAGAGACCCCCTACCACGTCGATAACTTAACGTAGGCGATGAACAAAACATTGGTAACGTATGTCGCGTGTCTAATGACATAAGGACGTAAGCGCCATTATACGACGTTTTGCTGTTTATAATGGCATAAAGTCGTATCATTTTTTTTATACACCTCAGGGATATAAACGGCGGTTTATTGCCCTGTTCCAGCCGAAAAAACCGCTTTATTTCCCTTTGGTGTATAATAGTATATTATGCACCACGGGAAGGAAGCAGGCGATTTTTGGCGAGCGCGGATTTTGCAGAACGAGTTGCAATTCGAGGGCGCCGAAGGCGCCCGAGAGTGAAAACGAGTTCTGCAAAATGCGCGAGACAAAACGCCTGCTTCCTTCCCATGGCACATATGTTATTTTCTACCACATATGCATTAAAAACGAGAGAAAGTGAGGTTAGAAACACGAGAACGGTGTTCTCCACTGGGGGCAGCACTTTCTTAGTTTATTTCATCGTTACCATGGTTACGAGAGGTTTTTATCCCTGCTGCCAAAGTTTTTATCCCTCTTGACAAGTTTTTATCCCGCTTGACAAGTTTTTATCCCGGTTTATTGCCCCGGTCAGAAAACTGTGGCTTCCATCCTGTTAAGGAGGGCAAAAAACACGAGTTTTTAATGCATGTGTGGTAGAAAATATCGTATGCACCACAGGGCAAACGTTGTTTTAGACTCGTGCGATTGTAATCCTCGGCTTCGCCTCGGAATACAACCTCGCACTCGTCGAAAACAACCTTTACCGCCCTAGGTGCATAATATACTATTTTCACGCCAATCGCTTTGAAAACGTTCGAAGCGTATAAATCAATTGACATTACGAGATCGAAAAATGTAACCGCAAAAGCTCGTAAGTTGGGCGGATACGACCTTCTGCTTTTAACTGCGATTTCTTTTATCGAATTTTTCGAAACGACGTCGATTTCGATTTTTCTTTGCGATTCACGAGTTTTTATAACTACTTGCAAAAATCGTGACAAATAAAAAAAAAAGTAATGGCGCTTTCGACCTTCTGCTTTTAACTACCAATATTTTTTTTCGAATTTTTTTAAATGGTGGTTCTTTCAATTTATCTTTGCATTTTACGAGTTTTTACAGCTATTTGAAAAAATCATGAAAAATGAAAAAAAATGGCGCTTACGACCTTCTGCTTTTAGCTACGAATTTTTTTTTATCAAATTTTTCGGAACCTTCTCGATTTCGATTTTTCTTTGCGTTTCACGGGTTTTTACAAATATTTGGAAAAATCTGCATGAAAAATAAGAAAATAAAAAAATAGCGCTTACGACCTTCTGCTTTTATCTTAGTATTTTTTTTTTCGTAAATTTTCGAAACGGTCTTTTTTCCAATTTATCTTTGCGTATTACGAGTTTTGACAGCTATTTGGAAAAATCATGAAAAATCATGAAAAAAAATAATACGACGTTTTGCCTTTACGTTGTTTTTTAATTTTCCTTGAAAATTGTAATGCAAGAACGACGTATCCGCCAAACTTACGACCTTTTGCACTTACATTTTTCGATCTCGTAATTTCAATTGATCTATACGTTTTGACCGTTTTCCTAGCGAATGCCACCAAAATCGCGTTTTTGGCGCTTACGACCTTATGCCATTAGACACGCGATATATGTATATATATATATATATATATATATATATATATGTATATATATGGCGCTTCGCGCGCCAACCCCCCGAATGAGGTTTCTGCACGGATTACTGGGAAATTGGGATCCCATGATTCATATACTAAGTGTGAGTGGTTTTTTTTTTTACAGTTTTTAACAGTTTTCTGTATCATGACTTGACATGTCCTGACATGACCTGTTATGACCTGACATGACCCGACATGACCTGTTACGCCTGACATGAGGTTTCTGCACGGATTACTGAAAGATTGGGATCCCATGATTCATATACTAATTGTGAGTGGTTTTTTTACCGTTTTTAACAGTCCTGTCCTGACATGACTTGTTGTGACCTGACATGTCCTGTTATGACCTGACATGTCCTGACATGACCTGTCATGACCTGAAACGTCCTGACATGACCTGTTATGACGATTTCGGTTCGGTTCTTTCAGGAAGACTTCGGGTCTTTCCGGAAGACTTCGGGTCTTTCCGGAAGACTTCGGGTCTTTCCGGAAGACTTCGGGTGTTCGTGGGGGATTCTGGGTAATCTCTGGGGGATTAGGTTAGGTTAGGTTAGGTTAGGTTAGGGTTAGGGGGAATTCGTGGGGGATTCTGGGTAATATTCTGGGTTAGGTTAGGTTAGGCTAGGTTAGGTTAGGTTAGGTTTAGGAACACTTTGGACAGGGGAACGGCGGAACGGGGGAACACTTTGGACAGAGGAACGGCGGAACGGGGGAACACTTTGGACAGGGGAACGGCGGAACGGGGAATCTTGACACGGCGGCGGCGGCGGCGGTGGCGGCGGCGGCGGCGGCGGCGGCGGCGATATCTTTATATAATATAGAGCGATATTTATATATATTTATTGAATTAACGGGGTAAACCCCTATTACAGAAATCAAAGTGATACAGTGGCGACGTGGGTATGAGTAACAGTCAAAATGACCGATTTATTCAATTTCACTTTGTTGACAGTCACCGAAATGACCAGGTGTCATCAAAGTGCGATCCGGATGTGTCCGATCTGATTTTTGTTAGAATAATATTTATCTTGTGTCCGATCTGAAAGTGTCCGAAAGAAAATGTGTCCGATCTGAATGTGTCCGAAAAAAAATGTGCCCGATAATGCAGGTTTATTATTTTGTGTCCGATAGTGATTGTGTCCGATCCAGATGTGTCCGAACGGGCCTCTCCCATTCGGCGTCGTGGACGTTTGGGCGCTTGGGCGTTTCGGCGCGAGATTTTATGGCGCGTGGACGTTCGGCGTGGGGCGTTTCGGCACTAAGACGTTTCGGCGCTGAGACGTTTTGGCGTCAAGCGTTGTGGCAGTGAGTGCCTGGACTTTTTTCGCGGATATATCTGATCTATTTTCGAAACATGAAATGAAAATTCGCTCCGGAAATACCCTGTGTTGAAAATATTCTGAACTTCAGAAGTTAAGTCCAGGGTTAGAAAAGGTTAGGCCAGCCACTGAAGGTTAGAAAAAGTTAGGCCAGCCAATCATACAACACACACACACACACACACACATGATACGGCTTGACGCCGGAATAGCCATGTGCCGAAATGACGGATGCCGAAACGTCCCAGCGCCGAAATGGCTGGCGTTGAAAAGTCCAAGCGCCGAAACGTCCACGCGCCAAAACAGTGACGCCCAAACGTCCGGCGCCGAAGTCGCGGCGCCGAGAAGGTGTGCACCCAAGGTGGATGCGGCTGAAGCAGGCAACCGTACGTATGTACCATAAGAATTAGCGCGTTGCCGTACGTATGGTTACCCACTTCAGGCGCAGCCACCTGCCCGCATAGCGAGAAACTCACTGTCTTGAAGCATTGATTAGCAAAAAAGTTGATTAGATATGAAACTGGGGGAAAATCGATTAAAAAAATGGCATTTTTCGAAGGATTGGCCTCGCTATTCAGGATCAGTTTCATACGATGGCTCTGGTTCGAATTTGTGGCGTTACGGCTACTCTTGAAACACCTGTTGGGATGTTATGAAAATATTACGTCCAGTCAAATAGTTACATTCACCTGGAAAACGACAAGGAAAAACAAATCATAAATACCGTCTGTTTCGACGGATAATTTTTGCTTTCCCTAATTCTTGAAATGTGCCGGAATTCTTAGGAAATCGAAGACGACAATATGCAGTCTAGCCATCCAGGAAGTCAAAACAGCGTGTGCAATTAATTTTCTGAACGCGTCAATTTTTCGAATTTGGAATAAGAAAATTTCAAAAAAACCGAAGATTGATCAACGCGTTCAGGTTGTCGAATCGCATATGCTATACACTATCTCCTCACACACACGATTGTCATTGGGATTCCGAAGACGATATCGCTAATTATGGCGGCGAGGAGTCTTCGATAAGGGTAATCATCGTCCGGCTCGATTCCGTTGGTCAAATGTTGAGTCTACGGTCGTTACTGTGTAGCTACCAAGAAGTAGGGACCCAGGTAAACAGATTTGAAGATAATAATGGTCTTGTGCGCTCGTGTTTACGCTCATGCCGTAAAGCCTGCTATCGTACCCCGCGAACTTTGCCTCTGTTCATGCTATACTCACTTGTGTACACCCAGAATCCGTGGTGTAACGATACAGCGAAAATGAATATGATACAAGAGAAGGAAAACACCACGCGATACTATATACTTTGTGGATTCTGATAAGAATGAGAAATAGTTGACCCTTGATACTCGCTCGGAGCACCCGAGGACCGTTTTCCTCCGCTGTTCATCCCACCTCTTCAATATTAACAGAGATTATTCCGTATCTCACATTCGACACGCACGTGTGCCTCGGTGGATAGACCTTCACCGAATTTTCCTGAAGACGGTGACGTATTTAAAGTCTTTATTGACTGGCGAAGCAGTGGTTCAAGTCTGCCTAATCCCCTCCTCCTCTTTCACCGTAATCAAGAAGTTCGATAACAACAGTTGGATCAATGATAAACCAATTGAATATCAGAACCGAAGAATGAACAAAGAGTGCGACGACGATACTCGGAGTTGATTCCACTTTCGGCGAGTTTAGTGCCTCCGATTCTCTACGATCCTTAGAAACAACGGGGATATATGGATATCAATGTGCTCTGCTCGCATGGTTGTGCTTATAGACAAACCGTTACACGGATTTACCGTAGTTATGATCACACCGTAATTACCGTCGTCAGTCGTGACTCGGCAGTTGATTCGACATCATGAGATATTCTACTTTCTTTGGATAGCGGCAACGAATTCTGAACCACTGGCTGATATCCGTTGGCTCGTTGTCTGATAAGAAAAAAAAATAGTGAAAAATGCAGCGAACATTGACTGTCGAAAGGAGCAGCACTTGCCTGATAAAAATAATCCTCGTTCTCTTTTACTTTGTTCTGTTCGTTCGCACTGCGACAAAGATCGTCAATTACAAGTGACTTGTTGTTGACTTTTGACTGCGAGACGGTCGTCGTTTGAAACTCGGTGCTGGAGGAAGGGAATAATATGGTGGTGACGTGAGTATCTTATCAATGCTCGGCTGTAAAGCCACAGCAACTTTCCCTTTCCCTCGATCTCGATTCCTCGGAAAATTATCGAACGATTTTTCTCTGCAGTTTATTGCCGAACCCCAATTCGCTGATAACGCGAATCGCTAATGAGGCTGCAATCTCAAAAAATGACCCGGAGCCCAAATGTACAGAGACGTGAACTTATCGCGAGTCTATATATAAACTATCAGATACGGTCGGTGTGTGAGTGTGCGATGACGGTTTCTAGTACCCGGAGAAAGAATTTTTTTTTTGTATACAGTAGATAATTAATACGTATGTAACATACGGTTATCGCTGTTATTCAAACGCGCGATGAATGTGTGGGTGATGTAAATACCAACATGCATTGTATCTCTTACACGCGTGATAGTCGATACAGGCGTCTGTCTTTGTCAGGTCGTGGGTCACTCGAATGCATATCGCGTTCAGTCCGAGCCAGTCGCTCGCCTGAATTGCGATGAATTACATAATTATTCTGCCTTTGGTTTAATTTTTGGGATGCTCCCAGTGATTCACGTTGTTCTTCGCTAGTTACCGGAAGTGCGGTAGAAGAAGAGCACTAGCTAAGGCTCTGCAGGTCGTCATGGCCTCGACTTCGTTCAGCCTCCTCGACTTTTTGGGGATTAGATTCTTTCTCCACACTGCGTTCGGCGTCGTCTTAGCAGTTTCTCTGGCTCCCCCGCTGATTATTTACTACCCCAGTAAGTATGGTCCGACGTCATGCGTCCTCGAGGCTTAAATATTAAACGAATTCTTTCTCACCCAGTTTCTAAATGGTCAAGAAAGGGCTGGGTGCGATTGGTCAAGTGGAGAAATCCGGAGTGGACGATCGTCGAAGAACCTTCCATCAGAGGCACTCTGGACCAGGGAAGGAACCAGGTGAATTTCATAGATCATTGAACTCTGTAACCTTCGACGTGGTGGCCACTAGATAATTTTTCACTGGCTGAAATTTGAGAGTACTTTTTTTATTTATAATCGATACAAGTTTTGCCACTATTTCCATTGATCAAGATTTCCACACGAGGGAGATAAAAAATCGCTGCGGAATCTCTTACTGTGTCTTGTTTCATATCGTGATGAAATTCCATGACTTTTGACCCTGACCAGTGACCATCATAGTAAACCACAACCTCGTCTGAATTCCAGGGTCTTTACACGTTGCTGGTACAAGGAAAGTCAGTTGCTGACAGCATCAGGAATCACCTACTCGAACTCACCGCTGCAAGACCTCGACTTCGATCGATCCTCAGAAAATTATGGGGTCTCTATGCCTGGAAACAGGTTCCGGAATTCAGTGTGGATAATCATCTGGTAAACGCGTCCTGCTCTTACAAGGGCAGACCGATAACGGAGTCGAACTTACAGGTGACCGAGCGAACAGCGATTCAAAACTGATCCAGGAGTCAAAGTTTCATCAGACTTTGTTTTTTCTTTATTTCTCGATATTGAGTCACACCATCAATGGCTGGATTCGTTTCAGGAATTCGTGAGCGACGTGACCACTAAATTCCTGTCGCCGAACGCATCACCGTGGCAGGTCTTCGTGGTAAACTGTTTCCTCAACGGCGAAGAAACGAAGGTCTGCATCGTCAGGGTGCACCACCTCATCCTGAGCCAAGAGCACCTCGGTCTCGGAGACTTTTTACCGCTGAAGTACGCCTCGGACAATTGGGCCTATCAGGAGACCGACTCGCCGCTAACGAATCTCTACTCCGAGCCATCTGCCCTCCCTCGTCTCCACCAGAAGCTGACCGAGAGCTTCAGCAACTACTGGAACGAGTTCCTCTGCAACAACGACCCCGCCGAGAATCCGGAGATCCTGAAGAAGCAGATATCCCTGTTTCTCTGCCTCAAGATATCCGTCATCGTCTGGGTATCGACAATCAAGGAGGTGACCAGGTGCTACAAAAAGGTCCACGGCTTCCGGTTCACCGAGTGCTTCGGGGTCCTCGGCAGGGAGGCCTCGAAGCGTAACTTCCGCTCGTCAGTCGTCTTCTGGGCCTTCGTCAGCGCCGTCAATCCCGTCGAGATATTTTACGCGACGATTCACTGGGCTTGGTACATCTTCGTGACGCTGACCCTGAAGACACCGATTCTTCTAATCAGGGAACTGAACGCGCTTCGATCCTCCCACAAGCACTTTCACCCGGACACTCTGACATCCGTGTTGTACTGCTACGTTCCGCTGATCTTCCAGGCGGTCGTAGAGGTCGCCTCGATCGCAGGGATCGTCGTAACCGCGCCGAAGCTGATCCTCGAGGAATTCTTCTTCAAGAACGTACCGGCCAATCACATACAGACCATTTCGCTATGCGGAAGGAAGATCGTCGCCTGGTCAGAGGAGGTCAAGACCGAGACCATCGCGAGAATATCCAGCGTGACGGGGGCCTCCGAGGCCGAAATACTCCTGGCTGCTACCGCGGCCTCTTTCAAGCGGTACTTCGAACAGCTCGGGATACAAACTCCCCTCGAGTTGCTCGCGATAGCGAAGTTCGTCGGGCAGAAGACGCTCTTCATCCAGAACCACGAGACTCGAGGTGTCCTCTGCTTCGGGCTGCCCACCAGGACTCCGCTCCTCGAGGACGACCCGGTTGAGACGTTGCAGGTATCGGAAAATCGTGAAACCAGTCTTTAAGCGTGCAATTGACTGGTTTTATCTCTTCGAACAGGTCATCCAGGAGAACGTCCAGGAGGCGAGGGCCAAGCAGAAGGCTACTTATGCTCTCTCTGCTGCGGAGACATCTGGAGGGCTCGTGTCTTCCTATCTTCCGGCGATCCTCCTCAAACTAGCACTTCTTCATCTGACCAGGAAATATTCCATCTCCATCACCCACGTCGATGGAGATCTACCCGTCGAAGGCATCGACGCAGCTATGTACTGGCGACCACCGCAAGGATATTGCAGTCAGTATTATTGAGAATTCCTTTTTTCAATGTACTTGGCGAATCGCGCGAGACTCGTCCGAGTCTCGTGATGTCGATTTGTTCCATATTGGGTTTCAGATTAAAACTAATTTCGATTCTTTTTCCTTCAGTTTTTTTCCGCCAAGAGAGCCTACATTTAATTACAAATGACGAATTTTTAGTCTGTGTAATCTTTTCAATACACTTTTTTATTCATGATACAGTGAATGGGTCAAGAGCTCTGTGGTCAGATAATCAGAATTTCTTCAAATTCTTTATGATTATTATATACACAGGGTGACCCATTCGATGGGTCGAGAATGGGAGGAGCTTAAGACAAATTCAAAGTGGAAACAGTTTTTCTATCACATTTTCTAGTCTTTAAACCATTATTTGAAATTTTCTAATCTCTCTTAGGTATGTCGGTGACGCTGCACAGACACGGTACCGGAATTCGTCTGGGAATAATTGCCGACGCGATGATCGGTCCCCATCATTTTACAATAACGAAGGAATTTCCACGATGCGTGAAGGCTTTAGCTGACAGAGTTGGTGTTCCTAGGACGGCTAGCCGGAGTCGAAGTCCGAGTCCAGCGACTCCGGTCAGTTCGGCGAGTCTTTCTCCAGGTTATTAAGAAATTAAACAAAAAAATTTTTTTTTATAATACACGAATATTGGACATAGACTGTGATTAGTAATTTTACGAGTTGGAAATTATTCGCGAATCATCTATTCTCGAATAAAAATACGTAATTTTTGGAATTTATAGGATGATGATCGGATTGCCGAAGAGTTTCAGAATAATATATTGTACTTTAACGAAAACGGTTTTTCATTATTTTTTTATCGTATATCGATTATCATTATTATTTACTTGAGTATAATTTATGTTTTTTAACGTATATATAATTTTCGTACATATTGTATGATTGCAATATTTTATTTTCACAGATGTTATGTATTTACAGTATAATAATATACAGATTAATCGAATATTTAATTTTGTATTTCTTATTGATTACAACACGTGTTACTTTTAGCAACTATATATAATAATAATAATAATAATAATAATAATAATAATAAGTGATTGCATGATAACGAATTATATATTTTTTTTGTGTATATGTATGTATGTAGTAATAATTAAATTATCGCAGAAATAATTACCACTGCAATAAAAGATCGATAATTTTTTTTTTTTTTTCAACATTGCTTTCAAAGCAATTGTTCATTGACAGATTAGATGAACGGAATAAATCTTTCCCGATAACAATATTATATAGGAAACTTATAACCTCACAACCTAAATAGTATAATTTAAGTATATAATAATAATTATGTAAAATTTTTAAACTGACATGAATATTAAATCCTATAGATTGTTTTTTTTTTTTTTGTCTTTCTTGTTCTTCCTTTCTTTCACTAATCGATAAAACAGATTGTATTACACTTCATTATTT
Organism: Euura lappo; assembly: GCA_018257835.1. Taxonomy (NCBI): domain Eukaryota; kingdom Metazoa; phylum Arthropoda; class Insecta; order Hymenoptera; family Tenthredinidae; genus Euura; species Euura lappo. Next base: position 341,408 of record JAEUYN010000705.1, read on the forward strand.
AAGTAGTCTTTTTTTTTCTTCTTAAAGGCAGAGTTTTACATATTTGTAAATTTTCAAAAAATTTTTATTCACAGATAATTATATATATAATATAATATTGGTTATCTATAGAAATCTAGAATGCAATGAAAATTATAATTGAAGAAAAATGAAATTTATTATATGATAATGTAAAAATATTAACGTAATTCTTTTTTTTCTTCTTAGAATCGGTTGATATAAGAACGATAATGAATAATATCTTTTTCTAGATAACAAAAATAAAAACTCATCAAAATTTATGTATAATAAAATGATAATATTATTTATTTCATATTATTTGTACCTAGTTGTATTTTTTTTTTCAAATTTTCTTTATTAAATTCCAAAATTGGAAGATTTCATTTTCATTTTGTATAGCTCGAAGTAGATCGAAATATATCAAACACACGTGTATATGGTAATATAAATATATTGAATATAGATCGAAGGCAAATCCTCCACCTAATTTTTAATATTCGGTATTCGTTTAATTATCAATTATTTATTCGGTTATTGTATCATATCATAAGCGTATACTTCACTTCGTCTCTCAATATACATTTGCACCATCCCAACCAAAAACAAAAACCGGTATCTACAATAATTGAAAATTCAATATTAAAATTAGTCAACATTTCTAATCGAAATAATAACAACAAATTCTTATCTAAAAAAAAAAAAAAAAGAAACAAATGCTCTTCGTGACGAAATTACACGAAGATAACGAGAGTTGGAATAATCTAATTAAATGGATAGCAAAAAAAATCTCCTAGTTATTCGCAGTACCTACGTGGGGGCTGCTCGACATTCCAACTGAATTAATTAATTTATGCCTAAAAACTTTGTTCAATTTTCGTTATATAATAATTACAAGTATTATATTGGCCCAAATTTTCAGGGACCTCGTTACATTTTCTTTTCCTTCTTCGGTCTTCCCATCTTTGGTGTACGAATACTCAAGTCTAGTAGGATTATCTGTAACGTTATCAAAAAGGAAACTTCTCGATCGACGATTTATACCCGAACGACTAGATTTTGTTCTTTGGAGATGTTAAAAAAGGAATATTGAATATCAGAAAGGAGGAAAGTATGAATAGAAAAAAATCGGCGATTCTGTGAAAATGAAAGAAAAGAAACTCTAGGCCTCCGGGTCTCGTTCCCGGTCCATTTCTACCGGACCACTGCCCCAAATTCGTCGATTTTTCGTATACGGAATGACGCCCATCAGCAGACCGGAGACTATAATCCATCCTCCGGCCAGGAGGAATGTCAAGTGCCAAGAATCTGTTAGATCGAATATGAGACCAGCCAGAGGCGGTCCCAGAAGATTCCCAATCCCCTGACACAACAGACTCAGACCAAAGGCGGTCGTGAACCTTTCCAGAGGAATCAATTCCACAAGGATTACCGGAGTGAAGCTGAAATTACTCGCGAAGAAGAGACCAAAGAGTGCGGATATCACTACGAGCAGGTAATAGTGCGCGGTGCAAACGGACATCAGGATCGTCATTATTCCGCAAGCTATCAAACACCAGGTGTAAGTCTTGCTGACGTTCATCCATGGCTGGTCACCGGCCCAGCCTAGACCGATCTGGAAATATTAATACCTTAGAGAGATTTCTGAATTTATCGAAGGCTTTTTTGTACGCTAAAAATGAAAATGGACAGTCCCTCGTTACTGAGCAAATATCAGACACTCACCATTCCGATTGTGTTCGTTATGCCGATGATGCTGATCAGATTGGCAGCGTCATCTTCCGTATATCCGTTTCTCTTCATGTGATCAGCGAGATAAAAATAAGGCACGATGAACCATGTGAAAAGTAGGATTGTCGACAACGATAACATTAGGAAATGCAATTCTAGAAACATCGAAAAGTCCGTCATTCCTTTCAGCAGCTCCACCAGCTCGGCGTACCATTTCTAAACATTATTCAATAATCAATTATCATCATCTTCCTTCGATCGGCCTGATTCACAATTGACAAACCTCTTCGTTTTCCTTTGCCAGAGTAGTCATGCTGTTCCTGTATATGTCGGGACAGCTGCTTGCCCTGAGACGATATTTGTGAAGGTTCAGCACAGCCCCTCGGTACATCACCGAATTTCTGTGAACTCGAATGTCCTTGAAGTAATGGGTGTTGGTGTTGAACTGTCTTCGGAGCCACGGAATCGAGTCAGTCCTCACAACGGTGCCCCCAAATCCTGGCAAATGGTGTCTCGAATGTGTCTTCGCTCGTTCGGATTCGGCAATCTGAAAGACGGACGAATGTCGGTAAATGCAAAAAATGGTCAAAACTAATTTCCCTCACCGCTTGCGCGACTTCTTTGGCAAGAAGTGGGTTCGTCTCTTCCAAATCCTTTCTGGACATTCTTCGAGTAGCCAAGAACTTAGTGGACGCGTGTGTCGACCCGGGACGAGAATCCTTCACCGGTATTTGAGGCTTGGCTCGTTCGGTAGCTTGCTTTATCCTATTCATCGTGATAGCGAACGTCAATAAAAAATTTGCTCTTCGATTTTGCGAACGAATCTTGCAGTCAATTGCAAAAGAAAAATTCTACGTGCATGAAAACCAGTTGTGTAACCAGATGAAGAAAGTCGAAATCAAAATTAGCAAATTTGAGTCAGTGCGTTAGTACAAGCTCCTAAAATCGAACCAGCGACGTCAGAACATCGTCGAAATGGAAATAAAAATCATGCAATATACTTTTGAATTTGATTTTGAATACGTCGACGACCGCAGTCTCCATCTATATTAGTAAAATTGTGTTATAAAATGAAATAATAAAAAAGTGCAGGATGCAGCTATCAGACCAGTTATGTAACCTCATGGACATCGTGACGCCGGTCTTGTTCGCGTTTGAAACTTCCCCTGTCGAATCCTCGAGTTTCTTATCAGACGAACTTCTGCAGAGCAATAGACTCGGGTAGTTTTCCAATATGACATTGTAGAGTCTCGAGTTACCCGAAAGAGACTCGAGGACCTCAAGAGGCACCTGGAACCAATTTGAACGTTGCAAGAACCCCTGATTCAGACCTTAATCCTATCGTCACCAACCTTTTCGCTCTGTCTGACGAAGGTGGGCAGGTTAACGACACTCCTGAAATTACCGCCTCTCGCATTCGGCTGTGCTTCCGTGCTGGTGCTGAAACTCTGGAGGAGGTATTCGGGCGCCTTTCCGTCCTTGAGGAGCTTCCTGAGTTCCTCGACGCCCGGAAACTCGTCGGACGGACTCCCCATGGAACCGCCGATCGTCGAACGGCCCATCGATTTTCTCGGAGATCCGTGCATCGCCTGCTTCTGCTGTTCCTCGACCCACCATTCAGGGTCGCGCATCACGGTCCCGCATACGATGAGGTTGAAGAAAGTCCCCGAGAGGAGGAGGGTCGTTCCGCGCCATCCGTACTCCCTGATGAAGTACGTGGTCATCGGGGCATAGACGAAGGTCCCGACCCCCGTACCGCAGGCACCTAAACCTACAGCTAGAGTACGCTTTTTGTCGAACCAATAGGCAATGCTCACTACCGCCGTGACGTAGCACAGACCCAGACCGACGCCCGCGAACACTCCGAAGGTCAGGTACATTACCTCGATGGAGCGAGAGAATGAACTCAAGACGAAACCGATACCGGCTATGAAACCACCGAGGATGGTCATGTTCCTACAGCCGTATCTGTCCACCAGGGCGGACATTATGGGACCGGTGAGCAGCGGGACGGCCATGAACAGCGAACCTATCCAAGCCGTCTTGGACTTGGATGCTTCAAACTCGCGGAGGAACTCGATGTACAGGAGGCCGAAACTGAAGGAAACGCCGTCGGCCACCATCGAGATCAGCAGGGACGCGAAGACGACGACCCAGCCCCAGCCGCCGTCCGGTACCTTGGACTTTCTTATATCGTCGACGTCGTCGTATATCTCGAGGAGGCTCTCGGATCCGTCTATCGAGTCCATGTCCCTCGGGTCGTAGTCCAGATACCCCGGATTCGAAGTTATGGCGGCTCCCGGGTCCGAGTGTTTCCTGCGGACCAGAATCCCCTGGGTCTTGACGTTGCTGTTGTCCTCCGGGCTCTGGGCGCTCGGGCTCGGACCGACGGTCAAATTCGGTGAGGTCAAGTAGCTGTACCCAGCCGTTTCCTGCACTGGCTCGTCCGCGCAATCCGTTTCCGGACTCAGCATGGTCAGTCTGTTGTCTGAGTCTTTCGAAAGACTGAGACCCCTGGGCTTCCCGAGTTCGATGGAACTGAACGAGACCTCAGGTTCCAAACTCTCGACGCTGCGATCCATGGTCAGAGCCAGTGTCGACGGGAAGATACCCTCGTCAGCCAGACTGCTTATGTCCTCGGTGTTCCCGCTGTCCTGATAAATGCCGGAGCTCTTCGACGTCGAGCTTACCCTCTCGGCCTCGGAGGCTGACGCCGCTTCCGGCGTCTTTACAGGAGAACTTGGGAACACCGTAGGGCTTCCATTCTGCCATCCCACGATGGGGGCTAGCTTCTTCGACGATGATTCGGTGTTCGATGATTCGTTATTGTTCCAAACAGAACTTTGGTCGTCGGTCGACTTCGGCTCCTTCGCGATGTTGGCGTTCCTCGGGTGGCCACCGCCATCTTTTTTCGTGTATAATCCTTCCTTTCTGGTGCCAGTGGTCGGCAAAGCATTGTTGTTCACAGCTCTGACCGGAACGTTCCAACCGATCTTTTGGCTCGATGGATCGGATGGAATAGAATTTGCCGATTCGGAAATGAAATTTTGGTTCTTATCAGCCATTTCCTTTAGGTTGTTTTGACGTTTCAGTGAGTCCAACGGCGGGGCCACCCCTTGAGGCCGTGTATTTCGATTGCCAGAACGCGTAGGATTTCGTCACCTACCATAAGGCCCTGAGATTGGGTCTTGGCAAAGTTCAAAACGCCTGGCCGCTTCAGCATACACACTTCTTGACGCGCCTTGCCCTACAAAAACATCAAACGAAATTAGCACTGATTTAAAAAATCATTTTGTTGAATTTCTTGTTTCAAGTTTATAATGCTGTATCGAGTGTGTAAAAAAGCGTACGTAAAATAATATTCGAATCTCTACTCACCACGGAGGCAATGTTATATGAAACTTGGGGAGTGGTGCGTGCGAGGGTGCGGGAAAGTGCATGCGGCACGGAGCGTGAGCAAAAACCAACGATAATAGCGCAAAGAAAATAAATAATTGGAGTAAAAAAAGATAATTAGAGCTGTAAATAACAGAAAAAAAACATAATACATGCAATGGTGACGATAGATAAAAGTGTGACAAAAAATATGATGTGAAATACAGTGTGATGAGTACAATTTGAACATAAAGATCAGCCCTGAAACTGGGAACCATATAATCAAAATAATATTTGTATAAAAACTGGAATACCTACGTTGGACAAACACTGAGTGCATCTGTGTGATAAGAATACAATATTCATGACATTTTGTTTTTTCTTCAATTGTAACATGATGTCTTTTTTTTCTTGTCTTCTAAAGTTTGAGATTTCATTCTTTTACGTCAATTGATTCAATTTATCAAACGTTCTGCGTCATTACCCTAAATTTTTTTCATGCGTAGAACGAATAATTCTCTAGAGGATAATTCAACAGATAAGAATTATACTTTTTATTGTCATTATACACGTAGATTGTTCACAGTAGCTCGTAGAAATTTGTTTGACATTGTATTAATTGCCCTCGTTATACCCTTTTAACGACTCTATGATTTACGAGTTTGCAGAACCTTCAGAATCCCCCCAAAAAATCATCTAATCATCAAATTCCAAGACAAAATAAAAAAAATCAAATACATCAAGGATGTAGTTATCTCGAAATCCCCAGCAAAAACTAAGTGGCTTCTTTCTCGGCGTCGAAAAATAATTAATACGATGTGCGTCCCGCCTTCAATCCAGCTGCCTATCGATTTTATTACCACCTCCGTACCGACTCCGAAGTCCGAGGTCATTCTCAAGCATATAAGGGACGTTGAGATAACGCGATTAAGTCAAATCCCGAATCTTTCAAGCTTTTAGGTCAATGAGAAAAATTTCACCATTTTAACCAGACTCGTGACTATTGATTTTTCTATATAAAGCCTGTCCTCGGTTATTAGGAGGCAAACCTTGACCCAGCAGGGCGAAAACGATTGTTTAGCCCATTAAAAAAAATCCTGACGTTAAAAGCTTTTGATTGTTCTGAACACGCGATTCACGATTAGGATCGAAATTCGACACGATTTACGAGCATCATTGAGATTGGATAAAGGAAAATCGGAATGAAAAAAAGTTGAGATCATTTTTTTTCTTCCCTCGTTAAAATTGCACTCATTTCTGTCTTGCATTCCTACTGTCAGACTCGCAACGATTACGCAACAGTGACGTCACGGGGGTTGAGAGGGTGGCGAAAAGTCGGCGAGGGGTGTGTAGTCATGGCAACCGACTGGTCGATTCCTACGTCTCCCATTTCGATAGAAAAAAAAAAACAGTCAAAAAAGTTATCCAAGACTAGGAGGGAATAATTTGAGCACGTTCTGAGGAATCGTTCCATGCTTTTTACTGTGAAGAACATTTTTCGTACAACCTTTTCATTCTCAAAGATAAAGAAAATCGTCGAAAAGGATTCAGAAATTCGAGTTCTTCTTTCATACCAATGAACGTATACAATGGGGTACAAAATCGTTCCAGCTTGTTTGGCTTCTGGGTATAAAGGTTATTCTGCTACCCACCTTAGGTCTGTTTGTTACGTAATTAGCACCCAACAAACAGGGAAGTGGTACAACTTGGAATTCAAACAGTGGGGATGATCAGGGGGACCAGAAATCAAAAGCTACAACCAGAACCCTGATTAGATCTCCGAGGATTGTAGCCTTCGGTGTTTCTATAATTTTCGGGTTCATTTGCTCAAATTTTCTATGACTAGCCAAATGAATTTGAAAGATCCTCGAGGTTATTCGGATCGAATGATCTTTCGATAATTAACTGTGCCAAATTGAAAGCTGCCATCAGGCCAAAATGTCAGGATGTTAAGGTCGGGCTTAAGGGCAATCGAATAATAAATATCACCTGAAGTCAATAATTCATAAAGAACCTAGAAATTGATTTTCTTGGTCTAAAAACAAATTTTCTTATTCTCTTGACGATTGAAACAGGGTTGAGAGTTTCAAGTGCGACGGTAAAATCTTCTGATTTTTTTTTAATTCTAACAGCTTCCGGACAATAATTATAACGACCATGTTAATTAGCAAATAATTAGCACGTGGTTGTCCGCTAATCGATGCCAATTACAGGTTATTTATTGTCAGAGTATGTTTATTCATTATGTTTTTATCGTATGGTATGTGAGCAGCGGGTTAGCGAGGACCATAAAATACGTAGCTAGTCGCGTAGAATTATTTTACAATTAGTCGAAATAATCACACGCGTAAAAGTGAGAATTGTGATACAAGACAGAGCCTTGAGACATTTAAATATTTGCCAAAGATCGAATCCAGTGGCTTCAGAGGTGGGATACCTTATCGTAGGAGATACGTGGGTATGACGCATAACAACCATAAATCTAAAAGAATTATAAAATCAGAGTCTTATTCTCCTGCAAACTCGAAATCACAAGTCTATCCATCTGTTAATTTTATCATAGAAATTGAATCAAATGTATATTCCTTGCCTCTTTGATGTGTAGGATATTTGAAAAGCTGATTGAAAAAAAAAGCTAATCTTATAATGATAACAAAAAAAATATGTATGCTACGTACGAATGAAAAAAAAAGAAATACATCGCCTAAAATTTCTTATGTAACATGATGTGATATATATAAATAAAATGTGTAGGTATCGTGTAATAATCACCTCATAATTTCCACTAAAATCTCACTACGTGATAAACGGGGTTTTAATTGTCTCTGGAAATGAGAAGAAGAAAATAAATGAGTAAATAAAAATTATATCCCCACAAGTATACGAATAAGATAAAACTGAGGGTGCCAGTGTGAAGTACAACTGCTTCTAGAGACAATATTTATACAAAACTTACCACGAACAAACTCGATCCGATTCCTGTAGTTTTTTTATTGAAAAATTTACTCAGGACATTCACTGAGGTCTGTAATAATTTACTTCCCAAAAATTATCGATTATATTCATGTGCTTTTGATATCCTCGAGCTTGAATAATCACAATAATTTAGCTGGCGAAAAAAATCTCAACCGTATTCAGTCGGACTAGGAATTGGCTAGGTCACACTTTGTATTAGGGTAAAAAGACGAGTCGTATCTGATTATTGGGTGTCGATACGCTACTGAAAGAGAAATCTCAACTCGACGCGATGTGAGTAGTCGCTCGTTCGCCAAAATCCGTAGTTATTTGACAGTGTTTTTACAAGTAAACGCGATTTTGCTACCGCAGGCTCGTCTACGGAGAACCAGAAGTACACTGATACCCCGAAGAGACCACCAACCACCTGACTAGGCGCACGCCACCCATTTATAGCCTTGCGCACATCTTCAAGCTCGCATATTTATTGTCCCAGAGCTTTAGGAGCTTCGTTGTTTGTGATAAGAAGGTGGATTCTCGTATACATATTCAAACGAGACCAATGTCCTATGGGGAATGGAGAAAATTACTCATCTACTTCACTTTGAACAAAATCCTGCCCCTTCATGGCTGGTCTTCCGCGGTCAGCTAAAATATGCACGACGCTTCAGTCCCTGAAGACAATAGTTTTTCCCTCCAGGAACCCTTGTCACGAACACGGAAGAATTTCTTTAAACAGTCAATAAGATTGACCTTGAAGATAAGATTTTTGAAAACTGTACTACGATTCGTAGTTTGTTATTCTTGTCGACAGGGGGGATCAAGGAAGTGCAGGTTTTGATATCCCTGAAATTCCTTCTTGAAAGTCCTTCGGTTCGAATGCTGGTTTTATGTTATTAGTGTACCTGGAACTTTGGCACAACTGATGCAATTGCCCTGTGGACGGATCAATACATCTTGACTGCCTACCAACTATACTTTACCGCTAAACTACTGTGGTATACATGTATTTATAGTTGACGCACAATGTCTGCGTATATCTAGACTGCGGTCTCCTTGGAATCGATACGTTACCACCATTTGGGTAAAAGCCGTGGATTACACCTCGATTTCACATCAGTCTGCGGTTCCATGGTTTACCACATTTGCTAGTGGAACCAATTCAATGAATCCATTGGAAATGAGGGTAAAAATTGTTTACGTTTGATAAAAAAAAAAAAAAAAATACCGTACGCACTTCTTCGCGTCAGTATTTAGTTGCTCTACGGACAATTTTTTGACCAACTAGAGTTTTATGAAACCGAACCCTGGCGAAAATGAGAACTCTGCAAAATCTTTACAAAAATCTACAAACGAAAATGCAGAAAAATTCAGAGTTTTCCAGAAATGTAAACTCTGTTATTCGCTGTGAAAATCTGGAAAAATCTGGAAAAATATGAAAATTTCTGTTGTAGAGTTTTACAGAATTTTCCGGAGTGTAGAAATTTCTTGTGAACACAGAAATTCCGAGTTTTGCAGAGAAATTAATGATTTTCGATGTAAAATTTCGTAAAATTCCGCGGTACAGTTTTGCAGATTTTCTACGAGTGTGCGCAATATTTTCCATGCAGAAGAATCCGAAGTTTTGCAGAGGAATTTATGATTTTCGATGTAAAAATCTGAAAATTTCTGCTGTACAGTTTTGCAGAATTATCCAAATTGTACAAATTTCACGACAACAGAGAAATTCAGTAGCTTGCAGAGAAATTGATGATTTTCGATGAAAAATTTTGTAAAAGTCCGCGGTAGAGTTTTGCAGATTTTCCACAAGTGTGCGTAATATCTTCCATGCAGAAAAATCCGAAGTTTTGCACAGAAATTTATGATTCTTAATGTAAAAATCTGAAAATTTCTGGTGCACGCAGTTTTGCAAAATTTTCAAAAGTTCACAAATTTCACGACAACAGAGAAATTCAGTGCCTTGCAGAGAAATTGATGATTTTCGATGAAAAATTTCGTAAAAGTCCGCGGTAGAGTTTTGCAGATTTTCCACAAGTGTGCGTAATATTTTCCATGCAGAAGAATCCGAAGTTTTGCAGAGGAATTTATGATTTTCGATGAAAAAATCTGAAAATTTCTGCTGTACAGTTTTGCAGAATTATCCAAATTGTACAAATTTCACGACAACAGAGAAATTCAGTGCCTTGCGGAGAAATTGATGATTTTCGATGAAAAATTTTGTAAAAGTCCGGGGTAGAGTTTTGTAGATTTTCCACAAGTGTGCGCAATATCTTCCATGCAGAAAAATCCGAAGTTTTGCACAGAAATTTATGATTTTTGATGTAAAAATCTGAAAATTTCTGGTGCACAGTTTTGCAGAATTTTCAAAAGTTTACAAATTTCACGATAACAGAAAAATTCAGAGTTTTGCAGAGAAATTTATTATTTTCGATGACAAATTTCGTTAATTTCCGCTGTAGAGTTTTGCAAATTTTCCACAGTGTGCCTGGTTAAAAAAAATCTATGCGAAATTTCTACAAAAATCTATGAAAGCAAATGAACAAAAAGTCGGAGTTTTTCAGATATGTTAACTCTGTTACTGGCTGGTAGAATTTAGAAAAATCTGAAAAAATCTGCTGTAGAGTTTTTCAAAATTTCCTGAAGTATGGCGTCATCCAAGTAGTACGTAACGCTATTTTTTACCCCCCCCCCCTCCTAAGTGTTACGTTATGCTACCAATTGCTAAGATTATGATAAGGGGCCGTGCATAAATGACGTCACCATGAATTCTGCCTTTTTTGACCCCCCCTCCCCCCATGTCACACCAAGTCACAAAGCTTGGACCCCCCCTCCCCAAGGTGACGTCACAAAACTTTCACATACCCCCCCTCGGGCGGGCTTTTCAAATTTGAGACATGGTTTTTTGACTGAATATTGAAGAAAAATTGAAATTTCGAAATGTGACGTCACATTTGCGTGTACCCCCCCCCCTCCCCGTGTCGCAAAACGTTACATTTTCGGTGACTCCCCTCCCCCCCTTTGAGTGGTGACGTCATTTATGCACGGCCCCTAAAGCGCTGGAAATTTAAAAAAAATAGGATCATTTTTCATGGTTACAATTAAACTGTTTGGCGATGTGGATATATGCTTTTGTTTCTCAAGTATTTATTGGAAATAAAAACCGTAACGTCTGACGATATCCCCCCCCCCGCCCGCCCCCTCCCCCCCAACAAATGGTCACGTTTTGACCGACCCCCCTCCCCCATAGTAACACCCCCCCCTGAGCATTACGTAATACTTTAATGACGCCTATGGACATTTCACAGAAACAGAGAAATTCGAAGTTTTGCATAGAAATCGATGATTTCCAATTGTCAATTCTGGAAATTTCTGCTGCAGAGTTTTTCAAATTTTCCCCAGGTACAAATTTCTCAGCAGCAGAAAAATCCGGAGTTTTACGGAGAAATTTAGTACCCGTGACCGCCACGCGGCGGCGTTGCTTCCCGCAGCCAAGTAATCACGGTGGGGATATATGTTGGCGCGGCACCGTGGCCACGTCACCCGTGCCTAGACTACTGTCGGGCCAATATTTTCTAGAGGCGGATGAAGAAATCCTAACTTGCAGAGATGCACAGGAATTTTCCAATTTCTTCAGAATTTCGCCTCGAAATCGTAAACACAAATGAATAAGGGGCGGCCGATTTAGGGGGGGGGGAAGGCGACCCCCCCCCCGTGCGCACGCCTAGGGCTTGTGTTGAAGAGATTTTCAGAGATATGTATAATTTATCGGAATTTTCCGCGGAAATGCAGATATTTACAGGTGGGGTCCATTTCTGAAATTCGTACTGGAGAGATTCCCAGAAATATGTATACTCTATGGGAATTTTCCGCGGAAATGCAGATATTTACAGGCGGGGTCCATTTCTGAAATTCGTACTGGAGAGATTCCCAGAAATATGTATACTTTATGGGAATTTTCCGCGGAAATGCAGATATTTACAGGCGGGGTCCATTTCTGAAATTCGTACTTGTGGAGATTTCCAGAAATATGTGTACTTTTTCGCAATTTTTCATCGAAATGGAGAAATAGATACGCACAAAGGCGTCGCGGAATAATTTTTGTGCTACAGAGATTTTCAAACAAAAAACTCTGATTTTTCTATGGAAAAAATTCTGATTTTTCTCAATAAAAAAACTCTGATTTTTCTCTGAGAAAAACTCTGATCTTTCTCTGAGAAAAACTCTGATTTTTCTCTGAAAGGTGTTCCAAATAACAGACAAATGTAGAATTTTTTGCAGAGTTTTTCGGAGAAAATTGCGGAGTTTTTCAGAATTTTTTTTTCGCCAGGGAAAAACTGTTGTTAGATCGGAAGATTATAGAAAACTGTGATGGTCAAATCTGGATGATCTGAAATCTGCGACGATTTGTACATAAAATCATATAAAAACACATAATTGTAAATAATTTCATGTAACTGTACACGTTTTTCATGTCACATATAATCACGTTGTTGCCCATAAAAAAATCAACTGTTATCAAAATCTCGAAGGTCTGAAGCGATCAACATCAAATCTGATCACATTTTGTCAATTATCATGTAGGAGACAATAAATTTGTTAAAACTGATTTTATTAAACGTTCTGCATTTTCTGGAGGCATTTATTATTATTATTTTTTTTTTACACCACAAGTGTTCGAGCATTTCAAGAAAAAGAAATCGTGGCACAGGCGTTAAAAAGTCGCTTTTTCGACGTCTGTTTTTGGTTCCTAAAGTCACACTTTATGCCACCAAAAATTCGGGGTCGTCTTTAAAAGACTTTTTACGGCATTTATCGCAGATCTCGACTGGCGTCAACGTGATTATTTATTACCCTCACCGGAGGAAATATTGTATCGGTCGTGCACGCGGAGGTAGTACGCCAACGTCTCGTACTAAAAGCACAACCTCGCCCAAAAAACGGTCCTTTTACATGACATGTTTCTCTTTTCCGGCACTTATACGCTTCGTCGATTGACCCCCCTTTCATATTGAACCGAAAACTTTATCCTGCATGCTTTCGGTTCGATCCGAAAAGGTAGATTCGCTGCAGGAATTGTCTGTTTTCGACTAATCTATACAAACGAGATTTGGCTTCTCGATTACCGATGGCTAGTAGAGTGGAAACTATTCTGTGAATCAGTAATTTTATTATGAATATGGGCCATTGGATGTGGACTGGACGAATGTTTGACCCTCGTATTTTTTTTCCCCGTCTCAAATTATCCCGAACACCTTCGTGGTCGTTTTTTTTCCTCCTGTTTTATAGACACTTCTGAAGTTATGGTCGTTTCGAGGATTCTCCATTTTTACCTTTTTTGTGAAATCTGAGAAAATACAATGTAAAAAAATCTGCCCCGGATTCGCAACTTTTTGTCCAAATTTCATGGTGGGCCCAGATCTTCTAGGGTGGACGTACATTTGGAATATTCATGATTTAGTAAAACTGTGAGGAACTGTTTTTTCTTCCTACTGCTAGAAAAATAGTAATTCTACTTCTCGATAATTTAGAAAATTTTTGTGTGACTTTTTAGGTACTTTTTCCGAAGTTCCCGACCGTTAAAATAAACATATTATAATATACGTACGTTATGAAAACTTGAAAAAATATAAGTTACATTTGCATCCTTTTTGGAGTGACGTGCAGCTGCGATTCTTTGACTTTGACGATGGTTGTCAGCGTTTTACATTGAAATTTTATCAATTTTCTCTTGAGTCACTATAGAATAGAAAAATCAATACACCGAGAATGAATTATGTATATTTTTATCTACACTTCCAAATCACCATCACTTTTTACTCCTGATTGAATAATGATAAGTAATTGATTGTACTTACTGCTTTGTGAAGTTTGATGCTTGAGGAATTTCATCTACTTTAGGGTATCTAGACAGATTGGTAATTTATGTCACTCGATTATATTTCTGCATGTTTTTTAATCGCGACATAGTTTGAAAATCTCTAGGTATCAAACTATCAATACGCATAAATCTAAAAAGAAAAAGTTTGTTTGCGCAGACATCGTTCTCTCCCGTCTAGACAGTATCGAATGCGTGTCTTTACAGATGGCAAGAAAGTATATCCTCCGTAATCTAATCCGTCTATCCTGCAAATTTACCCGAAAACCGTAGCAAGAAACGTAAAGTCTGGACCAATTTTTCAAGATTAATGTACTCTTACCCCCTCAATAATCCACTATCCACTCGATCACCATCCCCCGCGTCGTCGACTCATCAATAATCATATTCGAAACCTCCGACATGACGCTACTTCCGCCCTCGTTTCTATTATTCTCCAATCAGATTCGAAGAGGATCTTCAATGTTGGTAAATTATTGCGATCATCATTGAGACTAATAATTAGTTGTTAAAAATTTATAGACCAGTCAAATTAGCAGAAATAGAAAAATTGACCTTCATCTCGAAGTTCCTATCCTGAATTAGAGGTGTTCGAATTCAGTTTTTTCACCATATCTCGACAACTATTGATCCTATCGTCGCGGAGGTTAGTATAAAAAATTAAGCTTATTAAATCCTCGACAACAAAGGTTCAATACACTTTTCTCGTATCTTTGATAGTTTTTCTCTAATACATCAGTGAATACGTACATACATAATTCTCACGACAGCCTGGGACGAGAGATACGAATATCGATACTTTCAGCCCTGTATTACACGGAAACTATTGAAGATGTGAAAGAAATGTATCGAACCTTTGTTGTACAGATTTTAGTAAACTTTATTTTTTATAATAACCTCCGCGACGATGAGATCAACTGTTGTCGAGATATGATGAAATAACTGAATTCGAGCACCTTAGATTCAAGATGGCGGGTCAAGGCGTCCAGTTAGAGGTCAGGACTTTTAGTCCGTTCGATAGTAGGCCGAGATGAAGGTCTCTATCAATCTATGAATCTTTATTAATTGTCCTAATTTGACTGGACTATTATTCTTTCATATAATATACGTTTTACTGGTGAGGATTTAGGTTGAGATGTGAAACTAGAATGAAGGATCATTTGTACATATATGATGGTAAAATCACCAAATTCTCTATAACTAATATTATTCGCACTATCAAACGTGCATGCGTAATGATAACGTTATACAGATTGTATGATTTACAATGTTTTATAATATATATGTATAATAATATGTAATGTAATAATGGGCCACATACCTAATCATGACATCTCGACTCTTCTCATTCTACGTATGATCAATTATCAATTATTAACCAATTACATTATTACTATAGTTTTATTATCTATGATGTATGTATAATATCGTAACAGTTGATAACCTGAGTTTAAAAAGGGTTTTTAATTACTTTCTTGTATATATATATATTTTTCTCCTTATTTTCTTCATCATCATTCAATAATCATATCAGAACTAGCAGCTAATCATTTCGTCCGGTATATCAAGGTAAAAGCCATTTGAATTTTACCGCGATTAAAATTTATTATTCAGAACAATATCAATAATTTGGAAGATTATTTTAAAATATTCGTTTAATATCTTGATTCCCATTAGTTACCACACACGCTTCGTCCGAACACCAAAAACCTGAAAACACCTACGTATAAAAGAAAATAAAGACGCATTGATTTTATAAAGTCTGATTTCAACTGACGAACCACTTGAATTCAATTGTTTTATTTTCTTCTTCGTTTTCTTCTATCAATCTCGTTCTATATTGTATTTGTACATATTTTTCTATAAATCTACTTTTCGTCTTCAATTATCGTCAATAATAGTTTCTTTTATTTTACTTCGTTTTGAAACAGAGTCGATTTTTTTTCTTGTCTTCCTCATATTTTATCCTATTTAATACAGACGAGTGGAAAATGGCCGTTGCTAAATGACCTAAATTGTCATGCATATTATTACCTTCGCGGTTGGAGGTGCTCTCATATATATATATATATTTTTTTTTATTTTTTTTTTATTACAACTATCGTATCTACGGTGTAAAAGTAAAATGAAAAAATAATCATTTTAACCACTATATCTGAACGACTGACGAATCTATGTAAATATTATACCAAATATATTAATATACACTACAACGTATGCAATATCATGTTAATTTTTTATTTTTCAAATGATGACAGAAATTAAAAAATAAAAAACCTGAACAACAAATCATATCTAGATCATAGGTCCTATTATATTCAACCCTGTACGATGCATCCAATAGCTTTCGCAAGCTTTCCTTTTTTACTTAACATTAAAAGAAAGAGAAAAAATGAAGATGCCAAATAAACATAAACATAGAATAACAGAAATCGCGCCATTTTTTAATTATTATCGAAACATACCCTAAGGATTATTATCTTATAAAATCTTGACTCTCTAATAGGCTAAAACCCTCGAATTGGGTTCTCCATTACGAATTTTGATATAACACTTTATTCATACTAGGTATTGTATGTATAAGGAGGACTTATATCTTTCCGTCTTCAAAATTGACAAATACATGAAAAATTAATCGTCGAAGATGTAGGGGAACAAATTTTTATCATAAATCTTGATTAATTATCATCATATTTTTTTTTCTTGTTGTCTGTATGTAAGCTATAATATCACACGAGCTTAAACGTTCTTCATTATTAAGACACGATTAAATGCTGTTGAAACTAATCGTGTAATTATGTAATACTATATCAATTCCCAGGATCAAGGTAATGATGGTACAGGTAGGAAACACTTTATTTCGAATTTCTGTTCTTCTTTCTTTGTTTTTTTCACTCACATTGTTGTTTCTGGTTGACAATTTCTTTGTTTCTTTATTTTTATTTTATTTTTTTTTTGCTTTTTCCTAAACGTTGTTCATCTTCTCGAAATCTTTTACCGCAGGCATCACTCCTGGATCGTTATCTTCCTCCCAACTGACAGCTTTCCATTGACGGTATTTTGCAATCATGGGAAGAATCACTAGCAGAATACCACTCACGCCGATGAAGAAACCGGACAGATAAAATGAGAGATTGTACGTCCCAGTGATGTCGTATAGCCAACCTGAAAAACCGATTTATATCGTTTCACGAATTCCCCACGTGTTTTTTTTTTCTCTCGCAATCATCGAAGACTGTTTTTTACCTGCGAGCGGTGGACCAACGAGATTCGCAATCCCCTGAACTAGCAATAGAAGACCATAGGCGTTCGTAAATCGGTCCAGAGTTATTAATTCGACGAGTATTATACTTGTGAGACTGTAATTAGCCGCGATGAACAGCCCGAACAATGCTGCTATAGCACAGATACCGTAGTAATCACGGACCGTCAATGGAATCAGGGCTGTCACTGCGCCGCAGCAGCCCATACATATCGCATAAACCAATGACGCGTTCACCCAGGCTCGATCTCCAGCCCAGCCCAATATTATCTGGTGAATAACAGAGGAGTTTAACAACAACAAAAATGTCAACTCCATCACTAATTACTGAAGAGGTAATCGACAGTTTTTTTTTTTAGTTTTTTCTCGTCGGGGTCAAGTAAACGGTCATCTTTTACGTTCCAATTGATAAGCGCACTATGTGTAATTCGTCGACTTCCGAATCATTTTTTTTTTTTTTTGTGCCGATTTAGAATCAATGTGTAGGTAATTGTTCGAACAGCTGATAACGTTAACTTCAATCTGGTACGGGAGGGTTGAAACATATCTAGAGGTCACGATAGTGTTAGTTAAACTTCCTCATTGTGATTATTGAAAAGGAAGATAAAAAGGAAACCTCTGTTTTAGAATCATCTGAAGAAATGACGTGATGATGAAATTTTTCATATAGCGTCTTCGGAGGAAACCTTTAAGGGAATAAAGGTCTTCAGGAAAGCCTGCTTAGGCAACTGAACAATGTTATACGGATAATAATATCGAATGACACCTACCTCGCCGCCCATGTTGGCGATTCCGATGACCGATATTATGTAGGAAGCTTCCTTCTGGCTGAATCCAACCTCGACAGCGTTATCGGTGAGATAAACGTACGGAACATCGTACCAAATGTACAGTAGAAAATTGCTAATGGCGAATAGAAGAAATCTTGGATCAGCGAAGTGTGAAAAGTCGAGCATGTCGACGATCAGATCCCAGAATTCCCATAGTCCGGCATACCCGACCATTTTCGTCTTCGCTATAGTGGTCATCGAGTTTCTGTAAATATCAGGACAACTCGACGCACGGAGGCGATACCGGTTTATATTCAGCATCGCCCCTCTGTACGTGAGACTGTGTCGATGAACCCGTATGTCCTTGAAATAAGCCGTCGGCATTCTTCTGGAAGCGTGATCGAGCATTCCGGGTCTCTGGAACGGACAGTCTCCCTGCGTCTTCTTCAGCCACCATAGATAAGCAGCGTCTGTGTGCTGATGCGAGTCTTGAACACCGTTTGTCGTCTGGTCTTCGGGCCTGGAAACTTTCGTGACTTTGGTCGATGGTTCGGTTCCTTTCGTCTTCCCATCCTCAGCGTCCTTTGGTTCCGTCTCAGCTCCTGACTCGGAAACAAATCTTGCCAATGGCACAGAATCCTGTTCATGGAGTCTACCAGAGTCGCTAAAGCTCCTCGACGATATCAGAAGACTTGGATAATTTTGGAGGAGCACGTTGTACACGTTCTTATGCGTACTCAACAGCTCGAGCACCTCCAACGGAACCTTTTCTCCGTTCTTAACGAAAGTCGGGAGGCTTACGAGACTTGAGAATTTCTTCCCCTGAGGATCCTCGTGCGCGTCGTCGATCGCTATGCCGCCGACAGCACTAGCCGATGCGAAGTTTCGCGTCAGATCATGCGGTCCCTGATTGTTCGTATTTGCGGAATTCGTCGGCGAGAAAGAATCGGCACTCGAACTTTGTATCTTAGATCGTTTTCTCTCGCGATTTTTCCGCCTTTCCGCCGTCTTCGCTTTCATTCTCGTCGTTGTCCACTCCAAGTCTCTCATCAGACACCCGCAGACGCAGAGATTGAGGAGAAAACCAGCCAGGATGAGGGTCGTACCTCGCCACTTGTATTCGTCCAGCAGGTACTGCGTCAACGGGGCGAAGATGAAGGTGCCGATGCCGCTTCCACAGACCGATAACCCGGTCGCGAACGATCGCCTTTTGTCGAAGTAGTAGGCCACTATAACGACGGCCGCTACGTAGCAGAGGGACAGACCGAAGCCGGCTATCACCCCGAAAGTGAATATCAGGAAGCCCATCGAGTTCGTGAAGGAACTCAGAACGAATCCAGTGGTGGCCAGTATGCTCCCGGCTATGGTGACCCGCCTGCAGCCGTACCTGTCGGTCAGGAAGCTAGCGACGGGTCCCGAGAGCAGAGGCATGGCCATGAAGAGACTTCCGATCCATGCAGTCTTCGACTTTCCTTCGCCGAAGTAGTTCAGGAACTCCACGAATATTACACCGAATGAGAACGTGATTCCATCGGCTATCAAGTTGACGACGAAAGAGGCCGCTACCACGACCCAGCCCCATCCACCGTCCGGTGGTCTTGCTTCCGAGAACTGTGCCAGGCTGGAATTGTCCTCCGAACTTCCAGAGCTCGAAGTCGATATCGAGGCGCTCGGGCTGGGGTGAGGCTTCTCTGGACACTGTTTAGAGTCCTTGTTGAACTGGACGTGGTGGACCTGCTTCTCGTCCTTCGGCGACTTGCCGTTCAGTTTGTCCGACCTGATTCTACACCTCGGATTGGCCTCACTCTCCATGTAAAAACGGTTCTTCTCGCTGTTTGTTCTGCTCGCTGAACCCAGAAGCGAGTTTCTCGGGCTCGACGCATCCTCTTTGTAAAAGCTGTTCGGTCTTTTCGGCGAGTTTTGTGACTTTTCCAACTCTGATCTTGCCTCCTCTAGTATTTTTCTTCCGGCATCTTGCGAATTGGTGTTTTCTGGCTGCAAAAGCCTCTCCTCTGCCTCGCTGCATTCGGAAAGTCCTCCGTTGTTTCTAGATTTGTTTATAAAAATCGGTGCTACTTCGTCCTCTGTCGTTACACAGTTTTCAGGAACGATCAAAGCCGCATCCTCCCCGTTCTTATGGTCGGGTTCGTCGGCATTTGTAATTCCGTTACACTTGAAGATTTCGACTCCTTCATCCTCCGGGATACGAACGTTCGGATCCTTCCAGGGAGATCCAGAAGAAGTTTCCCTACTTTTCGGACTTGGGATCCCGTTCTGTTTCACAGTGCCGTAAACAACGGCGTTTGCTTGACCGTTGAAATTAGCCCAGTCCGCCATGACGTTGATTTGTTAATATTTCACGTGTCTCTCGACAAATTTCTCGCAATCAGTATTATTATCACACACTATTTTTTTATCGAAAGATTTATTCCGTTGCTCATTCAATTTAGCACCAATACTTTTTTTTCTGCACCTGGTCAGATTAATTAAACTTTCCAAATTGAGGAATTAGTTTGTGTTTCTTTTTTATTCTCATTATTTCTAATCATTATTTATTTAATATTTGTATTATTATTATTTTTCTTTCAAAATATAAGGCAACACCGCAAAACTCGACCTTCTAACGAGGTGGTTACAAAGATGACACGATTGATGAAAAAGAAAAAAAAAACTTTTCAAGTTTTATTATCCTTTTTTCTCTCGCTTCTTTCTCTCCGTTTGTTTCTTTCTTTCTCGAATTCTAATTTATTTAATTATTGTTTCTTTTTATTTAATTTCGTCCTTGATCTAAACAACGGTAGAATTGGCCACTCGTACAATTCTCTATTGTACTGACGGTGTAGAAGCAACAATGATGGAAGTAGACCCTGGATTTGGCTCCCGCTACCATCGCAGCTGACCCCGACGTTATCGGACCTACGACGAGTCGTTCCGCCCACGTCCTCGGACCAACTTCTATCCCAGGCACCCATACGGCAGACAATACTTTCGCTTCTCTGATGTGCACTGGAACAAAATAACCGCAAACTTTGATCACGCTACAAATTTTCATCCTCCATTGTTGTTTTTAGATTCAATACCACAAATTTAATCATCTTGAAATCACCTTAAAACTACAATTAGTTTCCACTCGACATTACTAACACCAACAGACTTCTTTTTAGGTTCTCCAATTTTGACAGTATCGAGTCTGGACATATTTATGCTCCCAGCTATCTAAATCTAATCTAATCTTTCTGCGTGCCTGTGTCTGTGTATTTCTCCAAAAGATCATCAAACTGCTAAGTATTTATATCTTTTGCAAGTTCTCCAAATATTTTCTCATGTGGTCAAAGTGGACGAGGTAAACTTGGGAAACAATTCCTCCGAAAATCTGTTACATCGTTGATTGAACATCAGAGATTAGTTGTCGGCCTATCAAAGAATTTCTGTCTGGTTCAACGCCCTTTGATTCTCTATTACCTGCAAAGTCTCAAATCTAAGGACAGAAATAAATCTTATATATATACCTGTACGTGAGGTTGACTGGGCAATGTGCCAAAAATCACCCAAACGGAAAGAAGTTTGAGGAAATAATACATCTACCTGCATGATAGACCATCTGAATGATCAAATAAATCATTTTTAAATATCATCTAGTGTACAATCTCCGGTCAACCTTGTGGTTTTATTTCCTAAGATTGAATCACACAGTTCCGCATAGTGAAGGCTGAGACGTACAAACTCAGTGCTTCATCTTCCCTCCCCAACCTGACACGTCAGAGAAACGATTGCTGATTGCTTTTGCAAAGATATATGAAGAGAGAGAG
Organism: Euura lappo; assembly: GCA_018257835.1. Taxonomy (NCBI): domain Eukaryota; kingdom Metazoa; phylum Arthropoda; class Insecta; order Hymenoptera; family Tenthredinidae; genus Euura; species Euura lappo. The sequence continues at coordinate 363,182 of JAEUYN010000705.1, forward strand.
AGAAGAGGAAGGAGCGTGCTTCCATACCTACGTTAATAAGTCGTACACGTATACTTGAGATACAAGTGGACGATGGATGCTGGATAGTCGGTGGTGGCAGGCAGTTAGAGCTGGCGATTGTAAACGTGCTTCATTGTGAATGAGTTACTACCAATTTAAGGATTTAACCATTCGGTCAGACGCACGACGCACTCACTCACTCACTCACTCACAGACATGTATACAAAGACTCGGTCAGACCACGCCACATTTTGTTTATACGCAGATTTTAGTCAACTAATGAACAATCAAAGTCAAAGTCTTCCATAAAGTGTCTAAACTTGATTCACAAGAATGAGACAAGTCTACAATTCAGGGATACAGTTTTTACAAACTGAGTACTTCCGGTCTGAGATCGACGGATTAAGTAATCTAGTTTATCGTTAGCACGGCATCATTCCGCTACTGAGCAATCAGCTATCGTACGACTGGCGTTTAACCAGTGTATTTTAAACCCACGTGAAACATATAACCAATCATCATTTCAAGTTAAGAGCTTCATTCACTTGGTTGAAATCAACCGAGAAAAAGGATTCGAATACTTGATCCGTGAACAATTCATTTCCAGTCGGATTATGAACGATCAGAAGCCACGTGGCAGCTCGTGAAGCTATGATGACAGTTGTTTGTTATCGCTGTTACAATAACATTGAACCGTTGAAGATTCATCGGTCGTCACTTTAGACTTATTACAAAGTACATCGGTACAGTATCGTTTTATCAGTTAGTGGGAACAATGAACCGCGTCGCGTTCGTGTCTTTAGAGTCAGTTCGTGATTTATCAAAGAATTTTAGTGACAATATTATCATAGCTTCTGCTAATTAAACATCGTTTATCTCTTTCTGTAATCGGTATACAGAACCTTGATTATAGGGTCAGAGTGCGTTATCTCAAAATTTGAGTCGTTCGTCTGGCTAACTAAACGTCACGGATGATTATGCTCCCACCTCGTTCTCTTAAACTTATCTCTTAAACTGGCGAAATCATTTCAAGTACGTTCTCTGATAAACTGATGTTTATCTTTTTATATTGCCTCTCGAAAATGATGTGTACATAAGTCTTGGATATCAACGAGCAGGGATACGGCTTAGAAACATACCTTTCAGGGCTTTCAACCTCGTGAGTGTCACACAATTTGGAAAACTTTCCCATATTTCTGGGTAATTAAGCCAACTGAAAATTATAAGATCCCCTGCACATTTCTGACGATCACCAATATCGTCCGAATAATAATATTGAAGCAATTGCTGACGGCATGTATCCGGTACGTTTTATCTCTTCGATGGTCTCTTCAACGCGTCACGATAGATAAACAGCAATAGTTCAACGGGGAGTAAGACAAGAATGATTCTCGTAATCAGAAACACAGGGCTTTCACATGCAAGCTTAACTACACTGATTGACGAGTGGCGTCCATTAATTATAATCGGGATCCGAGTAACTCAATAATAATAAATTCAAATAATTTGTCAATTAAAAAATGAAAATGACGAACCATTTCTTCGAGAGTAGACTCTTATCCTCGAGTATTGTGTATTGTGAGATTATTATAATTTCCAGGAATCAATTTGTGGTATCTCGAATCAACGTTGATCACTCTCTCACAGAGATTGTTTAAGATCGAAGAATACTCTGTGTCTGTGTGTGATGGGACGAAATTAATTTATAAACTATTCTTTCAATCGAACGATATTTGAAGCTTGTGTCAATATCACGTCAAGTCCACCGTCCTACGGAATACACAATCCGAATTGCACAATTTTTTCACAAACATTGTCATCCTATCACAACTGGAATTTCCATTATTACCAACTTTGTATGATATCGAACCGAAGACTCTGTTCATCGATGATCAAATCCCATTACTGAGAATCATTCATGTTGAAGCAAACAGTAACTGAACACGCACTGATCGTTGCTTCAATGTATTTTATCTTCTTCTTACACTGAAGTCGAGGCAATCTTCAATTCGTGAAATGCTCGTACACCAAATGATACAGAAAATTTAAAACCTATTTTTTTGTTGTTGTTGTCTAGTGAATCTAGTAAACTGTGGTAAGCGCGGAATGAAAGTGGCCAGTGGACATCGTCGACTAATACTAATATATATCCCGAGTGGTCGGTTAGCTGAGCGCATGCGGCTCAGCGACCAGCGTGCATTCACTCGCTCGCTACTCGCTGACCACTGTCCATCTTACGATCGTCCAACCAACACTTGTAGATACTGTTACTATACTCAATATTTTACGCATACTACGTGATACTGAGTATATACTTTTTTTGTCAGTATAAAGAGAACGTTGCGCGTATCACGCAAGAGGACGAACTCCACGAACTCAGAATTGATACACGCTCCTTACATTACACATGTATGAGAATCGGATGCTGCGATAACGGTCTCGGTATATTATGCCTTGTATGGTCAGCGCTGTGTATGGTCACTCTTTCTTTCTGTTACGGGCCGGTCGACCAAAATCCTTTTCTACATATGCTGATCAAAGTTCATATATGGAACTGAAGCTGGCAGCAATAATTAGCAGTCAGAAGTGCTGAATTCAATTCAAATTGAAAATGTTTGGCTGCTAACTTATGGCTACTAGCTTCAGCATTATAAAATTAATTACACACAAGGAAGACTTTCTTTTTCTTTTGTTTGAACTTTTTTACTACAGAAACATTCAACATTCCTTCATATCTATCGAACGTGACATTTAAACACGTGAGAAGTTAAGTTTATGGTCAATTACCTGTAAAGAATTTCGGACCATTTGTTCACTGATTTGCGAATACCTTGACCGAAAAAATTTGAGAAATTTGTTTTTGTGAAGAAAATGATACGCCGGGGAATTATATGAGACCAATGGTGTGTGTGCCTGAAGGATCAGAATAAATGAATTATTTTTCTGTCTAATGAACTTTGGTCTCGACACAAATTGATTTGGGGCACGTTGAATGTGTACTGGTGTATCGTCACGTATTATATACAGACAACGTCCTTGTGTGACTGGCTGGAAAGATTGAAATATATTGTGTGCGCTCATGTAACACTCTCGTACATATTTCCGGATACTACTCAACACCAGGTCCACCGTTTGTAGTAAACACTGTATTGTAATTGCTGTTCTACGTCTTATGTAATGTTTGTGTTGTTCGAGATGAGTTGCCAAAAGTTAGTTCAATTGATGATTGAATCATTTTTTAGGTAGAGTTAAATTGCTTGTTGCCTAATTGTGAGTTACAAAGATTCGAACTATACTCAGTTCCTGTTATGTTGCTTCACGTCTCTTAGATATGGAACATCGTACATGACTGAGAGTTTCAAATTGTGATGAATGAATTCTTGCTCTAGTTTTTGAATAAGAAAGGGTGAAGAATGATTTTTGGCAGTTGCTGTCTGGGCAGTTGATACAATAAGCATGAATTACTTTTGATTGAAGTGCCCAATGGTACCTTCGGTATTTTTTATTCAATATCGATGGCCCTCAATACAGGAATTCCAAAAACTAGATCAATTCTATCGATTGTCTTGGCACGCAACGACTGATGAATCCCCTCAAATACACACCATCATGCATACACACAATAAATTTAAAGAGAATTTGTATGGTATATACATGATACATATATGACCGCAATGCAAAACGTTTGATTATCAATCTGACCTGTTGCAGCTGCTTAATGATTCTGGAGAGAATGAACAGAGTTCAGTTACTGTTACTGCATGTTGGTAACAAAAGCATATAAAATACTTTCGATTGATATGCAGCAGTGCAGTATTTCTAGTTTCACAATCTGAATTTATAACGATAATGCGTCGCGTCGTCTGCTAGAGTTCGGTGCGCATGCGTCCTCCTGTTTTCGCCAATCTGATTGGACGTTGGGAGTCGGCGCACGCGCATTAGACTCGAGCAGACGACGCAGCGCAGCGTATTGGCAGTATGATATACTTGTATACTGCAGAATAGCATGATATGGAAAGCCGAAGAGTTAAATTAGAATCAACGATTTGTATTGTTGTTTGAAAAATCATGGTATATCAAATCCAAAGGATTTCTAATCCTAAAAATGTTCTAAAGAGTATACTTTTTAGCCTCTATCGAAATTCTTCTATACGATAAATTGTATAAGATTATATTGTTCACAAAAATATTTCAATGTTAAATGAAATCTGTTCAAATGATGACCAAAAATGTCTGAATAAACACAAATTTTAAGGGGGACTTTGTCAGAGTTATAAATACCTAGGGAAAAATTATGATGGATCGACGTCGTAAAAAAAAAAAGAAGCTTTTTACTGAAACTGTTTTTGCGGTTCTTATTATTCTGCATGGCCCTTAGCAATTTATTTTCTTTTTCTATTTCGTTTTTTACTACCTGAAGCTGGGGAACAAAAATTTATCAAAAACTTTAAAACCCTGATTAAAAGTAAAAACGAAAATATTCGATTTAGATTCGCTTCAAATTTATATATATTTATATATATACATGAACACAATGATAACGAAAGAAAAGTCAAATTCTAAATAACGTTACATCGCGCCATGAAGATAAAATTCCATTGGACGTTTTGAGACTTGGACACACATGACATTTTTTTTAATCCCATTATTTTCGGAACTCTCTCAATAAAATTTTCCAAATTGTAAAAATTCAGAAACTGAAGTACATACAGGATCAACGTGTTTCTTAATTAATTAAAACAATCTCACTAACGATTCCACGGAACAGAATGGCTGAAAATATACATAACTCGTTAGCAATTTAAATGTTGAGACTTCGTCCTTATGACACGGTAATTTTTTTTTCTCCAATTAGTACTGTTTTATCTTAAAGTTGCAATTTTAATTAAAGTTACATGATTACAGGGATACGAATTTGAAAGAGAATAAAAAATAGAACATGGACATTTTTCAATGAAGCTGATTGTGAGACGTCGATCTTACTATATTGTCAATCATCAGAGATTGTGCATATGGATCTAGGTGTGTCGTTGGATACGTGAGGGAAGTATTATAAGTATTTTAAGAATGGTCTTTCGACCATCTCAACATTTGTTGACCTTTCATACACACAGACAATAATTGGACATGAATAAAATCATTTAAGCCTGTCTTGCGTCAGCACCATTCAGATATAGTTAAAGTTTTAAGTTGTATGGCCTGTCACAATATTATTATCACCAATAAACCTTCAGGTCAATCAAGTTTTTTCATTGTCTATATCATCAATATCTGCGATAGTTCATTTCGTCCATCACTCGGACCTATGCATAAAAAAATGCTTAATAAATTGACCAAGAAACTATCTTTTTTCTCTATTCGTTCTTCAAGCTACTAGGTACGCATACACAAACGCTATAACGCTTCATGATGATTATTATTCACGGTGTAACCTGAGCAAACGTTAAACCCGCAGTCATTACGACCCCACCTTACAATTAGCGGAGAACCTGCTCCACCTGATATGATATGAGGTAGATATATATTTATGAGAAAATGACCGATCGAATAGCACTCCTTAGGTCTTAGAAGGTTCGCCACGATCAAGGACGATGGAAAAATCTCAGGCAACGATATTAGTGGGATTTTCGAACTTTTATTCTGATTACCAGAAAGAATGGATTTCGAGATCGTTCTTATTTTCTAGAAAAGCTCTTTTTTACGGAATTTAAAGACAGTCATTTATCCGCGGTATAAGGGAGCCAAAAGTATATCAAAGTAACTTGAGATATGATACGACGAATAAATGAAAGGTGTGCCTTGCTACAGAATCTTGAAAAACGCCCCGAAGGTAGTTTAATTTCGTTTCATTTCATGACGATGAATAATTAATTGATACCAAGACGAAATGAGTGGAAGAATAAATCATGAAAAAAATAATTATATAATCGATCAAGTTGGAGTTACGATTTTATTTCATCTAGTTGATTGACACGATCTTTTTTTTTTTAGATTTCTCAAAAATCTTTTTTCTTTGGAATTAAAATGAACGAATTTTTACAAATTCTAGTTTTTTCAGTCTTACAAGAAATTTTTGTAACCCTTGTCACAATTATGTCTTATTGTGTGATCAATTATCTTATTCTCTCTATATTAGGAGGAGAGGAAAAAAAACGATTGTAATTTTGATTTGGACAAAATTGGACAACATTTTTAAAGATAATTCGCCTTGTGAAAAATCCCAATATTCTAACAGGGAAGAATGTGAAATTCTTTCAAACCCCTGATTTTAAGTATAAGTGAGATTGAAATTGGCATATTAAAACGTGTCAGACTTTCGATATCAGCAAAACTGTTTTAAACAGTTCGGCAGAAACTGTAAACGTCAATTCCCGTGGTAAGACCGCAAAATTGATTCAGTCTTATTGCTGTTAAAATCGTCATGGACAGAGTTTGAAACTTTTTGCTGATAGACCATTAAGGCTTTTTGGCAAATCGCCACTTCCTCATCCACAGTAGTTGGTAATAAATACTTTGAAACATATTTTTCAACGTTTTTCATCAAACTTACAAAATCTAAGATCTGACGAAAAAAAAAATTATATAACAATTTCATTCAAAATCTTTGGTCAAAATTAACTATGCCGAGATCTCAGATCCACGTCGCGCCATCTGCCCGCCCTGGTCCTTCAATGTGCATATTTTTTCACCTCTTACACTCGTTGTCGGCTTACCGATCGAAGGTAACGAGTTCGAATGCATACCTGCTGCACCAACGCTCGTTTCCGGTTTTAAAATGTTGAAAAATAATGAAACAGAATAAAAAAAAAAAAAAATACGATACGTTCTACCAATCCTAAAATCAGACGGAAGCTAGGAAATAAAAATTATTCAATCACGTGAATGGAGATAAAAAAATCTAATATAGATAAAAGGCCTATCTAATCAGTTTACACGACGTTGTATATCATGATCGGATATTAAAAACGTGAGAAATCGTGATCCAAAGAATTAAAGTGAGTATAGGGCGAAGCCTTTCTTTCATATTTCTTCACAATCTACTCAGGTAGGCCTGCGAAAATATGGCAGGTGGGTCTATAGGCACGTGTAACAATTTTAGCGATGGGTTCTATAATTAACAATAAGTCTATGACCGAGAACCCATCCATTTGACGTCATTGGGTTCTATTCGAGGTTGTCCCAACGTCCGTAAAGATAAATCAAAAAACTCTATTTGAAAACTAATGTGATCTATGGACCCTTTATTTTTAGAAACATAATTAAGGAAAGTTTAAAAAAAATGGGAATTAAAATTCGAATAAGTGAGTCAAGATCTTAAAAAAAAAATCTAACGATGTTCGTTACAATAATCGACCTTCCAATCTAGGTTAAAAAATTGAAGAAATTTTTATGTGCCTCGGAAAGATATTTTTAAGGTTTTTTAAAAATTCTCCAGGAACTTGGAAAAAATTGTGAAAATCGATTGTCGAATACAATTTTCAGTTTCGGCTCCAAAATTTTGAAAAATTCGTTAACGAACGACGAATAGTGTGAGATCATTTCAGTCATCAAATGCTATGTATCATCCTCCCAGTGACTTTTCAAAGACTCGTTTGCAGAAAACCGATAGATTTATAAGGTCGGGATATTCACTATCACGATCTATTTCTACTCTTCAGTGAAAGGATCTTAATTTTGTTAAATATAATCTCTGTTATTATTAGTAAAAGAATTTTTTTTCCTATCCAATTTTGATTTTCTCGTGTAGAATTGAGTGGCGTGAAATAATTAGGCAGTATTTCTAAATAAATAAATAAATTAATTAATTAATATTCTTTCTTTGTGATTCAAAATCATAATTACAAGAGTTACAGGGAATTCATGAATGAATGACGTAATATTGTTATAATTTTTGATCCCTTGTATCACCTGCTTTTTAATTTTACTCCGATTAAAAAGAGAAATGAATAATCAATCCTAATTATTCTTTGTCCAAACTACCAAAGCGTGAAATGCAAATACAAGAAACCCAGTTTAATATTCCAATTCGGTCACGCCACTTGTACAACACAGACTCTATGAGGATCCTATAAAGCGCCACTTTTTGTCGCTTGGAAAATAAAAAACTAATCGATTATAATTTCAGGTATAAATCTTATACAAATATCGAAAACTTTCACATCTAAACACCATAATTTCAATACGTATTGATTTTTCAGCCAGTAACAGAGAATTGACTAGAAATCTATGAAGCATTGAGAAAAAAATTCACATTTATAGTGAAATTTTGGTGAGAAGTATCAGAAAAAGTAAGAAAAAAATCTTATTTACTGGTTAAATCGATTATAAGGAAAAATAATCGATGCTTCGATTAAACGATTATTTTTTGCCATTCCTACATTGAAGGGCTCTGGCCCAGTGGCGCCCCCAACAGCAAAAACGTTGACGCGCCGGATCCCCAAAAAATGTGAGTTGCATGAAGAAAAAAGGAAATAATTAACAAAAATGAATCAAATAAGCTTTTATCTCACTACAATCTACACGGGTACAGATTGAACTCGTTGTCAGTCGTCGCTGCAGCTCGTGTAAAAATCCTCACCAATCCTTCATCACGAGTGTCGAAATTATCATCAACAGACTCGGCGGAGTCTCGCGCAAAGTACACATTGCATCTTCTCGACTGTTTTTAATTTTATTCATTCTCTCTCTATCTCTATTCATTCTAGCGATGTGAAATTCTTTATCAATTCTACAATTATTCTTTTATCTATTTATCAAAATATTTCTCTCTCTCATTTGATTCCTTTGTATTCTCTGTTCATTTGTTTTTTTTTCTCATAAATTTATATCCACGTCGTGAAGACATACATGAGACGCGATCGTTACGATGGGGATCAGCTGCGTTATACGAACATCGGTGGATTAAAAACATCGCAGAGCCGGAACGGTGATCCCGAGTGTGTAACCGGATTCTGACGATGCGGATATACCTACTCGTATCGCGACTTCGTGCACAGCTAAGGTACGATCCGCACGCTTATCAGGTGCGAATGCACGCCGTCTACCGCGCCTAGCACACGCGGACGATAAATAATGCAAACTATATTATATATTACTCATTCGAAAAATATTTACCACTAAATTTCAGATATTATCGATCCTCACGCGACGACGTTACGTTATTGCAGCGGTTACGAATTATTAAATCTTATTTTAATCCTCAACTACGTCAAGACTTTCCTTGGAGGGGTTTAAAACCATATTCATAAGGATCACGGCGTTACTCAACTCTAGCACATCGGTGCCCTTCTTTTTTTCTTTTTCAACGAATCACGCGGGTCTGTAAATTCTATGGGACGAGATAAAACGTGACGATTATTTTATCTCGGGAAATACTCGTGTCGACGGCCGTCCGTGACCTGTAGCAACAATTTCATCGCATACTTCCGGACATAACCTCAAAACGAGGCTAAAAACGTGTTCAACGACTCCTTTGAAGTATACTGCCGAATTTTTCTAGGTATCTTTCGGATTCTCGATAATTGTCGTAATGTGCGAGTGTGTGAGTGAAGATTGCGTAGATCGTCGCTAAGTTACAACGGAATCCATCACGCGATTGCCGTCTGTTGTAACACTGACAAAGATCGATGCCCTGGGGAGGTAAATAGACTCAATATGTCTAACATACGTAGCAGAAGAGAGAAAAAAAAATTGAGATTGCCTAAGCACGCATATAGCTATGTGAAAACAAAAGCAGACGCAGACGCCGAAACGGCGTGTCTGTGTCGGACTGTGTCTCATGTCTCGATAACATAAAACGTTATCGATTTTTCATTGCAAGATAATAAAGAGAAAGGAGAGGTAAAAAAAAAGACTTGTGTAATTAAGTGGGCAGAATGAGAACCTGTCTTCACCTGAGAAGAGATCGTTCGTTACGTAACTAGAATCTGATTGAAAAAATAAAAAAAAATAATAATCCCTCGATATAATGATATTTATTTTTTGATAAATAACTGTACTCACCTATAAACGAAGATATTATTTAGACCCAATGCTAAAAAACAGTCGTGTAGCCCATCATCTTCGTATTAAGTAATTTGTATTATGTTATTCAGTCTTATCGATAATATATTGTAAAGGCTAAACGAGGTCGTGGTAAAGGGAGAGTCTAATTTTATACGTTAAAATTCTACACGCTTTGTATGTTTGAGCACTTGCTATAGAGACAGAGACTCGGGAGTCTCGAACATACGAACGGAGAGAGTGTAGGCAAGAAAAATGAGAGACGACCGCACACTACTCGATAAACAAAGATAGACACGGTATTGTTTGGACTATGATAATACAACGGTGTAGTAATGCACCCAGACGTGAAAAAAAAATATTCAGAGACGCGTGTAAGGAAATTTAGTGTGAAAATGAGACGGACTCGTGGCCGTCCGGGTAAAGGTGGCTGACAATGAGACGGGGACTTGGCAAACTGCACAACGCTCGTCGAATGTTTTCATCCGAGGCCCGAGGGTGAGTTTGCCCAGTCGAACTCATCGCGCTTGCGCCGGACTGCAGCCCCCTCCTCGCGCCTCTGCCACGCACCCTCGATGCCGCGAGTCTCTCTCTCTCTTTCTCTTTCTCTCTGTCACTCTGTGACTAGGGCGCTAGTCGCTACGCCAATCCACGGCTTTTCCGCGGATCTATGTACATTTTCACCTAATTTCCACATTGTCTGTCTCCCTTTCTTCCCCTTCCTCTCTCTCTCTCTCAGATATTATTCATGATATTTTTACATCATTATTATAACTAGATACGGTAGAGGTAGTATAGTTCAGGGTATTGTCTCTATTGTTCTCTGCTACTGTTTAAAGAATAATTATTAAAAAAAAAAAAAAAATTGTTATTTAGATAGAGAGTCGTCGCGGTATGTAGAATCGAGCGATTATTGTAATGAGACGTGGTTTCATCTGGTGACGAAATTTGAACTAGACCGAGTAGGTCGATTCACCCCGTTCTAGTTAAAATTCATCCACCAGATGTCTTACTAATCAACTCAGATTCACAATAGTGACGACTATCGCTTTTATAGAGATTTTTTTATTTATACACTATTCATTATTAGTATTCATTTATACACTAGATTATAAAGAAGAAAGAATGGAAGAAAAAGAAGTATAGGCGAATGTATAAAATATGCGATGATTTCATATATTACTAATAAGAAGTGTACATGATATTATGTTATTTAAAAGACAACTTTGAAATGTGTAACCAAGTAGTTTTGAAAATATTCAACGCTTTAATATAAGGTGATAACAAATGGATATAGAATTATGTGCATAATGCATTGCATGTAAAATAAAACAATCACGATTTCGGAACGTGTGTTTCAATATTTATTCTTTATTTGTAAAAATCCCTTTGAGTCAATCAAGTTGACGTACATTTTCACATGATTACTGTGATTACAAAATACAGTTCTATACAGTTCGTATTTGGCTCGGAATATCATTCAAAATAGTATATTTCGATACAAATGCGAAAGGTTTGTTTTGAGACGAGTGGGAGGCTTGTCGCCCGAGCAAAGCGAGGCTGACAATCTCACGAGACGAAAAACAACTTTCGCACATGTATCGAACAACATTTTTCATCACAAACGCACGTAAAGTCCGATTACGCGTAAAATCGAACTTTACGCACGGCGTGCGGAACAAGCATTTTCTTTATTTATCAGGAAGTATTCAGTGCGTCCCTCTATCGGAGATAACGTAGGTTTCTACGCGACGTACTTTTTCTTCGTCTTATGCGCACTTAGACACCCAACGCCATCTATCGGGGGAACGGAGAACCTCGCGGTACTAAGTCAATAAAACCAAGAAAAAAAAAAAAGGAAGATCGCTGATATGTTAGTGAGATTCAATTATTTTTTCCGAATATGACGATTTATGAAACAAAAAATGACCTGTTTTCTGTTGATCAGAGATTAGATCGATGATTAGAATTCAACTAGCATGACATAACCTAACCTATAATTACGACGATGAGATTCTAACCTCGAAATCCATCAAACTGTTAAGTTTTGTGACACAGATGCCACAGATGGGAGGAATATTTCAAATAAAATCTAAATAAGAATCGTGATAAATTTTTGAACAGTGTTTTTATCTTTATTCTACGAGCCGGAAGGAGGACAGTTATGATGTCAGACGAATCTGATTATGAGATGGAAACAGAGGAATACGATGTTTACAAACGAAAATATCAACTGCTACTTGAAAGATGCGAAATCCTACAACAAGTATGAATGAAAATTTCAAAAATATTAATTTCTCCGTCTATTGTTTCATCATTTTCTACTAATTATCAAATTTAGAAAAATTTTAAATCCTGATTCGACCAAAATACGAAAAACAAAGAAAATCGCTACTTTCCAAAATTCTATGTGAATCTTACTGAAAGTTGTTGCTTTCAGGACAACGAGAGGCTCGTATATCGGATACAGAAAGTACGAAAGCTCTTGAAGCGCACGAGGAAAGAGAAAAAGTTAGTTTTCTCGTACAATTCCATCATTCAAAGTCTTCGTTCTAAATATGCGACGAATGAAATTCTCCCCGGTTCTACGTTACAGATTTTTGATCGACCGGTTGGACCAGCACGGAGACAGATGGCGAGAGGCACCGATGGGAGTCTTGGAAGAGAACAGCGTGTTTCAGGCGACGCCGAAGCAGGAGAAGGGCTCAAAGTCGAGCGTGAATAACCAGAAGGAGGAGAAACCGAAGAAGGCTACGAAGCGGAAGGGGGCTAAGGCCGATCCGAACGCACCAAAGAGACCGGCTAATCCGTTCTTTCAATTTTGTCAAGAGCAGAGACCCAGGGTCATGGAGAGACTGGCGGGAGAACCGGAACCCAGTAAACAAGAACTTACGAGGCAGTTGGCTACTACTTGGAAGTCTCTTACTTCTGAAGACAAGAAGGTGAAGAGAAAAGAGAAGAGGATCAAACTCTGTTTCTATCTCGTTGAAAGGCCTGAAAGTCCTGGAAATCTCAGGGAATTCCGGTGGTCCTGGAATATCCGGATTCTCAGGGAATTATAGATCCTAACTCGAGTAGACACCCTGTTGAAGAGAGAATTAAAAACTGCTCATTGACTAGAAATCGACTGAAGTTATGCAACAGATCTAAGATCGTCCCAATGTCTACTAAATTTGTTCTATATTCGTCCTGAGATCGTCCTGGGTTTTCAGAATTCAATAAGCTTCTGTATCTGAGGTGCCTGCATTCAGCGCATCGACGTTTTGTCGAATTCGATGCTTTCTTGCTCCAAAAAGTGGAAAGAAAACCTGATACAATAATTATTCGGTCGCGACGAAGCACACAGCGGTTTAAAAACTACTGAAATATAGTTCCGCGCAGAAAGTTCTCATCGCAAGAGCCCAGATTTTTATCTGTTTACTTATTCTACCCCGAGGAAAGAAATTACAGAGTGGTTTTCCGATGGGTCAATTTTTCATCGATGTTTTGACTCTTTTTCTGTTTTTTTATTCAGTGTTTTTGAGCCGTTACACGTCTCCCCTCGGCTGAATAATTGTTACATCAGATATTTTTACCGTTTCAATTTAGAGGCAGGGATAAACGTTTCCCAAATGCTTAAAATAGCCTTGAACTTATGAACAATAATTCCAATACCGATTTTGTAAACTTCCAGGTCTACTACGACATGTACGAGAGATCGAAGGAGAAGTACGTAGCAGAGATGCAAATATACAACAAAAAGTCCGAAGAGGCGCCACCGCCCCAAATTCCGTCGAATATACCTTAGAAAAATATCGTACATTCATAAATATAGGGTATAAGTCGACGAAAGGTTTAAAATTTTTATTGCATAGAACGAGTTTAATATAAAATCGATCGGATATAAGAAGATAAGAGGCTCCGATTCATCCCACGACCACATTTAGCGTATAAAATCCCTCCGACACCCTAATCTATCCCTTGAAACCGTCTTTCTCTTTGCGAATAGCTGCCATTGTCTCAATCGCGCCGCTCTGGTGCGCGTGTTCCATCACCGAAGGCTCGTTCACCCTCATGAAAGGATTCGTGCTCTTCTCTTCCGATATGGTCGTTGGAACTGTGGGAAGCTTCTTCTCTCGCTGTTCCCTAGCCCATCGGATCTTTCGCTTTATCGCCTCATTGTCCGGCTCCACGTGAAGACCAAACTTCAGATTGCTCTCGGTGTATTCGTGCCCGCAGTAGACCTTCTGCAATTCATACGACGCTTTACTACCCAGATCGATTTAAAACGATCGTAAAAATCAGCGATTCTCTCACCGTATCGTCGGGAAGAGTTCCCAGAACGTTTATCAACGCGTTGTGCATCTGTTCGGCAGTCCCTTCGAAGAACCTCCCGCAGCCGCCGGCAAACAGTGTATCGCCTGATGAGAGAATCATAACGAATTAATTTTAGGCGACGGAGGCGGAATCGTGGAGCACAATCACCTGTGAACACAGCGGGAGTCTCTTCCCCGCTCGTGATGTAGTAGCAAATGTGCCCAGTGGTGTGGCAGGGGGTCTCCAAGCACTTGACGTCGAGATTTCCGACTTTGAAACTGTCCCCGTGTTTTACCCTTCGATTTAGGGCTCCGATTCTCTCGTCTCCTCCATAGACTTCCAAGTGGTTAAACTTCTTGACTAAATTTTCGTTTCCACCAGCGTGATCCCAGTGGTGGTGGGTCGTGAGGACCTTGCGGAGATTCACGTGGTTCTCGTGAACAGCTTTGTACACAGCCTCAGGGTCCACGGGGTCGACTATCGCCGCATCTTTAGAGTCTTCGTCGATTATCTGAAACAAGGCAATCGCAAGGCAGTCAATCAATCGACAACTACGATTTCAGCTCGTAGTCTTGGGAAAGTGGATGATGAAAAGCCTCTGACCAGGTACATGTAGTTGTCCTGCAGAGCCGGAAGTATCTGGACCTTCATGTTCGCCTGCGTTATCGCCAGAGGATCGCTGTGGCTTCCGGAAAATCCGTTCGCTCTGAAGCTCGATGCTGGAATTAAAGTAGAAGCAGGAATTTTCAAACTTCCTATCAAACGAGTCTCGTTGTTGGTTCGGATAATCAAATTTCTATTCTGTAGTGTAAAATGTATGCAAAAATCAACGTAACTCAATAATTGAGTAGAAATTAACGCAACTCAAAGAAAAAATGAATCTATGGAGTGGCTTTTTAATCTTACAATAATAAAAAGAGGTGTATAAAAAATTCCTTCCAGCAGTTTTTCAATAATGGTAGTATGGGCTGTGAAAAAATTTTGTCAGCCTCCTGCGATGAAGTGTAAGCGCAGGAAATTTTTTACAGCAATAGGCAAAATCTGCTCCGCAAGGTTCCTTGCGCACACAGTTTCATCGCAGGAGGCTGAAATTTTTTTTCACAGCCCATAGTTACCATTATTAAAAAAACTGTTGAGAGGATTTTTTTATACGACCTCTAATAGCAACTGATCCGATCATAAACGAGATTTTCCTACACGACGAAGTAAAAAAAAAAATGTTTTGTCTTATGGAAAATATTTTTGTTTATAAATAGTGAAATTCTCAGCGGATTTGGAAAACCTTAAATCGTTAGATACTGTAGTGTTTGAACGTGTTCAGCTATAGTATAATTTTTTTTATTCTCCGATCCGCTTCTAAACAGATGGTAGAAAGTCCGAAGAACGTGTGAAAAAAAGTTTTCATACATCGCGAGTGTGATTCACGCGTTTTTCAGTATACAAAGAAGCAGTTTTGAGACGATGGGTGTGAGTCGGCGATTGCGCATGCGCGTAAGTACGATATTCAGCACTTTCAAGTCCTAGGAGTCAGAAGCGGTCATCGTTGTACTCCGCGCATGCGCATTCGCAGTCAACTGTCTCAAAAGGCGTAGATCGATGATATGTACGAAGAATCAGAATCGTGTGTGACAATGAGGCAACCATCTTTTCACCTCGCATATTCGCAATATATTCGTCTTCAAAGGTACGATCGCCATCAAGCGACTCACTCTTACGTGATTTGTGAACATTCTACTAACGATAAACGATAAATTCAAGTCGAATCAATCAATGCATAATTAAGGCCTCGGCACACGGTGCTTATTCAGTGGGCAGCAGCGAAAAATCGCATCGTGTGCCGAGGGCTTTAATTACGAAAACATGGTATGTATATTGCGGACAAGACACAAGTGTCTAGCCACACTGTGGCAATCCTTTTACGTATCTTGAATGTGATACAGGTATACGTCATACGAGCGGAACAAAAGAAGCTCAAGCACACTCAATGAGAATGTATTACTGTTATTCAATAACTAGAAATCATTATTATTTTTTTACAGCTAGATTTTAGACGCTATGAAACATGTACAATAATAAGAAGAATAAAAATCTGCGAATGATTTTATGCAATCTCTTATTCATCGTGTATTCCTATTCCTATTCGATATATTATATTTATCGTAAAAATAATTTTAGAACAAAATACCCTTGAAGTAAGCAGAGATCAGTTTATTCTCTAGCCAGGATGGACAGGAGCGTAACACAGCGGTTAACATTACTCGGGAATGACAACTGAATCAGAGTTAACTGCCTTTCTTCAACACATCTAATCGACTTGCTCGATTAGATAAGAACGCGATGTTCTAGTGTATGAATTAATACCTACTTGGAAAAGTGGCGAAATATGAAAACTGACGTGAGAGACAACTGATACAGCAGACGATAATACTGTTAACTGCGCGTCGCGGCGTCGGTCGCAGAAGCTAGGTCGGGTTAGGTTATGTCGACTAAATTCAAACACCGGAGATTCGAATTTCGTCACAAGATATTAAAACACGATTGAAAACTTATACGAGACACTTCTGATCGCATATATCATCAACACCGGCTTAGTTTTAGGTTATGTTATCACTATCATAACCGCAATGTCGACGGAAGGATATCAAGGTAAACAAAAACCACGTGTCTTCTTAATCGTCGTTATTCAAAAGCGATTTTATTTCGTTTCCTCGATCAGTCGTTCTTTATTTCGTAAAAAGAAATTTCATGAGGTTTACAACGAATTAAAATCATCGAGAAAATCATTAAAGAAATCGGTACATGAAAATCTGAAAACGAGACGAATTTCTAATGATTTTCTGTGATTTAGCCGTTTGAATAAGTCGTAATCATCTCGTCACAATTCAGTTACAGAGGAGGACGAGATAGCGGCGATAGATTTCGAGCTTCGTCAGATAGACGCGGAGCTCCAGAATCTGCAAGACCGAAGGAAAGTCTTATCCAATCGTAAGGAGAAACTGCGAGACGCCGCGCTCCTGAAGAAGAGCATATCTCTGTCCAATCGAAACTGGGACCGCGATGACTTTCCTTGGTACAAAAAGCTGCGCGAGACCCTGCTGAACGTCTTTAAAATAAAAAACCTGAGAAAACTCCAGCTTCCAACTATAAACGCAGTCATGTCCAACCAGGACGTTCTACTCGTCATGCCTACCGGCGGAGGAAAGAGCCTCTGCTACCAGCTGCCAGCGCTGATATCAAACGGAGTGACCATTGTCGTATCTCCGCTCGTTTCCCTCATGGAAGACCAGCTGCACGGGCTCCGGAAGCTCGGGGTCAAAGCCATGATGCTCAACTCGACCGCCAAGAAGGAGGAGGTGAAGGAGATCATGGATGGGATGGTGGATGCCAAGTCGAGCCTGAGACTGGTCTACGTAACGCCCGAGTACATGGCAAAGTCCAAACGCTTCATGGCAAGACTGCAGAAGGCATACACCGTGAAGAGACTGGACAGGATAGCGATAGACGAGGTGCACTGCTGCAGCCAGTGGGGCCACGACTTCAGGCCAGACTACAAGTTCCTCGGGGTTCTGAAGGCGATGTTCCCAGAGGTTCCGATCCTCGGGCTCACGGCCACTGCGCCGGCCAAGATAATACTCGACGTGCAGAAGATGCTGGACATCGAGGGCTGTCTGGTTCTCAGAGCCTCTTTCAACAGACCCAATCTCTACTACGAGGTCAGGTGCAAGCCTCCGACCAAGGAGGAGTGTGTCTCCATGCTCGAGGATCTACTGAAGCACAGATTCAACAATAAAACCGGGATCATCTACACGACCACGATAAAAGACTCGGAGGAATTGACCACCGACCTCAGGTCCAGGGGACTCAGAGTAGCCTGCTATCACGCCATGCTTGATCCAGCCTTCAGATCCAAGGTGCACGCCAAATGGCTATCCGGAGAGTATCAGGCGGTCATAGCGACGATAGCCTTTGGACTCGGGATTGACAAGCCGGACGTGAGGTTCGTCATTCACCACTGCATCTCCAAGTCCATGGAGAACTTCTATCAGGAGAGCGGGAGGGCAGGGAGAGACGGAGAGAAGGCCGAGTGCATAGTGATGTACAGATTGGGGGACGTCTTCAAGCTCAGCGGAATGGTCTTCAAGGACAGAGTCGGGCTCGAAAACCTGTATCGGGTGATTTCCTTCTGTCTAGACCAGAACACCTGCCGGAGAAGCCTGATAGCTACGCACTTCGAGGAAGTTTGGACGGCCGGAGACTGCGAGCGGATGTGCGACAATTGCAGGCATCCGAGGGAACGGAAGGAAATCGACGTTGGAAATTCTTGCAGAGATCTTTATCGGATTATGACAAAAGCGGTGCAGAGCGACACGAGACTTACAGCTCTGAAGCTGATCGATTCCTGGTTCGGGAAGGGCGCAGTTAGCTTGAGGGTCCAGGAAATTTCAGCTCCCAAGTATTCTAGGGAGATGGCGGAGAACGTAGTCGCGCATTTGATAGTCGACGGGTATTTGCAAGAGGATTTTCACTTCACGGCTTATTCGACGATCTCGTATCTGAAACGGGGACCAAAGTCCGCGATCGCGTTAAACAAGAGTCACCAAATTATGTTCGGAGTAAAAGGAAACTTGATCAGACCAAATTCCAGCGTAGATTCTCCGGAGAAAAGTGAAAACAAGTCTAAGAAAAGTTCTGGGGATGAAAAGAGCGGCCCGATTAAAAGTAGGAGCAAAGGGTCTTCGGACCCCAAGGCGGAGAGTAAAAGCACCTCGGGCGAACGTAAAAAGAGTAGTAGTACTGCTGTAAATTCAGAGGCGAAGAAAACTAGGTCAGATAATGCACAGGATGTAAGAACAACCGGTTCTCACAGCACTGATAAGAGAAAGGTTTACGTTATCGAGTCGAGCAGCGAGGACGAAGATAGCAAAAGACAGAAGAGTAGCTAATCGTGACTTGAATTCGGTCTCGATTGATGAATATTGGAGAAAGTAATTTCTACAGAAGCTAGAGTTTAAAGAAATCATATTTTGATAGTCATTCGGTAACGGTGAGGCGAAGCACTCGCTGGAATTGAATAATTGTTTTTTCAGTTTTTATTCCACTGTCTAGAGGTAAAAAAAAGGTCGCCTTAGCATAGTTCCCTTCGACTTGACCTTTTGTTAATTTCCATATCATTATCATAACGGCGGAGTTGATACTGCGACTGATATCCGTGCTACGGCAGTTATTCGATGATTCTTGAGAATTGAATAGCGAGTTTGAGTTCTAGGCACATATTTTCTCTCATTCAGACGGAAAAATCAATAATATGTATAAGAGCTCTGGTAATAGCAGATGTTAGTGACCTGAGTAGTACGGTAGCAGGCAGGATAGTCTCAGGAATCAGATGGGGACGTATATTGATCTTGAATATCTGACATCTGTGTCGTTTAATCCACGTTTATGTGAACTATAATAAACAATAGAATTCGCCCGGATGATATAAACGTGCGTTAGTGATAACTAGATTTTAATAACTTATCGTTTTCTGTTTTGTATCAGTGTATAATTATTTATTCTCACAAAAATAAACTTTCATCATTCTCAATTTGAAAACACGCGTTTTCATTGTTGATAAACGAAACTCAATCCTCACGCAGAATAAGCAAATCAGAATATCTATCTTTTGTAAACAACGTTGTTCCAACATTCACCGCAGTAAATAAGCCTATGATAATTAATCGACGATTATTCAGCCTTAACAATTCATTCAATAGTGTGTAAAAAGATAAAAGAGCAACTCTAAGGACGTTAAAATCATACCCAGATTTATAAACCTGTTAACTTATTCAGAAAATCATTTAAACAAGAGAATAATTCATGAAGAGAGTTCTAAATCAACGCTGAAGTTATCACAGCTAATTGTACGATAACACAGTTGCATAGTAATGAGTTTGCGGCTTTGATGCTCGGGGCCAGCAGTCTTGAGCACGATGCGCTGCGACTGGTCGACTCGTAGGAGTCTAAGCTGCCGGCAAGTTCTCTAGTCGCTCTCACTTTCAAATTGCTCAATTTCATTCAACTCTTCGGTGTCGAAGATGCCGCTGCCAAATATCCTGAAGAAAGCGAGCAGCTACATCCTGGGCGACGGCGGTCAGGAGTCGCGATTGCCTCTGTACCAGGACGGAGAAGTGTTATTTTGTAAGAACAACGTATGCGTTCATCCTCCGACGATAGTCAGACAGCACTGCGACGTGGTCCATCACCCTGGTTACTTGACAGTGACTTGTAGATTCGTGAAAAACGCTACGGTGCCCACGTTGCATCTAAGCTGGATACCCAACAGCACGCTTCGGAAGCATCCGACGACTTTGGAGAAGAGTTTGTCGAGGAAGTTGGACGGGTTTGGGAAGGAACTCGACCCTGAATATCAGAGACAAATATCGGAAGAGAGCTGCGACTCCAGATTGGAGTACGAAGCCTCCGCGCAAGGGGGAATCGACGTGTGTCTCGAGGTGAAGGAGCCTGTTGACTGCGGCGATTGCGAAAGAGTCTGTTCCGGAGGATATTCCAAGGAAATTGAATCTCCGAGGAAAAAATATGAGGAGAATAAATGCGAAGCCGAGGATCAAAAGGTGGAAAATGGAGAAAACCATACCGAATCTAAGAATCAAAAACCTGTTAGTCTAGATAAAAATTCTGACGATAAATTGAAAGAAGAAGACAAAAATACCCCCGAGGAACCTGACGATAGCAAGTTTTCAAAAAACGAAGACGCTGGAGAAGAAAAAGAGGGCAAAGAATCAAAAGATCGAGAAGGTATCCAGTCCGGAGCCAAGAGCATAGACTCGACTAACGGTAACGTTAAAGTAGCTACCAACAATGAAATAAGAATTTGGAGCTGCGACGGAGACAGCATGAACAGCCGAAGTATGTCTTTGACCTCGACGTCCAGCTTGATGGCAGCAACCGATGGTAAATTGACTAGATTTACTTGTACACCGAGAAATTGTGAAAACTAACTCTTCTATTAATATTTGATCCACAGTTGAAGAATTCCCGACGTGGATGAGATCGCCAGAGCTTCTAGCCCTCCAGCACAACTTAATGTTTCCGGACAGCGCCACTGCGTCTCCGATCACACTACGCAGGGCTCATCGGTGCAGGAGATTCTCCGCGGATCTGAGCCAGATGAGATCGTTAAGACTGTTTTTCTCCGACCCTGGATGTACCTGCGGTCAATTGGTCGTTGCCAGCAGGGAGAGCCAGTACAAAATACTCCACTTTCATCACGGAGGATTGGACAGACTCGCCAGAACTCTGTACCAGTGGCATCAGCTCCTGTATCCAAGATTGGGAACGGACACGGAGGAGGCTTTGCCCTACAGGTAGAAAAAATGATACCCAAACTCCGTTGACCGAGTAATGAAACCTCGCTGATTTTCAGGCAGTTCATGGTCTGCCGCCCGGAAGTCAGCAAGGAAGAATTACACCCCGAGGAGGGTCAAGTAGCGATGATAACATCGCTGGCTTGGAAAGACCTGTTGAACGAACGTGGCCAGGTCGAGGACGACCTGGCTCTGAGGAAGGGTATATTTTTCGGAGGTCTAGAACCGGCGTTGAGAAAAATAGTCTGGCCGTTTTTACTCCACTGTTATTCCTATCAGAGCACATACGACGAACGTGAGCAGGTGAATTTGATAAGGAAGGAGGAATACGAAGAGATAAAGAGACGCAGGACCAACATGAGCCCCGAACAGGCTGAGATATTCTGGAGAAACGTTGTCTGCATAGTTGAAAAAGACGTGGTCAGAACGGATAGGGCGAACCCTTACTACGCGGGGGAGGATAATCCGAATATTGAGGTCATGAAGTGAGTATTATCGTCGCAAATTGCGCCACGACGCTAATTCGTATTTCTCTAGGAACATACTGCTGAACTACGCCGTGTATAACTCCACGCTTGGCTACACGCAGGGGATGTCAGACCTGCTCGCACCTCTGCTAGCAGAATTGAACTCCGAGGCCGAAGCGTTCTGGTGTTTCGCAGGCCTGATGCAGCGATCGGTTGCGGTTTGCACTCCGACGGACACAGACATGGACAGGAACTTGTGTTACCTCAGGGAATTGATTAGAATTATGGTACCTGATTTCTACGCTCATTTAGAGAGGCACACCGACGCCTTAGAGCTCCTATTCTGCCATCGTTGGATCCTACTGTAAGACCGCGGAGGACTTTGGGGTCATTCTTCTGTCTGAATTCATGATTCTGATTATTCCAGGTGCCTGAAGCGGGAATTTTCAACGGAAACGGCTCTGGTGATGTGGGAGGCTTGCTGGGTGAACTACCTCACGGACCACTTCCACCTGTTCCTATGTTTAGCTGTAATGAGTGCCTACGCAGATGACGTTATAGCGCAGGATCTAAAAACGGACGAGATGCTGCTGTACTTTAGCTCATTGGCTATGTACATGGACGGTCATATGATAATCAGAAAGGCGAGGGGATTGCTTCACAATTTTCGTCAGCTCGTTAGACTACCCTGCGCACTGGCTGGACTCTGCAGACAGTGCGGTCCCGGGATGTGGGACAGCAGCCACAATCCTGTTATCGAGTGCGTCGGGCACGGGAGCACCTCGTGTCCTTATAGCGAGAATTATTAATAATGAAATACGCATGCATGGAGCTTTACAAGCTTTTTAGTAACACTGTTGATATTGTGAAACCAGCTGATACGGCCTAGTCGTGAAAACGACTTTTGAAAATACACACGATACATATCTTTACTTTACATAGTATAGATAATGTAATAATTGATAACAGCAATCGATGAATTAGAATGCTTAGAAACACAAATGACTTATGAAATACAAGATTTTATCAAGGATCGTTCAATTTTCATACACAGATTCAATCTAATTCTGTATAATTTTCTGTTTTTATTTATTTCATTTTTTATCGGCTTTTTCTTTTTTATACATACAATGAGACTACAAGTTTCATTTTTGTAAATATACATTTTTCAACATTTAAATTCTCAAAACAATATTTTATACCAGGTAACCAGGCGAGGTAAAATCAATTATGATTATTCTTTTGGTTCTTCTTCACAATTTAACTAATTTATATTTTTCGTCTAGTTAGAAGAGAAAATACCGTTGGAAGTCAGTCTAACTTGAAAAAAAAAAATGATGACTCTGGTCATGTGCGTAGTTGGGGGATAGGCAAATTCAAATATACTTGTAAAAAGCATGATTATCGCGCTGTTAAATTTGTAAATATAATACTAAACTTGTTATCGATTAGGTCAAAATCTCTCTTTCTCTCTCTCTGTCTCTATAAAGATCATCATTATTGTGGCACATTTTAAGAGAAAAAAACCTCAAAGACTGTTCTAAAATATTCACCTCAGTTCCGATTACAAAACAAAAACAAAAAAAAAAAAAAAATTGTCAATTAACTTTACAGCTATAAGAAAAGTCATTATTACCTGCCGATACTAGCTATCACACCGCTAATGAGATCTCAAATAATCTGATTAGCTAGGATA
The DNA here is from genome assembly GCA_018257835.1 of Euura lappo. Taxonomy (NCBI): domain Eukaryota; kingdom Metazoa; phylum Arthropoda; class Insecta; order Hymenoptera; family Tenthredinidae; genus Euura; species Euura lappo. The sequence goes on from JAEUYN010000705.1 coordinate 387,007, forward strand.
AATATAACATACAATGTAATGTATAACGCTTCTAGTTTACATTATTATTCACCCACTGAAATACGTACAATAAAATATATCAGCTAATATTCTCTCAAGATGAAAAGACTCGTTAGCCAACAATTCTCTAATTATTTTTTCTTTCAAACTTTCTTTCCCAATTTAAAAATATGATTGTTATTGCCATAGATTATATGGTTTATGCTATTGTCATCGATGACGATCATCGTTTACTATTGTCTTGTGAATATATTATCTATATATTTATTCACTTTACTGCGACGTATCGCTTATCAATTATTAATTAATTATTTGACATGTAAATAATCACTTTGTAATTATTTATTCATGTGTATTTTAATAGATCGAAATCAATCTTTTTAACTATCTGAATGGTAATTAAATAAAATACTTATTACCTACGTACACCAATACAATGGAATTCACCGAATCAAATCCTACTATATACCTACACACTGGTAATATTCATCAATCAATCCGAATCCTTTATGAAAAAATTCAAGCAAAATGTTTAATTTTAGTACGAACTATTACAAAAAAGAAATCTCTTTAATCTTTGGTTCGAATTAATAAAGCGAAGAGCATATAAATTCAGTTTAGATCGATTGAATCAATCAATGCATTATTCTTAAATATAAGACTTTCAATTCTCTTTAGAATTTTTCAGCGAATAAATCCTCGCGTTTATCCTGCGATAGTCTTGGAATTCTCTCAAGACCTGAAACTGAGTTTCTTTCTATCACTGAAAGATAAAAAAATCCTGCCAGTACTCCAAAAAAATTCATTTTTGCCCAATGAGAGGCGAAAGACGCTGCGCTGCTACCTAAAAGTCTGAGAATCACAATAAGAAAATAAATAACAATAATCCTGTCGCTATTTCATCTAATAGCGAATAATTGTATAGCGTTAAAAAATTAAGCTTTTATAATAAAGCCTGTAAGATTATCATTCTTACTCTTCCGAGCTGCGCGGGAATTATCGAAGACAGTCAACGGTGTAATTATAATAGTAGAAAAAATATATCACTGCGTGAGGGTCTGATCCCCTAAACGACGGTTGATTTTAGAAAATGTTTTTCTATCAAATTAACAGACACCAAGACCATGCATGTAATCGACCAAATTACGACAAAGACTAGCCAGTACGTGGATCGGAAGGGGCTCGCGAAGCTGTTAACGACCCCTGAGCCTATGGTCTTGCTGGTTTTCTGCCTCGCAGAAAAAACTAGAAAAGTAGGAATCAGATACTGGATCCCGGCTCCGGCGTAGGATCCCGTGATACCGACGAGGAAGGAGAGATCCTTGGTCGATAGGGCGATTAAAAACGGCGGTAAAACAGCCAAGACCGGGAATATCAGCTTTCGAAGACACAAATTGTAGCCAGTATTCTCGTTCAGGAACAAAGCCTGCAGATTATTCCTCAGGGTTATCGCGATTATCGGAAAACTGGTGCTGAGAGTGAAGACCGGAAACAGAGCGAGGAAGTACTCCATGAGGACCATGAAAACATTGTCGCTTTTGGAGCAGTCGCCGGAGCCTCGAGGCCCGAAATCTAGAGTGTACAAATCGTCCAAGTGTTTGAAAGCAAACGCCCCGGTCAACGCCAAGAGCAGATAGAAAACCGCTATCAGTATGTAATCGAGGGACAAGGAACGGTTCAACGAGGACTTGTTCGCTATCGGAGCTACCAGTCCTGGCAACGAGTGGTGGCACATGAAGGAGTAGACGCAGGCCCCGAAGAGACTTGGAACTCCTAAAATGGAGAAAACAAAAAATCGGTTAGTTCAGGATACGACGCGGAGGGGTTTTTGAGTCCAAACCGGAAATATTCGCCGACGGAGTCACTCCCTGAGGTCCGTCGACGACCAGTATTCGAGCGGCGTAGACGATCATAATCGTAAATGCGAGCCAGCGCATTACGGAAGTTAAAAGTTGAAGGTATTTTGTCTTCTGGACGTTGAAGAAGACGAACGGACCAAGCAAGACGACGAATACTGTCTGAAAATCGAATGAATCAATTAGTCAAGACTTTAGCAGAAGCTTATTGCAGCCACGTTTCAATTTACATCGAGATAGCCACATGTATCAGCGCTGAAACTTTCTCAAGTACCAAAAATATCCTGTAGGCATCGAGCCTGTTGGTTTCGGAGCCCTCCCAGCAGATCTCCGTGTCCGGTATTGTGTCGTTGCAAGTTAAATTTGCTGGCTGATAAGTACAGGCTACGTCGGCGACCGATTTCGCCACCGCAGCTCCGTATATGCTCAGATCGCCGTATAGGTATATAGCGAAGCACAGGTAGAAGAGAGTCAGCCCAATCTTGTTGAAGAATATAGACGCCATCTCTCCCATTTCTATTTTATCCTGTATGGCGTAGTAACGGTGGCTGGTATTCTTCTCGGGACTTGTGAGCGCTGTGGATACCAACGGAGTGTCCTCCGAGTCAGAGTTTGAATGGGCTGAATCCCCGCTGGATTTTGATGTCTGAAATAGTGAAAAGGTCGATTTTTTACTTTTTCAAATTCTATTTGTGAATTAGTCTGGGATATCACCTACACGTTTGCGCTGCTGAATCCTTGTCCAACTCAGAACCGCGTTAGCCGACGCCATAGCTTCTATGACGAAAGTTACGGTGATAAAACTGTGACAAACGACAAGACGGATTAAAATCGGTCGGAAAGCTTTTCATCAGTTCTTACGAAGATTTTGAGGAATAATAATCGATACTGAAAGTGAGAAATGATTAGGATTCAATGAAATACAGAATATGCAATGTAACGGTTCGGGAATCGCTATGTAACACATCAAACAAAAAATAAAAATTGGCAAGGGGGCAATTAATTGAAGTTGAGTCATGCCGATTATATTTTTTTATGATTTGTTAAGCGATCTTTTCAAGTCAACGACTGGATCGTTATGATATCAATAAATTATCTATGATATTATTCGCAACGATATTCTGTCATTATTTGAAATAACTTTTGAAATCCAAGATTTGAATTGTTTATTTGTGAACCAAAATTCAACATTCTTCGTTTTTTGAGCATATTTATTCTCGTCCGATAAATTCAAATATGTGAACATATTTATTCTCAATGATTGAAGAATTTGGATATGAATAATTGAATTCGAATCTTATTTCACACATTTTCATATAATTAAACTAATACCTTTTATTTACTACAGATTTCCATTGAAATTCAGTCCCTAAGGTTTTTTGGGTCGATGATCACGATTTTGATGGTAGATTTCCAAAAATACAATTTGAATAATAATATTTTTCAATTAAAAAAACCGTTTTCAGCCTAAAGCAGCTTCCGTAACGTTAATTTTCACCTATCATCGGTGGAAATTGTGCGCCGTTGGATACCAATGAAAAATCGAAAAGGGATCCTCGTGTTAATAGTGAAATAAACAAACGTTACAATAATTGCACTCATTCGATCTATTCGAAATCTGAGTCTCAAATTTCGGGAAACCGTGATCCAAACGACTGAAATTTGTTAACAAACAAGCGAATCAAGTTGTGCTTCGCACCGAATCGCGAGGATCGACGATGATTAAAATTGTTATGATATACCTTATGAAGGCCAACACCAGGATGACAGTCAGCCCCAGCGCCCATCCTGCTCGACTGAATACTGCGGGTAGAGTCAGGGCCCCCGTGCCGACGATGAGATTGAAGATGTAGATGAGTCCGACCTGGCGATAAAAAGGGGTTGGAATAGATCGAGAAAAATTTTTGTGGTTATGTGATTGTTGAGGATTCGACAGCATCGACTTACCCATGTAGAGTATTGGTCCGGAGAATTGTTGGCTTCTGGCATTGTTATCGGAGATTGTAACAAATGATTGTTGATCAATGAACGGGGGGGTAGCGAAAGAGGCGATTTTTCGTTTGGTGCATGTCAATGACCCGCGTCATTGACGTTTTTAGCAGAAGACAAAGAATTAACAAGTGACACACACGTAGGCTCGCGACAGCTGTCAGATCAACGTGCGTCGTGTACACTGTACACTGTACACTGTACACCACTCACTCACTCGCTATGGCAACACGGCGGAGAACCCTCGGCGGGGGGTGACAATCTTCATTCACCATATCGGGATGAAGAATTTGGTGGATTTGGTGCCAACCGAATAACGAGATATTGCGAAATCTCTAAATTCTTATTTTTATCAGGATACGAGCGAGCAGCTTCCCACGCAGACCAGAAATGGCTGGATATTCGAATTTGCTAGACCCGCGAAATTTGAATCGAGATAAATCTTCCGATCAGAGGATTCACTGTTAGGATTAGAATTACTTCTTCTCAGGGCGAAAATATGGTAGGGGATTGAAATTGGACCTAATGTAACGTCAAACTTGATAGAATCGATGATAATAGACAAATAAATTTCCCTTTTTAACCGACTTCAAAAAAGGAGGAGGTTCTCAATTCGGTTGTATTTTTTTTTTTTTTTTGTTACCTCAGAACTCCGTTATTTATAAACCGATTTGGAAAATTCTTTTTTATTCTAAAGGGTATACTTTCAGATTGGTCCCATATAAATTTCATCAAAATCGGTTCAGTAGTTTGCTTTTGAAGTCACTTTTTTTTGTCACTCATGATTTTTGCATTATTCTCCTTCATCTCGTGATTATTTTCACTATTTTTTAGACTGAACGATAATAGGATAATCTGATATTTGGCTAAAGAGACAACGACTCTTTTTCGCATTAAATTATCCTGATTCTAAACTCTTCTATCTACTTTATGAATACTACAGAAAAAAGTATTATTTATATGTCAGTCAGACGGTATAGGAATGCAAATAAAAGATTTATATTCATTGAAAATAACTTTATTGGGTTTGAAAACGTAAGCCTAATTAATGTACTTAGAATAATAGTTGGTAATTGGTTGTTTTTTTTTTGTATTTTTTTTTCTGGTTTATCGTAATAATATGATAGAAAAATTAGTCTAACGGGTGTACAAAGCTAAAGGCTGGACATTCAAGTATTAGGTATTCTCTTTTTTCATTTTCATATACGAATGAGTCTAACTGTAAGATACTATTCACTTAATGCTTGTGATTAATTCAACAATTGGTAAGATAAAGACTTGATTACACGAAGTAGTATATGATTATTAATCACATAAATATTGATCGATAAATTTGAACGAACTTATTTATGAATACACTATTTGATGGTAATTAAAAAAGCAAGGATAAAAGAAAGAGATAGAGGAGAGGTGATAAGCGATTTTGAATAAAGACAAATAAATAAATTTTTTTTCTTTTTTTTTTAATATTTTTAAGATTTGTTTTATTTTATAATCCCATAAGTCTAAAGTAGTCTTCTTAAGTTTGTGTACGCGAGTGGTCTTGCACAATATAATGGGAATAAATTATAATACTTTGGCTAGTGTTTAATAATCACTTTGGCAGGATCCCGCCCACTAAGGCAAGAAACCGTCTTTAAGTTTTTCATATTTTTTTTCCTTTTTTTTTTCATTTTTGTTTTGTTTTTGTAAGAAAGAACATTAAAATGATGTTCGTAATACAATGATGGAAAAATTTTCATTTACTTTTTTTTTTCTGAAAAAACTTTGCGTTCTACTACAGTATTACAAAAGTTGTTTGTTTCATTTTTTTTCTTTTTTTTTTAGTTTTTTTTTGTTGTTCTCATTAATTGTTTATTTAATATTATTATTATTATAATATTTAAATATTACGAAAAAGTATGTTTTTTTTTTTTTTTGCATTTTCATTTCATTTTTATCAATATCTTACAAATTGTCGAATCAACACAATGTATGTTTTATCAAGCTTTTGCAGGGTTCTTTTTTTTTCTCTTTCATCTTTGAGCTAGCGTATTTGGATATTATTATTAATTCTTTTTTTTTTTGGGGGGGTCGGCGATTCTCACACATTACAAGAGTCTTTTTCTTTTCATTTTCTTTTATTTTCAATCAATTTCTTGTCTGTTTTTCATTCTTCTCTTTACTAACTTTAATTAATTAATTAATTAATAATTAATAACAATAATTAATTATAAAATAATGATGCAAGGCTCGCCAGACCCGGAATGATCGCGCTCTGTCACTAAATCAGAGACAAAATATCATGTTTTTGTTTGTTTGTTTAAATACAAGAGCAGAGTAGAGTAGTAAGTAATAATGATTACAGGTTTATAATCGTTATAATATTATTATTATTTCTCTTTCTTTTTTTTTTCTTAATCAGACCGACAATAATTTATCATCTTTCTTTCATTAATATCATACTCATGTACTCAAGGAATGATTGATTTGGTGGTCGCGTAGTGACGTGAGAAGAGAAAACAAAAAATTACTATATATATATATATATATATATATAATAAGAGATAGAGAGATGGGTATGTGTGTCTAGATCATAGAGCGAGAAGGATGACGTAATTAAAAGAAAAGAAAAATTAAACAATAATAATTACTAAACAAAAAAGAAAAAGGAAAAGAAAAAAAAAATAATCGAAAAAAAAAACAAAACAAATAGTATCTCAATGAAAAAAAATATAATATGCAATGAATGTTATTTGGGGGGGTACACACTACCGTAGGCTGTGGTATGTTATTTTCGATATATAATACAACTGGGAGTAGGAAGATGGGTGGGGGGGGCTAAGGGGGCACTTCTTTTTTTTTTCAAAGATATATAATGGTATATCTAGTTAGATGATGAAAAATGAGTAGAGCAAGGGGAGGGGGTTGGTTTTCGGATGTTACAGGAGCCTCCGTGGATGTCTTTTTTTTTCTTATCAATTATAAACACTCAATCCAATATTAAATGGAAGAAAAATTCAAACCGTTCAAAGCCGTTTCTGTTTTTTTTTTCCCCTCATCAATCGGATTAAACGTAATAAAAAAAAAAAAAAAAAAAAAATGCCACATCAAAGATCTGCTTTGCATTAAACGCGTTAATAAAAACCCAGAGCACAATTATGTAAAGAGACTCTCACGTCGTTCTAAGATGTTCAAGTTCTTTCTTTAGTTGTTGTGGTTGTTTTTGTGGTTGTTGTTGTTTTATAGGGTATGGTGATAGCGAAGGATGTGGAAAATGACTATCCAAATTATAGCGCTTAGAAGCACTTCCTGTGGACGATGGATGGGCCGGACTCGTCGTACTCCTGTTTTGAGATCCACATCTGTTGGAAAGTGGAAAGAGATGCCAAGATCGATCCTCCGATCCATACGGAGTATTTCCTCTCTGGTGGCGCAATGATCTTGATTTTCATTGTCGACGGCGCAAGGGCAGTGATTTCCTTCTGCATTCTGTCGGCGATACCCGGGTACATGGTGGTACCTCCGGACAGAACGGTGTTGGCGTACAAGTCCTTACGGATATCTACGTCGCACTTCATGATCGAGTTATAGGTCGTCTCGTGGATGCCGCAGGCTTCCATTCCCAGGAATGAGGGCTGGAACAGAGCCTCTGGGCAACGGAATCTCTCGTTACCGATGGTGATCACCTGTCCGTCGGGAAGTTCGTAGCTCTTCTCAAGGGAGCTGGAGGAAGCGGCGGTGGCCATTTCCTGCTCAAAGTCCAGGGCGACGTAGCAGAGCTTCTCCTTGATGTCACGAACGATTTCACGTTCGGCAGTGGTGGTGAAGGAGTATCCCCTCTCGGTGAGGATCTTCATCAGGTAGTCGGTCAAGTCACGACCAGCCAAGTCCAGACGGAGGATGGCATGGGGGAGAGCGTATCCCTCGTAGATGGGAACGGTGTGGGAAACACCGTCTCCAGAGTCCAGAACAATACCGGTGGTACGACCAGACGCGTACAGCGAGAGGACAGCCTGGATGGCGACGTACATGGCGGGTGTGTTGAAGGTCTCGAACATGATCTGGGTCATCTTTTCCCTGTTGGCTTTCGGGTTCAACGGTGCCTCGGTCAGGAGGACCGGGTGCTCCTCAGGTGCGACACGGAGCTCGTTGTAGAAGGTGTGGTGCCAGATCTTCTCCATATCGTCCCAGTTGGTGACGATACCGTGCTCGATCGGGTACTTGAGGGTCAGGATACCTCTCTTGGACTGGGCTTCGTCTCCTACGTAGCTGTCCTTCTGGCCCATACCGACCATCACTCCCTGATGACGTGGGCGACCAACGATCGACGGAAAGACCGCTCGGGGAGCGTCGTCTCCCGCGAATCCGGCCTTGCACATACCGGATCCATTGTCAACTACTAGTGCAGCAACTTCCTCGTCACACATGTTTAGTCTGTTGTGGGGTTAGCTGGAAATAGACAAAATACGAAATAACGTTAGATTTTCCGATCTTTGTCTCTTATGTAATCATCGACACTAAATTTATAAGGAGCTGAAGCTAGCGGCCAATGGTGACGATTCCAATTAAAACGAGAAAACGAGTATGAGCCCAAGTAATTTTTTTTTCTAATTGTAATAATCGAGGTGCAAAATCGTTGTAAGTGATTTTTTTGGATCAAAATTTTTTCATCTGAATCAATTCTTGAAACCGACTCGCTCGATTGTTCGTTTCAAGTTGACATTCAGTTTCTCATAATCGAAGCAATATCAAATATCTTATCATAGAATGATTTTCGATCGTTGAACTGCGTTGAAGGATTCAAAATCGGATGCAAGGTGGAGAGTCGAGTTCGTATCACGTGATTTGAGGATTTACAAAATGGCCGTCGATTCGAATCTCACGCCGCTTGGTAACGGACTTTTCCCAACTATACGAGATCGCCTTCAAGTGTCTAAACTGACGCAAATTATCTTCTATTTCTTGCATGAAAACGAGTGAAAATGTTCGACCATGTCAAAAGAATTGACAGAGAAGAGCAGATAGTTGGGTTTTATCGAATGATGCTCCGAAGCCGCACGAGCCTAACGGCATCCTGCCCCGCCCTAGCCCGGCACCCGGCGGATTCGATCGATAGACCGGTAAAACCTGAGTTTTTATGTCGCAATTTATTCACTGCGGTATTCTAGCTTAGATAGAATGACCTAAGATGCATTCGGACGATGAACCGTCGAAGGAGTCGCTACAATTTGTACGAGAATTTGAATCTCGAGTCTTCGAGGGCTAAAACCGGAAGTCGAGGCGGCGAACGTGATAGAAAATTCGAATAACCGACACGATGTGAGATTGAAAAGAATATCGCGAACTTGTAAATTTTTTATATACGTGTGGGAAGCGCGAAATAGTAGTCTGTCACAGAACACTCCAAATATGGCCACGTCTCTTCGGAACACACCCACTGAAAAGTCGCAGCTACTTATTTCTCGGATTTTTTATTTATTTTTTTTTCATCGAAAGAAACTACGACATTTTGATAACTAAACTTTTCCCCCACACACTGTCTCTCTCTGTCTTTCTATATCCCCGCGATAATTGTTGAAACTTAAATTTACCCTGCACTGTGGTATTCAAATTTAAACGTTCGAATAAATATATTTGATGAAATAAAACTAATGAGGTAGATAATTTGTCACTGTTTTTTTAAATCTTGCTTGTTTAATGAAACTTACGTTTTTTTTCAAGTAAAAAATATGTACAAGTTAGGAGGGTGTCGGCTCACTACAGACTCCCGCACTGTTGACCAATCTAGCACCAAACACAGAATGTAGCCGGTAGGCGATTCGCAGTGTATTATATGAACAGGACCGTACAGTAGGACCCCCACCAAGATCTACCCCGCCAATAAGGACATGGCACCCTCGGCCAATCCCGGCTTTCTTTACCATATATGGTAGTACTCTGTCACGGAGGGGTTTCCCCCGCTTTTCCCCTCGCGAACCCCCTACTGCCCGACAAACTCGGTGCGGCCAGCCGCTCATCTTCCGAATCTTGAACATTCCGCTTACCGAAATCCCCCCGCCCCCCGCTTTCAGCATTTCCGCGAAACCCAATGTCAATGAGTAATTTTTTTCTCTCTACTACTCCTTGATGTCCGATTTCTATACCCAGAATCGTTCTGCACTTTTGAATCATCGCTTCTGCGATCGATGTGGAACAATCAATTCGGTCATACTATTTCAGACAATTTCCGATACGAGCGAGCGTAGAACGCCTACCAGTGTCTCGAGGTCTGTCAAAACACCGTAGGAACTGTCAGAGTACGCGACACGTGTGCAAGATACTATCATTCTCACGTGGAAATCATTTCGATATAGTTTTCTCGCGATTTTCATGCCATCGTTAAAGATTCGGTCGAAACTACGTCAGTTGATCAAAAATTTTGCCCATTCGTTATTGAGTGCTTTGGAATTTATCGAGCTAACGTCGCGTCGGATTGAAAGAAAATCGACTGGTCATATCGAGAATTAAATTGTCCGTTCACAGCCAGAGTATTGATGAATTGAAATTCTTCCGGATCGTAGAGATTGTGAAACTCTCGGGTTATACGTTTGTCTGTTTGTAGTAGGCAAATCCGAAAATAAATCCACGAGTCAAGTAGGAAGTGAGCTGGCGGTAGGTTAGTGCTTGTAACGTCACCGGCCGCGACGACGTCGTAAGGTTAAAAATAGCGAGAGTTCTTATTGAGAGAAGTTTGACCACCTGTGCGTCGGCTGAACCACCGAAGGATCCGGCGACCTGTGAGATCTCGATTCTATTGATCGTTGTTCATTAACCGTTAAACTTACAGAGTTTTTATAAAGCGTTAAAAATGTTTCGGGTTCAGGGAGCAACGCCCTGCCAAGATGGCCGCCGATGCCGGCGTTTCTTGCACAGTTTTCTAATTTAGTTTATAATTCTGACAGTTCGCTGCCAAATACGCCGGTCTCAGCGAAATCGATCGGTTTATAAACATTGCTAATGATTATTTATGATAACGGAATACTTGTTTTTAGAAAAGGTATTAAACCTATTCAAAACTCACCTTGAGAGACAGAGAAACGTCACACGTGCGATCAACACTAGAAATATGCCGCGAGTGAGGGACGCCGACCACTGGGTAAAATCGTGCCTCGATAAAGTAGACTCGTCCAAAGGTGTGGCCGGTGCGTCTGTTCGAAATTAATATTCGAATATCTACCTGTTTACGGCTGAAACTCTGGGGTCAAATAGCTCATAGGGTTTTTATTAAACGGACATTGACGCCCTGAGGGTCATTTGTTCGCAAACAAATGGTTATTTTCATATTTCGTACTTTCCCGGCCTGCCTGACTCCCTTCGCCTTGGCGGAATGAACTCATCCGAGTTCCCCCACCACGGCGATCAACAGCTCTTGCCATATATGGGCATAAAACGAATGGAGCCTTCTCATTGGTAGGACGCCCGACTGACGGCTAGGTTCTCCAAATGTCGGTTTAAAGTGTACGATACTCGAACCCGTAGCCTAGCCAGCCTATATCGTACGACACTAGAGTGCTACACCGGTGTGGCGGCCGCGGGCTTGACTAACGGTTGACGAAATGTTCTTATAAGCAATAAGCCTGTGTAAGTTTACATGCTTTAAACACGTACGAGGGAATCGGTACGACCTTGTAACCTGGGGCCTCTGACGTAACGTGCCCGATATTCAGCGCTACTTTTGTACAAACATTTTTGTCTCTTCTACCTTTATTCTTTTTTTTCAATTCATTCTTTTATTCAACAATCAATTTATAACCAAAACTCAATTACCAACGCTAATTTGCATCCCAATACTATTCACAGAGCTCCTGCACGCCATGGCGATTTCAGGTCGTGTTCAATGTGTTCCCTTTTTTTTTCCTAGAATACGCATCTCCTTGCAGCATTGATACATTGTCAGAAATAGTTCGATGATTGGGACAAATTGTGGCGATAAAAAGTATATGTATGCAATGCTGGCTGCTCTTTAGCACGAATGAAGGTTAAAAAAAAAGAGCGTTTTACGAACCGGATAAAGCGGTTACACACTCGTAGCATCGCATCGCTACGTTATCTTTTCTCGGTCATGTTGTGTGCTGTTTGCCGTTGCGCCGCTGCTACGCTGCAAAAATAAGTTATTTCAATCTGTGATGGCAGGAATAAAATTACAATTATATTCTGCAACCATGCAAATTATTTCGCTTTATTATTGTTACATTACCAGTACATATCTCATCGACTACACGGTTACTGCTAAGGAAAAATTAATTCTGATAAAATGTTTTTTGTCTTCCAAACGAGCATATTATTATTTCGTTTTTCAGATACCCAACGATAGTTTCCAAAGTCGTTGATAGTGTTCATCATACACATAATGAGAAGTATATCGATCTCGATAAACAATTCGATATCGAGATACGGGGTATAATACAATTGAATAGTTGTTTTGGCAGTTGAATCGATCGTAACTTCTAAAAATAGGAAATATTCGACGTTACGGTGCAAGTTGTGATCGAGTATGGGAAAATCTGACGTTCTTCTTCTGCTGTGTGCCAAGCCATTTTTTTCTTCTGTTCTCTTCACCCAGATAATTACGTAGCCGCTACCACAGTCTACTCGTCTCCCAAGACGTGCAGGCGAGGCTAAAAATAGATTCAAGGGCGCGACCAGCCACGGCCATAGGGCATTGCAGTAGGATACTACGACGTCACGTCTCGTAGGGTCGATGATAGCGGCCCTGCAGTCACACGCGCGTCCTGTCTGCCCTCCCCATCGCCTGCGACGCTGTATGCGTGTCGTTATGAACCCGGGGTGTGGACTGTGGATCGTTCGTGTGAATGCGAATGCAGCCCCCGTGCTCCTAAATCGATACGCATGCGGTGGTGCCCATGCCCATGTCCATGCCGGTGCGTATAGTGGCAGACTACGGGCGGCCACGTGGCGAGCAACGTCAGAGTTTCCCAATCGACGACGAGTCTGGCTAGAGCAACTTCGCCAAAATGAAGAAACACTGTCTCCTCGGCGAGTTTTGGACATTGGAACATGCGAGTCGATTTTTGAAGGTCAAGAAATTCGATCGGTATTGGAGAACTTTGCGCAATTTGATGTTGGTAATGCGAAATCCTGGAAACTAAGCCTTCAACACGAGTTCGAGAAATTATACTGACCGATTGGTATCATTTTAGTGTCATGCCATGCGTCAGTTGATCGTAAATTATGAGCAATGGCTTCCGATATCTCGAGGAGGAGGATACATACTGGGATAAATCATGGGATGAAATCTTATTTTGAGATTCATAAGTCGAGAACCCGATAAGGCCAATCGACCGAGCAATTCCAAAGTCTATAACTGCGCCGGATCTGGAAGTGCCTGTGGACTTTCGATCTCATTTCACATAGCTCTTCCCTCTTCCAGAATGGAAGTGAAGTGAAGGGAAAGGGAGAGCGCGGTGCATTTCCCGACTTCCTACAAGCCCTGTTCGTTGAACTTACCGACTACTGAATCTGTACCTCTGCCCGGAGTTCAGTATTGATTTCGACCGAGGAAACGCCGACGTCTACCATACCACCACCGATGTATTATACCAACGCCCTGTTGAGTTATGGGTCGAAGACACTGCCCGAGACGCTGCGGAATTTTCTCATCCAAACCCGAAGGTGGAGTTGAGGGAAAAAGATGACTGAACGAAGACGTATGATTGAAGTGAAAAATATACTTAATAGAGCATATCTGCCACATCGTCGGCTGCTCACTTTGCGAGTGAACCTTATCGCGGCAGTAATCATTATCGCTTGTATGCGAAATACCACCACGTGAGCTCCAACATAGTTTGGCAAATACATAACACTTTCACTTGTGTATATGTATATCGAGCTTATACAATCAGCAATGACTAACAATTGCTCCGATTGGCATTACCGATATTATGATCGAGTAAATGTAATCGAGTAATTATAAATGCCGGAGGCGATCGATCGGCACCGGACGGTCGCAGCCTTTACTGTGCACGAGGCCTTGACAGGGCCTTATTTGGGACCCAAGGTTGAGGCGGTGCAGGCCATTAGGTTTTGAGGACATTTATATTATATCACACCAGGTTTTGACCGTATTTGGATCGGTTTTTTTTCTCGCGGACGATCATATCGCTTCTCTGCGATTAGATTCTCAATCTTTAAATCGCCCGGCTTGAATGCACGTCATTTTCTGACGTGCCGTCAATTTCCATCTCAATATCCACACACAAGCCTACATCGAACGCGTGGCCATTGACTCCGTCCAGTTTGTTGAATCATCATTTTTCCATTCGATGAGCAAAGTGTTGCCAACCGCGTCACGCCAGTCGAGTATCGCCGATCGGAATTCGGACGGAAAGAGAATAGCGACTGCAAAAAATCATCGACTGATTAGTTGACTGATTTCCATTCACAATCAGCGCCTAAAACCAGGCGTTGAGAAGAATTCCATCGGGATTGGTCAGAGCCTCAATCGGCAGTCATTACCGCCACGATTACCTCTGAAAAAATAAAATTCCTCACAGTGATAATAAGCGCGAGTACAATTGCTATATTTAGTAGCTGATAGGCGTCGATACGACTGACGTAAGCACCTGTGATCTCGACTTTTCGAGTGAGAAATCATCGATGATTCATATCAAGCGACTGAACGACTGTTCGGAAAACTACGTGCTATACTGAGCACCGTTTGTAGTAGCTGGAATTCTTGAAACGTTCCTATAATGTATGATGGAATGTTGCCGTTACTGAGTGAGGTCACAGGCACGTAGACTGGAGAGTGTAGATGCTAGTACAGTAGTATTCTACGTTACTGAGGTGGTGGCAGCCGGACAGCCGATAGTCGAACTTTCGGATTTCAAACTGATTCTTAGTGTGAGCAGGCAAGAAAATGAGAGGAAAAATTCTGATTGTCAAAATAGTTTCCGCGAGGCCAAAGAAAAAATCGAATTCATTGTGAAAGACGATTCTCGAAACTGATGTTGGCTATGGAATCGAGATCCGAAGCCTGAATACCCAGAAAGTCTTGTGGGTTTGTGTTTCAATTGAATTGGAATCGTATGACACAATATCGCGCACTAACACTCATATTCCTATTTAGATATAAATATAATGATATATTCTGTAGCAAGAATCCTGAGGTTTCCTTTCCTTTTTGACCACAGGAAATTGTGAAAACGTCGTTGTCGTAATGGGATGCGAGAAAACCTCAGCCTAAACCGGAAGTGGCGAGCGGAAAGATAAGAAGGCAGAACGAAAAAATTACGACAGACTAAACATTTAGCAATCCCACCACGCAGAATCGGATGAAATTTGAATTCTCACTAACGATCGATGTCAGTGTACGATATAACATGAATAATCGTAACGGCAATCGGATGCCATATCGTGAACGTGTCGTAGGTACCGGAAATCAGAAGAACTAGCGAGTCGTGCCATTTACCGAGAATCTCTGAAGCCGAGGCCTATATGGCGATAAGATAAGGCTCGACTGGACTTAAAGTAGTCGTCTCTCCTCCACACATACCTAGATTCACTAATTAGACGTTACACTATCAACCGCGAACGACATTGCAGGTTGAGGTGAGTAATGGTACCGTCGAGTAAAGTTCTTCAGGGTTGACCTTGCCCATACAGCTGACCTAGAACAGGTATACGGCCGGTGAGATACTGACGTTTCGCGTTACCATGGGTAGTGTATGTCAAGGAATCAGGACATGGTCAGCGATGGTTTGCAAAGGATCTCATATGCAACCCAAGCAGCCGTCACGTTGATCGCTTTAGTGCACCGAAGGATTCAGGATCATGACATTGGTCACTTCCAGCTCCTTCTCTAAAATCGTAACCGTTCAAGTACAGAGGCGGAAGGAAGTCTGTTATCGATGTTTGAACAGATTTTAGGAGCCGGGTCGAGGCAAATACACGGAGACTGCGACCACGGACCGACCTTTCACAATAAACGTCCAGGTAGAAGCTAGCGGACGGTCGATCTCTGATCCTTGGAAAGGTCTGGGTCAGGCCCAAGGTAGGGTTTAGAAGACTCCCTCGAATGCACGTATACTCGACTCTCTATGTGTTCGTATTGAATAGACGTTGGTATTCACGATCTGAGACTTTTCTGTGGAACCGGACCTGCTGCACCCTCGTCCAGAGGCAATGCACCTGAAAATGTTGTTGGAATTCGATTAAAAAGTATCAAAATATCATTCATATCCGGCTGAAACACGTTTCAAGTATACATTAAACGAATCGCTGGTACAGAATGTAGCCTGTTGAATGATTTCCATCGAAAAAACCGAGTGAATGAAGTCGCGGGGCGGCGAAGTGCGAGGGACGCTCGATAAATTGACGGACAAAAAACGCAGAGGTTGAATGAAAGAGACGTCGCGAAGACCGGCCCGTGAATAGTGAATACCTACACACGTTGCACAGCCTGCCTGCACCGCGCTGCAGAAGGCTGTGGCAGCGGCGCAGGTTCGGCGCAGAAGGACGCCAAGGAGCGGAGGAGAGACGAGACGAGAAACCCGGCGTCTCGACGGCTCTCGGAGGAGCACCGGCCGCGTGTGGCCAGAGAGAAGAGTGGAGAGAGGAGAGAGGAGAGAGGAGAGAGGAGAGTTTAGGCGAAGGGTGTGGTGGCGGAGACGCCGAAAGAATTGACAATCGGAACTCACATATTCAAGATATACACGCATGCAGGCAAACGGAGCCTAAGGACGTGTAGTATCCACACGTAAGGAGCTGACAGTCCTTTGATTTCTGGTATTCGCGCAGCACCTCGTCGTCGCTCCATCGCTTGAATATTGTATTCAATGATTTCATCGCGTTTCATGGCGATGTAAGGAATTAG
Source organism: Euura lappo (assembly GCA_018257835.1). NCBI lineage: Eukaryota > Metazoa > Arthropoda > Insecta > Hymenoptera > Tenthredinidae > Euura > Euura lappo. The sequence continues at coordinate 403,708 of JAEUYN010000705.1, forward strand.
CCTTGTCCACTGCGCATATTTGATCGAGCCTCTATCATCGTTTCGACTCACTCTGCGAGAATAAACATTCGCTGTACAGCATCGAGCCGCACATTCAAGAATTTTCTCGACGAATAACAAGAGATATGATTATTGTTGTGTGTTTAATTGATCCGTGAGAACTGATCGGTGAAACCGGCCAACCGAAACGTTCCACCGTGGCTTGTAGAACTCAGACACAAGTAGCATAACAGTCAACACTGATATCAACTATGTCTGCACTCGGATACTAGCAATAAGAGGGATAATAAGTAATTTCGATTATACGCTGAGGGTAAAATTTATCCGTCAGACTGCACGGTATAATAATGAGACGAAGCCTAAGGGTTTCGAACGTAAAAGACTGTTTGAAATATTGCTTACATTGTTTTTTTTCTTGCTGTAAAAAAACCGTACGCGATATATTCCTAATTGAATAAGTTATCTCGAGTATTATTCATTCTGAATGCTACATGGTCGACCTTCAGGTGAGATGAATAGTTTTTGGCATGAAAGAAAGTCTCTGGGCTGTTCAAAATTCTTTGAGCCGACACGCGCCTGATTATCACCTTTTTCATTTGACAAAGGTAGTCGGAAATTCTGAATTTACCCACGAGTCGAAAGTGTGCCTCTTTATCTCTCACGTCTCGGGTAAGTCGCCGTGAAAGCACCTCCCTGACGTTTTCGAGTCCTAAAACCGTCCGTTTGGCACGAGCTGAAGATAAGGATAAAAAGGAACAGCTGGTGAGACGAAATGGAAAACTGGAGGCTAGGTACATACTACAGCGGACCCGCATAAGCGAGAGGAGAAAAGGTCCTGACGGGCTGCGAGACGTTACAAGCCACCTGGAACAAAAGATACCGAGGCAGACAATCGGGGCTGATGATATCCGAGAGGTAATGACCGTTAATTAGGTTTCTAAAGAACGGTCCGGGCGGGGGTATCGATAATTGCCATCCAGAAGCCGCGGTCGAAAAGATCGGACCAAAACCAATACCGTTAACCGCTGCGTGTTTACCTGCACATAACTTTTGACGCAGACATTGACCCAGAAATTTGGTATTCCCGACATTCTCCGCAGCCAATGATAGTCGACTACGTTATAGACGCAGATACGTGCAGCTTATCTCACATACCTCTAAACGTGCGATACGTTAATGAGCGTGAACAAAGACCGAGGAAAAGATAACCTCGAAGGAAGATAAAGGAATGAGAGGAAAAAAAAGAAACGGAAAACTTTCTTCCACGCGACGAAAGAAAAAACCACGTCTACGTTTCACGTGGCGAGTGTGCGATGTGTATCTTGCCTACTTTCCGCAATACGGACGTTCCTACTAGGAGGAAAATGACTTTTATTGTTCATTACTTGTACCAGATTTTAATCGAACCTCGAATTAAATCGTGATCACGGTTCGAAATAAATACCGATTATCATGGACGCTCGTAGATGTGGAACCCACAGACTCAATGCACTTGGTGCAGCAGCAGTTAATTTCCGGGAATAAGACTTCGTCGAGTTGGACGTTGATCTCGATACCGTGACGGCATCCGAGGCAAGAACTTTGTGTCGCGGAAGGCAACGTTGGTTCTCTCACACACGGAACGAGCGTAGAGGAGGATAAACTGGCGCATAATTGGCGTCTACCGCCACCCAGAAAAAAGGGCTTTCCAATCGTTGATGGTCGGACTGCACCGCGGTGCATCGGATGACAAAAACCTGCAGATTCCGTTACTTTTCACGCAAATGTGCATATAAGTATCAAAATCGCGGTGTACCAAATTTTTTACCGTCTCCACGGGAGATCGCTTCAGGTCTCGGAGCCTACTTCACGACGTAAAAGTCCCAGTTTATAATGTACACCGCATATATGCCGCTGAGCGTGAAGAGCTGCTCGCGAACACGGCTTCGGCCACCTCGAGGCTCAGGTAGAAGTCGTTCGGTATAAACTCGACACCGTTCACCACAAGGGGACAATAAAATATGAAATAAAAAAGGGCACCCGGCCCCATGCGGTTATACCGGTGTAAAAATACACCGTGTGTGTGTGGAAGAGTGAGGTTCAGGAGGATCGAGATTCCCGAAGGCGTCCCGGGGGCCGTATTCTGGGAAGAGTTTTCACGTTGTCACCCGTGCTAATTCTTATAGCGACAACGTGAAAACTCTTCCCAGAATACGGCCCCGGGATATCAGGGTCACATGCACCAGCCCCGCGAATATATCGTGAATATGAATTCTGGAGCTTAACAATACATGGGAAGAAGGCAGAGCCTCCATCCCCCGGCACAGGGTAGAAGCACCGTTTTGGGCTACCCCGCCACAAAATATTCGAGTACTAGCATAAATATGGCTTGAAGAAAGTCTAGGATACAGTTTTTCAATGATTTATCAGTTTCGAACCAATTTATTCAAAGGTTGAAGTGTGTTTTACCTTTTTTTGGTTTGATATGGCCACTAATCGAGGAATTGACGGCCAGAGACGGTACTAAGGTGGCCAAAAAAACGTGCATCTTATACCCTATGCGTGCGAAAATAGGAGTCCACCCGGTTCCACATTCAATGAGGACTGATTTAGAGGCGTGAACCGAGTTGAAAGTGACAATGGTGTTGCCAATTTGTGGGTTGATGACGTCGCCGGCAAAGGTCGTTTCGAACAGTTCATTCGGAAGTGTTTAATGAGCCGGTGTGACGGTGTGCGACAGCGGGGCCAGGATCTCCCCTAAACGGTAACTCATTAGGCGTCAGTCATCAGCGGATGATAGTTTTTCTTTACGAGCTATCGGCCTGAATGCATCATACCTAGACGTAAAATTGAGCCGAAAGCAACGATGATAACGTTCGGTTCGTAGGTACGGCTTATTGCGACGTGAGTGCTCGTTTCTTTCCGATAATTCTCCCGTCGAACGCATATAACGGGGAAAACCGTAAACCACACGGTGCCTGCAACTTCTAAAAACCGCGATAGCTGGACAGGATTTCCTCCGCTCGCTAGTTGTCCTCACCGCTCTTCAACTCGCTTCGTATTTTTCAGATTTTCCTAATCTCGACATATAACGAGATACGTTAGTTTTTTTTTTTTTTTTTATGGATATACCGAATATCTCACAGCGGGATAAACTGGTCCTTGCTTCATCGAGTGATCCAGGTACACCTGTGTATAGGTAGGCATTCCTGCGGTTCATCGAACCCATTTTATTTGCCTATACAACCTTACCGGATATGAACTTATTTGTGAATCGTTGAACGTGACTATATATTCACCAGTTTCCGGTACGAATTAGGAATTGTCGATGGAATGTGAAGAGTAAAATGTAATCAGAGTTCAAGAAGCTTTTCAAAATTCGTTCATTCAGAATTTTAAGGGGAGCTTCACCAATCGTATACCTTGTTTTTGCTGAATTTGGTGAATTCACCAAGCTTGAAATACTCGAGGCTAGTGCCACTCAAATAACTATAGTTTTGTCTTCAACATAAAAATTTCAAAGTTGAATAACTTCTACAATTTTCAATATTTTAGACTGAAATTCGTTGCGCAGGCTCAGTTGACTGTACTGAACATGAATCAATCGTTGCAGATTTTTGATATCTCACTTTTGGCTGCGTATGGAATTTCCTCGAGATTCAAACCTAGTTTTCCCACCTTGGGCTTCTACGACATATTTTTCGGAGTACAGAAAAGGATTCATAGAGAGAATAGCCATCTCTGTGTGACCGATACTTCTAGCTACTTAGAGCGGTGAAACCCCCCACCTTAACATCGGCTTTGCTTGCATTATCATTCTCTGGGAAACGTAATACCCAGTGGACAGGGGTAATCGAGAATAGAACGGCGTTTGGACACCCGTACACCGAGCCAAAACCGTGTCTATGTACGTACAACGGCTCCACGTCTCCCAAGTTCAAGTTCGTTTGGAGGTCACACAGCACCTTGGCCCCGACTTGACGCTAGTTATTCCTGCAGGCATGGTTATCTCATGGCCGTTTCAACGCACACATGCGAGTGCATCGAGCACCTAACGCAATTATAACTATTTATCCTCAACCCATGGACATTTTTTTTAGCGATTTCGTCGAACCTGTTTTCATCCTTGAATTAAAAACCAGCTGCCGCTGCAATATGGGACGTTAAACCCTCAGGCTTGAACTTGACGACTCTAAACCAGAATCAATATCACCGGAGACTCTTGACATTCAAGTGCTCAACGAAATTCGGAGACCTCCCAACATTTTAAGGTCACGAGGTCCGCGTCTTCAGCACGGAGTCAGTCAATGGGAGCGAACCAGAAACTCGTTTACTCGGATCATCTAAGTAACCTATATCAAGTATTTCGAGTTTCTTCCTCCTCGCATAAACATGGAGCATGGATGAGGTTCGAACGTTTAGGCATCGAAGACCGTTTTTCTTTTGTCTCGGGTCCGAATTTGACCCAGTTTTGAAATAACTCCGCGTGCTGCCGTGTGAAACAGGCTTTAGTCAGTGGATCATGAGCGAGTGCGTTGATCTCCGTTGAAGCAGCGATCGCGGGTAGCTGGGTAAAAGGAACGGGCGAGCGCGAATAAAGGCGATTGAAGAACCTGCTCGCCGGTTGTTGGTTCTCTCGTACATATTATACCGTCCACCTACCCGACGCGTTTACTCGTGCGGGTCCGTTCATGCCTGGTTATGTCTTTGGCTCGTTTGTCTGGTTTCCTCCGCGTTCGCCACCTGTCGCCCCGTTATACCGGAGACTCGCGGAGATCCGTAGATGATGGAATATGAGATTCTCAAATTAGAAGACTTCTAATTCCCGCATTCTGGGTCGAGGGAAATTACATGTAATAAGAATTGAACCTGCTCTCATTCAGAACCGCGCGATAATTAAACAAAGTACATACGTACATTCTTGTTCTTCGTTTCTTTCGGAAACACACTATAACCGGATCGGTACTCTACTAATTTCACGCGATTTCTCATGCCGCAATAATCATTTTAATGAGAAATGACTCATTGTTCTATCAGGGGCTTCCCACATCTGATACATCCCAGTTCCTCGGTGTAGGTCATCAACGCGAGCACAGGGACTCGATGAAGGCTCTAGTAACGTACCAACGACAGGCTCTTCTGGTACCCCGAAAATAATACCTACAGCACCCACTGACACAGATCCTGCCTCCAGTCAAGCCGATTCTTCAAAACATCCGCAGCAAAATTCATGTTTCTTGCACTGAATATACAGGGTGGCCGATTTCATGGGTCGAGAACGGGAGGGGCTTGAGGTGGCACTTTGAGCCCCTCCCATTCTCGACCCATGAAACGAGCCACCCTGTATAATCCAGCTATAACTCGGGGTCCCTGAATTCGTGGACCCAGCCCTGGCACTTTCGTTGTGCGTTCGGGTGGGTGGTTCGCATAGAATTGATGGGAAACTCCTGCCGTATGCAATATTCGCCGTTTCGTCGATCGATTTTTGGATGTCAAACATGTGTGTATTTCTATAGATTCTTATTGGGGGATGACTCATAGGCTCTAACGTTAGTACTCAGCTGATAATTGTCAGCTGTCTCTCTCCCTAATTCTATGTAAGCTCCCATTATCCGAAAGACCTCTCGTCGATCTTCCACCACAAATTTAATCCCACGTATGTACGAACGACACGAGCATCTACTATATGTACTGCAAGCATGTCGTGTTACACATCTGGTCGCAAATGTTCAACGCTATTACGATTAAGAAATAAAAAATATATATACATATTTGCGATACTGGATAGAAGAATGAAAAATGTTGACGAATTATGAGTCACCCTGTATGTATTTTATCGTTGATGAAATATCCCTGGCTCACGTATAACACGTGAATTTTTGACGACTGGCTTGATTATCGTAGGTACTTCGAATATAAGGCTATCTCCGATAACTCGCAAGGAACAGATCTTGGATAACGATAGCATTACACAATTGCTAGAACTGATAAAATTCTCGATTGATAAATAATGTGATAAGAATAAGATAGATAGTACGTGTCCTCGAGATCAACGGGGATCACGTTGTACACATAATCTAAGAAGAGTTTTTTTTTTTTATGAATTTTTATTACTTGTAACCGATTATCGTGTCTGTTTCCTATACAGGGACATGAAATTAGTTTTTCATTTTATTTATTTCCACATCTTTTAGGTCTCGAAGGGTTCTCATCCGCCTTGGGATCTCCGGTTGGACCCAAGTTTTTTATAGGTTTATTTTTTACGTCTGCACATACCGTTGCGAAGGCTTGCCTTCTTTTTCCTCGACGATATCAAAGAAAGAAGAAAAGGGAAGAACAAGACGCGTCAAAAACGACGTCTTCGACATCGCGTTAAACAGGAAACACACAGACCCGTAGGGAATACGAAATAAACCGTCTGAGTCGAAGATGAGACGAGATGGAAGAACGGAAAGAAGGATCCTAAATTGTTCACTCATTCTGCGTCCACTTTGTCGATATTTCTCTGATCGGTATTTTGAAAACGAAACTCGATCAAAGGTCTCGGCTATTAATTAGTGTGTGATGTAGTTGATAAGAGCTGATACCTGCTTTACCTTGTCATCCAAGAATATTGCACACAAGATTTTATCCATAGATTATATCTGATCGCATTGCAACGTTTCGAGTTTATCTAACTCTTTGCTAATAGTCGATGTCACGTTCCGAACATACGATCCGTTGATGCCTTGAAATTATTTTCGAAACCGGCTCACTGCTCTAATTGTGAGGCATCAATCATCATTTCGAACAAACACCCACAAGAAAAATACCATATCGCAGCTACCAAATAAGAGTTCGTGTTAATTAAGGTAATGAGAATATATGAAAATCACCGTTACTACTTGGCTTTATTTTTACACAAATATTATGCGATTCGGGTCTGATCCCATGTCCGATTACACATCCTGGCTAAAATGTATCGCATACTAATGTAGGAAATAAATACTGATTCGTTGTTCGACTAGAAGTCTATGAATTTATTTATACACACATAGGAGGATTTTGGTACCTATAAAACTAATAATTCAAGATGTTTATCCCTCAAGAGTGACGTATCAAAGCCTCCTAGATTAACAAACATGATATACGATTATTGACATATAAGTGTACGCATTTTTTATTTCTTCAGCTTCATTGTCATACGTGAATACAGTGAATAAACAGTAGTATATTAGACTGCAGATATTTATTCAATGATGATATACGGGGCCGGAGGTGCTCTGAATTGAATGGGAGAATTCAGTTTCGGGAGAGCATGCGAGAGGATCGATGGGGCGAGACGTAGACTCCCTGCACCACGCCCAAGCTGGGGGTACGAACTCTGACTCACCCCATGCCGAGGCACCCCCATCGGATATATCGTCGTTCGTTGGGTACCTACGACATCAAATGGGGAACCGCACTGTGACCGTGCGATCTCGACGATTTCATTCTATGCACACTCTGACAGCAGTCTAGGCACTCGTTTCGTCAGCTGGGTTGTTAGGCTAGGTTATAGACGTCGTCTACCAATTTTACTACACCGCGAATGAATCATACACCATAATTGATCAATATTACCATTCATGTATATCTCGCTTCGTCTGTCGTATTTTTCCAGCATAGTACTGTATAAAGTTTTTACGTTTGTGGAGGATATAAATTCTGATCAATAATCTTGAATACTTTTAAACTAATGTTACTTTTTTTCGTTTTTGGTCATCGTTAGGGATTCACCCATGCCCTGTATGTATATTCTCAAAGATTGTATATTTGGACAAATATGATATCAATCATATGATTATTTTTCTGTACAAATCAAACTGCGGTTGATCGTAACATCCACTCTTGAGTGTGTAGTGTAACCTCTGATGATGCGTATCCGTTTGATTCTGGAAATTTACATTCCACGCTTATTCCAGGGAATTACGTTCGCTTACCGCTACAGCGGTCGGACATCCTTCTCCCTTTTCCGCAGTCTCCGTGCTGCATGATATCGATAAAGTTTTACATAGTTTTTTTTCCACTAATTATCAGTAATTGAGTCGATAGCGCTTTTTTAAATTCTCCGATAATAAATTTTTCAACAACTTTTCGAACGAGAGGATTAAAGAGCTTGAGGTCGTGGTAAATCCACGGCATACGTGAGTACATTACGTTGGCCTTGATTTACACCGTGCGAAGAGATCTTCAGAGGTAAAGGCACGCATAGTAGGTAGGTAGGTAGGTAGGTAGGTACAGAGTAGCGGCAGTCAATTAAATTCAACCAGTACAGAGTCAATGACTCCTTAACACGAACAATTTCTACTCGGTATAAATTATTCCCACTTTATTTCATTTCACAATTATAATTAAAATGCCTGTTTCATTTTTTGCTTCTTCTCTAACGAAGATTTATTATCAATTTCCTCACATTTTATTGTATTATGGTTTATTTGATACATTTTGAATGTTTTTGAAATATGTAGTTCAATTATTTATATATATTTATAAATATTTATTTATAAATATTTCTATCGTTCTCTATCATCTGAAAGTCTACCTGAGTTTTTTCTGGACGTTTGACAGTTGCTCCCAAATTTGTAATTTCTTATTGCGACACTTCGGACTCGAGAGTTTAGCATAACTTTAAAGACAGATGGAAATTAAGGACAGGTAGGTATACTGCAATGGTAATCTTCATACGTTATACATAGCTGAATCGTTTATTCTGTCCCACTTTATACAGTCAAACCTTATACGTAAGTTACACAATGATTTTATTGATACTCGCCATATTATGGATACGAATACACCTATTTATAATTGTTATGATAGAAATTCTACGATTTCGCCTACGAGAAGGAATAATATCGGACTGTGGGTATTTTTCATCTGTGGACTTGTCCATGTACATATGAAAATAAAAATAAAAGCAGAAATTGAATCGTCAGTCAGGTTTCCATTCTGTGTGTCGTACATCGAACGATATACGTCTGCCTTTTGTCTGCCACATAGCCTAGTATGTAACCGATAGCTCGACACGCGGTTTACACTTCCATGAAACTTCCATATTTGGTATTAACCACTTGAGCGTTCGATGTGTGCTTCTGGCTCTGAGCACACCTTAATTCCTTATAAGTCTCGCTCTAATTCCTCTAATCGTAATACTGCATACATACTTACTCCATAAACGAGTAATTAATTTAATAATTAACGCCCACTCGTTTTACTAATTACATCGTTTGACGGTGTCTGAGCGTCTCTCATTTCTTTTTTCTCCTATCCTCCTATCCATGACTTTTTTTCTATTCTATTTTTATAACATTATATCCACTGTTAATCGGATATCATCGCCACATTTGGGCCTTCGATTTTTTCCCCTGCGGAACAGAATACGATGAAATTAGTGCAATCGGAGTTTGATTCAATTATTACAAATTTTTCTACTGTGGATTTTGAATAAAAAAAAAAAAATCCAAGTAAAACTGATTATGTAAAGGAAAATGGGCGGTTCTTCTGCTTATCCTAAAGTACATACTACACATAGATTATTTATCTGTATGTAGGGTAGACGCATCCGCGAGATATTATACACACTCTCTCACAACAGGAAGAAGAGGGTCTTGATTTCAATTGCTTTTATGTCTGCAGGCTCGTAAATTCAAACATCACAGAATTTTATGTATCGTATCAAGTACTCTTCACTCTGCTTACTCATTTCACATATATACGTGATATACATATAAAAAAAACCGAATAAAAACCAATTTCTCGTTTCGATTTTTCTCATAATATTAACTAAACTATTAAAAATTTCAAAATTTTTGATTTTCAAAGTTGAAACGCGCATATTTTGATCGTTGGTGGTTCTGCGATTTTTTTTCAACATGTTGAAATTCTATTTTTAAAAGATCAACGATTAGTATTTGTTCTAGAATGTTCAAAGTGTGTCCCATGATTTTTTTTGTTCAAATCGGACTGAACGTTTTGATGCGATAGCCGTTTGAAAATTGATCTGGGTCAATTTGACCCAAGTGTGACAACGAAGGGATAGAGAAAAAAAATCAAAGTTTCATGGACGTAAATATAATCGAATGACAGTAGAAAAAAATATTATCGATCATAATTTGTTAATTGACGATGAATCGTTGATAACAAAATAATTAGATGATCATCTAATTATTCTGTCCGCATCTCACGATCGTTTCTGTACACACATGTGTGTACAATACGTCCATATATACACACGAATCGGCCAACCCAAATATAGGCGCGGGTGAGGATGTGGCCATATACGAATGCGTGTCAGGGTTGAAAAGACTCTCGGCCATTTACGGAGTCATATTTTGACTTACACCGATACGTAATGTTCTATTTTGATTTCACGATGCATTCAAATGGCCTTTGGCATTCTAAACTCTGTTCACCACGAATAAAGACTCGTAGTTTCGCTTTGGAGCTTCAATTGTTTCTATTTTATTTTCGCACATTCTGAGCTACGACCAAAAATGAAAAAAGAAATCGTCTCATATTTGACATTTCTTTCGGGTCGAAGAAAACGGAAAAGACAAAATATTTGATAGTTTTAGTATTTCGTCTCGCTAAAAGTAGCTGAAAAGAAAAACGCCGGCATCGTTATACGAGGATAGGGGACATGGAAGAAAACACGGGCGATTAGGACAAACGATATTTAATTAATTTGACATAAAACAGAGAGACGAGAGTCCGTTGGATAATTGAAATTATTTAATCTTCACACGTGTATTTAATGTTAATTTCGTTCGGGTCGTGGCTTTGGGATCCTCGAGGGCGACGCCTAAACGCCTTCACTTTCGATTGTCTGGCGCCTATTCTTGCCTCTGCCTCAGCTTCGGTGCTGCAAGTGAGCTGTGGTCTAGAGAGACTAAAAAGGTGTTCCAAATATGGACGCATATCAAGTTTAGTATGCATAAATACCCACATATATAATCCAGAACGGGTAGAACCGCGATCTAAAAATGGATGGGCGCTTTGCATACGAATTAGGTATTACATCTCTTTATAACAGAACCTCAAAATTGGATATTTTAGCGCGCTTTTTTGTTTCAACGAAGAATTTGCCTCAATGTTGATGTAGGCAACTCTTGAATCTTAAATCGGCAAATCTTGAATTATGCGAATTTTCTTACGATTTTTAAATAAAACATAAAAACAACAAATTGAAGAAAACACATACAATGAAAAGAATAATTCTGTTGGACTGTGCTTATTTATTTATGAATAAATAATCCACTTGTATCCTAACCTACTTCTCATTCGTTGTTCAACGCTGTAGGTATTTCTCGTTTATTATCATTATTATCATTACAGTAAAAAATTTTATCTCGCTTCTGTTCTCAATATTACCGTTGCTGATACATAATATTTACCAGTTAACTCTGCTCAAACTCACGAACTCTGATCTACACGTGCGGAAAAAAAAGAAGAAAGAGTACCGAGTATAGAACACTGATATTTTCTTGTGATCGGTGCACCACCATGACTAATACTTTTGGTATGGGGTTCTCGACCACATGAGTCATATGCGTTCTTTTCGTCGACTAAAATTCTATAGCCGCATTGTCGAAGCTAGTTATAGTCGAAAAATTTAGTCCGAAGAAAAAAAAAAGAAAGGCAGTATGAAAACTCGGTCAAGTTTTACAACGAACAGTGTACAGACAGGCTTCAAAGTACAATCGCTGGACTTCCGGTCGCGACGAAATCGTCATTGACATCCTGGATCCCCTGGGTAGGGATCCGCGGTGAATCACTCGAATGGTTCCGAAGTATTTTACTCAGTTTACTGAGAAATCATCGGGATGTATTTACGGGCGACTCACACAACCGCTGGTAGTCAAATGAATCACTGACTCATACAATCTACGTACGTATACATGCAATGTCAAATATGCGAGACTCAAGAGCTGGTGACTACGCGCTTACATGGATCGAGCGTTACTCACTATTATCTGTGATTCATATACATAGTATTTGTGCTACTCCACGCACGGATATATCATTAACGATTATTGCACGCGTTAATTAACTCCACATATACGCTCTGGCTTATCGTTTATTCGTTTGGGATTCGGTTTTCGGGAAGAGGTGCCGAGGTGCGTTGGCATGCAATGTATAGGATTTTCATCGATGTCATGTCATATCTCGACGACGCAGCAACAACTGAACAACTAATAATATACACTATGCTTTCAATGATATTGTAATTGTAACATTATTAAATATAGAAATATGCAATCAATATAATTAATTATTTTCTTTTCACTCTTTTTTCCGAGTAAAGAGGTGGACGAATTTTTTATATATTTTTCAACGTGTGTAAAAGTATCTGATCTTAGAACGAGGAATGTAAACGTTATCGTATTATGATAACGTCTCGTGTTTTCTATAGATAATTATAATTAAATAGCCATAAATGGTAAATCCAACCGTGGCATCACATGCGACTACGATAATAATTTATATCGAATGACACTGTATCGCGACGTCCTTGAAACAATCGGTCATTCTGATTGAATACACAGAACCAGGTGAATGGTAATCACTCGTGAATGACATATCATCGTTACACAGATGAATTTATTTAGACCCTGTCATAATATACGATTTGGATACCTATAGCTTTTAGGCAATATTCGATATCAACGTTTCTTTGAGAATTGAGTATTATATCCTTCATTTCAACACGTGTAGGTGATAAGATGTAATACCGAGTTCTGGAAAGGCCTGTCAGATACTGATTATGTCAAGGTAATTATGTATACCAGGATATGAAATTATTCGACGATTTCTGACGCACGTTGGTCGTTGCAAACGAAATATCTTAATAAAAATCAAACAATAAACTGTTTCGTCACATAACTTTTATTTCTCTTTACTTTTGGGATTAAACTACGTGAATCTCAGCTACAGCTTCGTACGACCCTCTTCTTAATCTTCTATTCAACTTCCTAAAAATCATGTAAATATTTCCAAAAAAGTCCGAGGATTGCGGTTCTGAATCTAACGAGTCGAATTCGAACCTATTCAGTTCGCGTGGGACTCGACAGATGACGATAGCGGTCGGTGATGACGTCGCTCCATCGAAAGGTGTGCCAACTGCAGCGTTGATGGTTGATACCACGGTGAAGACACTGAGACACCAGCAGCGCCATCTGTTGGAGACTGGGACAGCCTCTAAGTGTACAAGATAAAAAAAATGAAATAAAAAAAAAGAAGGAGGAGAAAGAAACAACAGAAAAAAAATATTGTGAATCTTGTGTACTTCCACTTTTTGTCCTCCGATCGCCTGGTTTTCTTGTGGCTAAAATAGGAATTGTGTACTTGATACACTGACAACGATCATAAAGAAGGCAAGAAAAAGTTCAGTGATATTAGAAGGAACTGGAGAGAAATAAATAAAATCAGTTACGAATACCGTGAAATATGAACGATACATCGAAATAACGTTGATCGAAATATACTCCGAATACGGAGTATCCATTCCTTGCGATGACACAAGCCAACAGGTTAGTTTATTTCTTGAACCGTGATATAACCTCAATTTCACGTTTTTATTCATCTATTTTACATATATTAAAATATTTTTTCTCAAATATTCACGCAATTTTATTATTATTCTTATTGTCAAAATGAATAATAAATGGATACTCAATTTCTTTGAAGAAAAACAAAATTTATGAATTAATGACTGTAAAAAAAAAAAAAATGTTTAGAAAACGTGGACGCAGCATAGAGGACGAAGCTGGTGAATTTATGCCGTTGAGCAAGAGGATAAACAACCTTCACATAAATGGATTCTCAGGATTACCGACGCCAGAGTCGTCGCAAGAGTCTATGGACTCGGAATGGGGAAATCGAAGCTACGTTCCGTCCCCGAATCACTCGGAGCCTTCGCAGGGGTCGGGGTCACTGGACGGATGTAGTTCGAGCAGAAGCTCTTACACGCCGGATTACAGACCTAATTTAGACGCTAACGACAATCCGTATTATTACGAGAATAATAAATTATTGTATTCCTTGTATATGGAAAGAATGCAGAGAGCCGCTTCTGAGCTCTACTGATTCGATCATTACGTTTTGTGTTTACATTGTGTTTGAAATTATGTCTCAATGGTTATTAATCATTGCCATGAACCGATTAAACTCGACTAACATTATTTCGCTGTAGACCGAATCGGGAAGACAACAAATACTGAAATCTCACGTCGATATAATGATAGAAGGAGAAAAAGATACAAGAATCAATCATAAATGATCTTTTTCGTTTTCATTATTTTCTTCAAGCTTAAAAGCTTCTCTATTGCGTTTATCAAACTTCATTTATCCTATTTATGTTCTCCCATCGTCATGCCTGACTTGATTATATTTTTCATCGCAAACAATCGTTTAGTAAGTTTATTTGTAATAAATAAATACCTATATATTATGTATACAAAAAAGATAATAGAAACTATAATAAACCACGATTATTTCTGCATAGAAGAAACAGTTTCGAAAATTCATTATTTCTGTAAATAAAAATATGAAACTCCCTCACGTCTACTTATTAATTCATTTGTCGATTAAAAACAATATAAGAAAAATACTCCGATATCTCTGAATATAATTCTTGTTTCGATTCATCACCTCTGAGGCAATCAATGATATATTTTTTATCATTCGTAATCTTTGACCAGCTTCATTCTAAAGGTGATCTCATCCTCTCAGTGTTTATCCACATCCGCATGCATCTAGGCTACAAAAAAAAGTTCGGGATGAGTATCATAACAGCTGTAAACATTTCTTCCAGTGTCTTTATTATTCATCCATACACGCAGTAATAGAAATATAAAAGAAAATCAAGGTAGACTGTGTAAATAGCCAAACAATTTTGAATTGCGCGCCGGTCCCGGCGCATGCGCGATATATCGAGGTTCGAGTTCTTCCGACTTAACCTAGAGAGTTGTGGCGTATCGATAGGTGCGCGCGCACGTCAGTGTCGCTCCGAGCTGCGGAGCTGGAGGTAGATAGGCGGGCAGGTGTTTTTGTGTTTGTTGTCAAATTTTGAGAATCATCTCGTCCGACCGAGTTTTTGGCTGGGTAAAATTATCGATATCACATCGTTTATTGGATCGGTTACGAATCTCCGTTCCGAAGTTTCTAAAAATATTGTTGCGCGGGTCTCTGATGCCAGGCGGCCATCATAAATTCCCTACACAATATTATTAGCATTTTGATTGATATTTAAGACTGCATATTTGTTTACGGCTCTCCTTCACCCTTCACGCTCGATATACATATAGGAATTGTAAAAATAAAAATAAAGAAACTAACGAACAATGATTACCGCCAGATGTACGAGTGCGTGAATAGACCGAGTATTGAAACCGCATCGCGCTCCAGTTATTCGTAATATATAAAAGTGTGGCAAAATACGAGGCTGCTGCGCGTGGCTTAATGTTCGGTCAGTTCAGTGGCGATGTACCGTTAGTTGTAAATTCTCGGTTCCCCGTTGGTCCCGGGAACGTTACGGACATTGTAGTTTCGCAGTCGCGCGTCCGACCGTCAGACTCGGTGAAATAAGTGTCGGTGATTCGCGTGAATCGTTCTCGTCAGTCGTCGGTACATCGCACGGCCCTGGGACGCTCGCGTGACGTATGCAAAGCACAGCACAGTGAACGGTTGAGAAAACACCGTCGTGAAACGCTGCTTCGGAGCCTCAGCGTTATATACGGTATATAGGATAGAAATGAGAAAGTTGCTGCCGTGAATATCGAGAACACACGAGTCTCAGACACAACTGTACCCAGGATCGAACCAGTCGCGTTACAACAAAACTCGAGGTAAGTAGGACGTGCGTGTGAAACGTTTATTCCCGGTGCAGTCAGAAACAGACTCGCTGAGCGTTAACAGCGTAGTCCTCGAGTCGTTGACGATTTCTTTATCCGCGTCGCGTCATCGACCTCTCGCCGTCTACGTAGTGAGTACGCTAAAAATCCTCGCTTACGCCTTATAGTAACGCGACGCGAGTTTCGAACCGCGAAATAGGTGCCTGGTCGCACGGCACCCACCCCAAGATACTAAAATACGTCGCGAGAGAGACTCGCCTGGCTCACGGGCCCGGCTCTGCCTTTGGTGGGGTGGTTAGAAGTACGGACAGTGGTTGGGCTTGGTGGGGTTGGAAATTGCGTGGTGGTGGGTGCCTGCCTGCCGTGGTCGCCGAGGCCCCTCCGAGGCATCTCTCTGCTTCCACACCCGAAGTGGGGGTGTAAACAACAGCCCTGGCTGCTGGCCTACCATTCATACTACGTGGGGGGATTCGGGATCGGGACTCCGGCGTCGAGTCGAGTCGTCGACGAACCGATCCTAGGCATCGTCCGTCGAGACACGGTCGAGATCTCAAATTTCTTATTCGCCATGCCTGGCGACTGGCGACGCCGTAGACGCGAGAGTCGCAGCTGGCCTTCGCTTTTTTTTTTTTTTTTTCTACCTCGCGGCGTCTCCGGCCAACGCCCAACGCTGTTGATCGAGTCAATTTTTTTTCCTTCTTTTTATTATTATATACATACTATATGCAGAGAAAGAAAGAATTTCGCAAGAATTTAACCCGAAACTATGATTTTCTTTTTTTAGAACCTCGGATATCTGATTCGTTGCCGATTGAAACGCATTTTTAGTCTCTCTGGCACGCAGTAGTAGCGCCACGTCACTTCCGGCTGACGCTGACGTTGCGGGCGCCTTACGAAACTCAGTATATCGTATTTCTATACCGTAAACAGAGTCGCACTAGCGTTTCAACATATCGTTTAGAGGCGGTATTTTCGTATTTTTAACCGAAAATAATATTTTTCAAATGAATCTAAACGACACGTAACGTTGCGTAATCTTCAACACGTACAACCATATTTTTTATTTATCGTATTTAAATATTCTGTAATCTATGACGTAACGTGTTATATACTATTCTAACAATATCGCCGCCGCGGCCTTGCACTTGGTTAAAGCTATCGCGATATTTCCTACTCCCCGTGTGAAAAGGAGCGAGAAAGAGAGAGAAGAAGAAAAAGAAAGAAAAAAAATATCCGTATCCCACATCAAGGGCGGGAGGTTGTCCCACTTTGTCTCCAGGAGTAGCGGGCGCTGCGTTGGCTTCTCCCATTCTCATTCCAATTTCCATTTCCTCCCATGCCTATTTCTCTCCTCGCTTCTCTCCCTTCTTTATTCGACGCACGGCCAGAGTCGGAGTTTGAGTCGAAGCCCGTGTCCCCCTACCCCCTACCCCCCGCGCGTGAATCGTGGAACGCGCGAGGTTCTATTTCGCGCGGGGGGTTCTTTCCCCCCCGGATTTTCCCACCTATATAGAACCCCCCCCTATAACCCCGGCGCTTTTACCCCCCCACGAAACCACTCGGGGGTGGAGTGGGGTGAGATTCGGAGTCACGATGTTCGTCCCCCCGCCCCCTACTCCCCGCGACCCTGTAACACCACCACTCGACTCGTAATACGCGCATTGATGCGTTGATAATGATTCACGAGACATGCTTGAATCGTCTCGGAGATCGAGAGGGACGTAAATGAAGCTTTTTTTTTTTTTCACATCTTATGTAACAGAGCCACGTTAATGAATGAGAGTATCGTAAAGCGGTTCGATGTTTAGTATCGCAAAAAGAAAAAGAAAAGAAAAATTGTCCCTAGAAACTAAAGCCGCGATTGACGAGCTTTGGAACTTTGTAACTTTGGAAGGGGTAGAGAGTCGTGGAGGGGCGCCTAACCAGCATCGCGCTTAACTCCGTAGTCCCGAGTAAACCGGGGGAAAACGATATCTGGGTGGGGGCAGGAACAGGGCTGGGGGGGATTGACTAATATGTATAGATATATATTTTTTTATTAAATAAATCGTCAGGGTCAAGATCAAACATGCATCGTACGCTCTGAATTGAATCTAGTTTTTTTATCTTCTTCTTACAGACTAGAAAAATCAACATGAATTTCACACCGTTTCCCGGTTTCACAACCGGGACTCTACCCACGGGAACGGTGCATCAATTTGCAACTGCTAAATTCGCGCAGAATTTAACGACCGGTGGTCAAGTAGTCGGCGTTCTGTCCGGAGGCGAGGGCGGAGTTCATTATCTGAGGCCAGTCGATCCCAGTGGTTTCACTGTCACTCAGGGCGGAAATAATCAACAACCGCAGATCATAAGTCTGCCAATAACTGTACCAGGAAAGGATGGTACTCAACAGCAACAGACCGTACAGATTCAGGTTGTCAATCCAAACGTCACACAGAGCGGGAACAGCGGAGAGCAGCCAAAGTACCATTTGGCGCCTATTTCGCTAGGGCAATTTCCTCAGGGGGCAGCAACTGTCCTGACCGTTGCCTACAGCCAGCAAGATGCGGAGGGTGTTCAGATCCAAGTCCAGCCACAGAACACGATTGCTACCACCCAGACGTGAGTCTTGGATTTGGAGTCTATGTTTTAATCGACTTAAGGGTATTAAAATTGTTTCTCTGATTCCAGGTCCGACCAAACTACTCAGAGCACTTCGACCGCCGTGACAACCAGCTCTCAGCAGACAATTCAGCAGACTGTCCACCTCCCAGGTGCCCCGGAAGGGCTTACCGTTGTGGCGCAGATTCCGCAGGATCTGATACTTCGGGAGGGGATGGAGGACTCGAAGGAGGATATCAAGGAGGGAACTACGCCTGTCGCCCTCATAAAAAGGGGGACCGTAAAGAACCAGGGTAACCAGAGCAACAGCGAGGAACTGATCACCTCGATGCCCGCGAGTTGGCAGAGCCTCGCGACCCCCGGTTCTACCGTCGCCGATTATCTGTCCAGACTCCCGGCCAGCACTCTGCCCCTCAGCTTACATTCCTTTTTGAAATTTTCCGCCGAGACTATCAAGAGAGAGGCGACTATAGAGTCGAGCCCATTGGGCGCCGACGGGCTCGAAGTACCGGTGAGCACCGCCTCGGGGGAACAGTCCGTTCACATCACGGTGGCCAGTACCGAGACCGAGATCATACCGGACGTGGTCGAGGCTGCGGAGCCCGGGACCAAGCCGAAGAAAAAGAAGAAGTACAAGAAGAAACCGCCAAAGCCAAAGAAACCTAAGCCAGGTCAGGTCACGATCGCGACTGCCCTGGACGGTACGACGCTTTTCTGCTGTCCGCAGTGCAACATGGCTTACCCTGAGAAAGAATTGCTCGAGCAGCATCTAATCGGACACAAGATAGAGAGGAGATTCATATGCGACATGTGCGGGGCCGGACTTAAGCGGAAGGAACACTTGGAGCGACACAAGCTGGGACACAGTCCCGAGAGACCTTTCATTTGTTCCGTTTGCATGAAGGGATTCAAACGGAAAGAACATCTGAATTTACACTTTGTTATACACTCGGGTCAGAAGACTGAGGTTTGCACGGAGTGCGGAAAGGCCTTTTACAGAAAGGATCACCTCCGCAAGCACGCGAGGTCCCATCTGGCTAAGAGAGTTAAGGACGATCCGCTCGGCAACACGGATAATTCGCAGAATCAACAGCAGAATCAGCAACACCAGGAGCAGCAAGAGCAGCAACAGAACGTGCCGGAGCTACAGCAGATCCAAATCCAAGTCGGCCAAGGTTCTCAGGCGCAAATTCATCAGATATCTGTCAGCGAACAATCTACAGTGGTCTTACCAACCGCCGCCGAAACCGGGGCGATGGCTATGCTGCATCATCAACAGCAGCAGCATTAGCAACAGCCTACCGCCCATAATCAGGGGCGGTACTTTCGGTTTAATCGTCAACAGGCCAAGGGGAGAGTAAGGCAAAACGTACGGAATAATTGAATTATTTTTACACACATCGGCTCGGGAGAGATACTCCGGGTGCTGCTGAATTTGTTTCAAACCGAGGTTTCGCGTGGTTCGCAATTCTCAGAATCACATGCGACGGCCTGAGGCCAATGTTAATCAGAGAGTACTGATAAACAGTTTTACAATTAGGTCAAGACTAGGGAAAAAAGTCTTTAGGCGAATATCGTTGGCAGGTTTTAACATGGAAATGATAAAAGTTTAATGCGATAAATTGAATTGTTGGAAACTGGGAAGATATTGCAGAAAATATAATCTTTTCGAGTTCACAGTATCGTTAAAAATTTGGAATTTTATCGTACCTAGTATCGCTTTGAGGCATTTTTTCTACCACGTTCTGTACTTCCGCATTTTATCAGTGATGAATGAGCTATTTTTAATACCGCAGAGATCTTCATAATTATTTTTTTTCTTTCTTTCTTTATTTTATTTGTACATAATTTGTTTCAAGATGAATAACAAATGTCTTGGTGAAGGTATAAAACTGGAAAGAAAGATTCTTGTATAAGTCTGCAAAATCATGTTTTGACGATACAATAATTTTCTTTTTTTCTTTCTTTCTTTCTTTTTTTTTCCTACTGTTTCGATGCATAATAAAAATAGACCTGATAGAACTAAGATAATTGAGTGGAAATAATAAAATATTGTTCTTTGGATACGGAAGATATCGAATATTTATTTCAACTTTTGTTTTTTCCTCATTGTTTTTCATATATTTTTGTGTATAGTCTGAATACATTTTTTTTTCTTTTCCTTTTCTAATATTTTTATGTCTCACTCATAAACATCATCGTCTGATTGTGAGAATTGTTAGCCAGATAAGTTAGCTCTGTCTAATTTGGAATGTTTATTAATTAAAAACTTAAACAGAAGAGAAAAATAACATCACAGATTGTGTATAGTGTTGCATTTGAGAGATGAATAATACTGTGTGAAGAAAAAAAGATATATAGTTATTATTATTATGCATGTAACAACGCTGCGTGAAAGGAAAATTTGTATTAATCTGTTACAGGAAAAAAAAAGTGGTATTCAAGAACGATTCGAGAAGATTGTAAATTACGATTAGTTGATATTAAAACACAAATTGAAAGGAAGAGAAAAAAATAATAATAATAGGGAATATCGAGTCTGAACCAAGTTCAATTTCTTTAAATGAATTAAAATATTGAAAAAAGAAAAAAAAAATTGAATAACTAAGGTAATTAGTAATAAATTAATTATTTTACAATAAGAACCATAATTCGAAGTAACACAAATAACACAAATGAAAGAAACTTGAATTAAATTATTACTGAGCGTAATTCTAATTTGAAAGTAGGATAAGAACGAAAGTTTTGAAAGAAAATAAATTAAAAAAAAAAAAGTATTATATAGTATATTTTTAAAAGCACCATCTGGAATTACTACTCGAAGTTTCATGTATTATGATTATATCTTTAGATGGGGGGGAATGAGATGGAAAATTTGCATAAATTTTAAGTAATTACATAAACTGTAAATAATACAAAGAATTTTTTTCTTTCATCATCACATAGAGAGAGAGATAGAGAGAAAAAAAAACACAGAAAAGAACAGGAAAACGAAATGAAAATGAAACCACAGACTATGGGTCTCAGAATATCAAAATGAAACAAATATGATTATTTATTCTACTCAAGTAAGAAAAAGAAACAGTTAACAACATCATCTGAACTACGAAAAATCGTGTTTGGTGAATTTAAATGAATATAAAACGTGACACGATTAAAATTAATCAAATAAATAATTTTTTGTGAACCTCACAGAGTTTAAAATTTGTGTAAAATAATCTATACAAATATTTTGCATCCCTTATCTCTATAAAAAAGAAGAAAAATAAATAAATATTACATTTGAAGGTAATTTGAAAACTAGAAATGAAATAAAAGAAGGAAAAAAATAAAAATAATATAACATTACATAGTATATAACATAGAAATTATACGTGAACCTAGAAATTGCTGTATATTTTTACAAAAGGCGATATCTCTGACACTCGTAATTTAATAGTAACACATATTATTATCATTATTAATATTATTATTATTATTATTATTATTACTATAAATACGTTACATAAAATAATAATAAAAACTACATATATTAAAAATATTATAAAATAATAATGAAGAACCTCAACTATAAATATAGGATAATTATATATAGTTTATATTTTTCATTACAGATTTAGAATGAGCTGTGTTCAGACGACAGGAGATAAAGAAAGAAAAGAATAATAATATTAATAGCGAAACAACATTTATAATTATATAGTACTTAGATGATATAGAGAAAGAAAAGAGAAGATGAAAAAAATTATGTTGGTTTTTATTGATACAGAAGAATAATAACAGAAAACCTTGCAACGTATTAGAGACTATTGTCTTCCTTGTGTGTAAATGCCGTTATTTATTTCATTAGGGCATTTTGGAAGTTCAATAATAATAATATAATAATGAATAATCATGATAAATAAAAAAAAAAGAAAGGAAAACCAACATAACGACATTGAAGATTTATGCTATGAAGTGTAAACTACATAGATACGAAATATAGAATACAGAAATGACGAAACAAAAGTTTAAATAATAAATATCGATGTGTTGAAAACGAAAATCGAAAAAGAAACACAACACGTAACGTTATATATAATAAATAAAAAGCTTCAACTCTTATCTCTGTTTCGGCAGTTATTTTTTTTTTTTCTAGAATCGTTTTAAAAAAAAAGGAAAAGTATATATATATGTATACATAAATGATTAAAAAATAATTGACAAGAAAAGAACAACAATTTTTCAATTATAAAATCTAAGTTAACTAACTTGTACGAACTGTAGTTAGAACTTCTTATATAATTCTTAAGACTTGGAGATGGTATTTATAAATAAAAAAAAAATTAAATAAAAATGAAAAACAAAAAAAAAAACAATATATTATTATTATGACATAACGCTCTTTTTTTTTGTTTAAAATAAATATAAAATACACCTTTACGAAAATTATTGATCACCAACTTGATAAGTTGATAAACTAAAAATTTCTTTTTCATTTTTTTTATGGGGAAGGGGGGGGGGGGGCAATTTTCAGCATTTTCCTCTCTCTCTATATATAACTATTCTATATTTCAGAATGATATTAACACATCTTTTTCAATGGTATCACGAATTGATGATTTTTTAATTATTTTTTTCCTTTTCTTTATTTAAAAGTACATATCTCATAAAAGTTTAGTTTTATTGTCTCTTATTATTACAGACGATACCCATTATCTATAACTGGATTTTACACGAAATTATTCAATTTTAAATAATTAAAACATAGTAAAAGATTTGATTTTTTTTTCATTCTTCCTTCTCTATTATTATTATTATTATTATTATTAATATTATAAAAATATTACATCAAAGGCAGTGGGTCTCTAGCTATATTAGCTATATTATACATACATATATATAATTAAAAGATTGAAAAGAAAATTATTTTAACATGAATTATTACTTAAATATCGAAAAAAAAAAAAAAAACAAGCAAAGGAAAAAGGAGAAATAATAATCATAATAATAATAATAATAACATACATTTAATACAAAATAAAAAAAGAAAAGAATAATCTGTTTCGTTTTTTGTAATTTTATTTCATTAGAATAGTAAAAACAATGAACAATTTATTTCTCTCGGTGTTTCTAAACCCCTTTTTGTTTAATTAACTATCATCTTATCGTACACAAGTAGTAGGAAAAACAAATGATCATAGAACGCGAGTAAGACGGGGATTCCCGCGCAATGATTTGAAATGACGATTGGACAATAAAAAAAAAAAATGTGACAATACGAAAGAAAAGAAAAGAAAATAAATGAAATGACGAATTCCCGCTGGGGGCCCCCTGGGCTTGTATTCGGGCATTTTCGTTTTGCCGAGAAAAAATAGTTAAGAGTCTGCCACAGTAGAGGGCGGACGGAGGGGTGGGGGTGCCGAGTTGAGGGACAGGTGTCAACGGCACGAATTCTCTTATACGGGGGGATTTAACGTCTGATCGAAGAATCTATCGTCGTATCATAAATGGTGAGTGTATTTAAATAGATAATATTCCTATTTCCCGTCACGGATTAACCACGGGGTTCGGTTTATCTCATCGAACGGCCATTTTCTGCTTAAATTCGTGCGAATTCGGCCTCGTATCGACTGGCTCTGTGGTATGAGGGGGGAAAGGACGCTTCCCCCGTTTCACCCCTGCGTCTCTCTATCGGCGAAATACTCTGACGGCTAAGCGGAAAATACTGAATTTTTATCGCGTGTTTATCATCCTCGGTGACCAAGGGTATAAAACGATCGCTAGCGCAGTTGATGATAAGAAAAATGGGGAATCCCGAACCGGCGTAAGTCACGTTTTACGCAATTTTAAATAATATTATATTCGATATACAAATACGGGAAGAGTTGTGACAGGACACAAGAAGCGTGCAGATCATTCTTCTTTTTTGTTCATTCATCGTGTCTATCGGACTCGATACGTTCACGATTTTCCGATTGTATAATTTTCCGAGTATCGTTAACCCCTAGGACCATGGTTTAAAAAAAGGCATTAACGATACTCCATTGTTTCGATTTATATATTCATGTCCAATCGTCAAAACAAAAGAAAAATCTCATTTTTATATATTCAATTTCGTGCCTATAATGTGCAAAATAAAGAAGCCGAGGACGTCCTCTACGTCGGCGTAACTCAAATTAACGTTAATATCAATCTCCATTAATGATCGCAGCTGTATTTTAAGATCTGAATCGCTCTCGTCTCATCGTTACATCGATTCTACGACGTCTGGTGTTCTCTTGAAAATTTATATACAAACTTCAGTTGTTACGATCAAATCCTCTAAATTCTTTAATTTCTGCAAAATAATGAACTCGTCGTTACTCAAATTCACGTTCATCCAGCTCCGATAACGATCTTCGCTCCGAATCTCTTCCCTCTCGTTATTATATCTATCTTCTCTGGCCTGTAGCGTATTTTCAAGAATTTATAAACAGCTTAGACTTCCGTCGTCTCTCTTGTCTTCAGGTGCGCAGGAGATTTAGAGGACATTTAGATTTAGATATTCGTTCGCAGAGAGAATAAAATGTCAAATTTCAAATTTCAAATGTGATGTGAGAAAGGATGAGGAGATAATGAATAATTGTTATTGTTCAGGTACTTGATTGACGATTTGCAATGAATTTCCCGCCGTTCGGAGGCCACTTTCCCGGTACGATACCGAGTATTCATCAATTTGCAACGGATAGTTCGGGAGGTGCGGGGGCTCGGTACGCCAATCATTTTCCCAACCAGCCTCCGATCGGAGTGCCGGTTATGGGAAAATACAGATCGGAAACAAACGGCGTACAGAGCGCACAGTCCCAAGTTATGATGAACAACAAAACAAGCTATCCGAACAGCAATGCCGTTCATCATTATCCGAACGTTCCGTACTCTCAGGGACAACCGGTTCAGCAACGTCCGGCAAACTCGCCTGGAATGCAGGAAAAGCGAAGCTATCATCAGGTAAAAAGACGATTTTGCTCTCGCCGAAACTTCCGATCGAACGATCTTTGACTTTTTCAGGCAACGGAGACGATAAATCAACAGGACGTCTGCAACCTTCTTCAAGACAAGGATAAAAGCAAGGATAAGAAGGCGGACGATCATCAGAGAAACGGAGAAACGACGACCAACGGATCCCAGCAGCAGGATTACACGATGCATCAACACCACCAGCAGCACGCCCACACTCAGACTCCGGCTACTATGCCCGCGACTTGGCAGAGTCTGGCTACTCCGGGTTCTACAGTCGCCGATTACCTGAGTCACCTTCCCGCGAGCACGCTGCCGCTGAGTTTGCATCATTTTTTGAAATATTCCGCCGAGAGCATCAAGAAGGAGTCCGAGAACATGGCGCAGACTACTTCGGTGGCCGTTGCTACGACGACGACGCCCAATATAATGATGTCTCCGAACAATAAGAAGAAGAAAAAGAAGAAGGCGCCAAAGGAGAAGAAGCCCAGGCCAAAACCCGGAGAGATAAGATTGACCACTGCCCTGGATGGTTCGACGCTCTACTGCTGTCCCGAGTGCCATATGGCTTATCCTGAGAGAGAATTGCTCGAGCAACATCTGCTCGGACACACTCTAGAACGAAGATTCGTATGCGATATATGCGGGGCGGGTCTCAAGCGGAAGGATCATCTGACGAGACACAAACAGAGCCATAATCCCGAAAGACCTTACGTCTGTACGGTGTGTTTGAAGGCCTTTAAAAGAAAGGAGCAGCTCACGTTACACTTCGTTATACACTCGGGGGAGAAGAGACACGTTTGTACGGAGTGCGGAAAGGGATTTTACAGGAAAGATCATCTCAGAAAACACACAAGGAGCCATATTGCCAGACGAGTTAAAGCAGAACTCAGTCAGAACGCCGGTAAGCGTTCGTAGATAAAAATATAAACGCGATTTCCACCAATTATCGACCGAACTTTGAGCCCGAAACATTTTGAAATGAAATTTTGCACAGTTTTCTTTCCGGCGAGCATTCGGCAAAACCCTTATTTCGGTATCTTTTATTCGGAATTATGGCATAAAAAAAATTTGATAATTGGATAATTTTCAGGCAAATAAAACTTTTCGGATCCAAACTTTGAATGATAATTGATGGATGAAATCCCCAATTTCGTGTAATTAACTAATTTTTATTAAACGATTTTCAGGAACGCAGCAGAATCAACAGCAGAACAACGCTTCTAATATGCAAACAACGACGGTGACTGCGTCGTCGGTTCTTCCAGGTGGACATCCGGGGGCTCTTTTATCCTGAGCCCCGCCACCAGGGAACTTTCAAGTTCCCCATCCTAACAATATTATTCATCCGCACACTTCGCATCACACGTTACATCATCATCATTTGGCTGCTGTTAATGTGGCGCATCAGTCCGGTACTACGCCTCTCGCAGGTGCTGGTCACTACCAGGGACACGAGTTGAACTTTTTAAGTCACGTCAAAGATTTCTGAGACACGGCGACTGCCTCCGTTGAGAGGATTTGCGTCGCCACATAACTAGACCTCGACATAGATATTAATACGCTCTTTTTAAATACTCGGGCGTTTCACAACTAAAAGACTCGTTTACGCCTCATTTTTATTTCATGTTTGAGCCAGTAGTAGGACCTTTAGTCACGTTTTAGGGTCAGAAATAACGATAATTGATCACGAAATTGAAGGATTTTTATTTTTTATCGTCTTTGAAACATGGAAAGCAAAATAATTTACTGAGGAAGGAGAATTTTGAGCAAAAAGACAATTTTTTCTAAATCGTTCTGATTCGGGATGTTGAATTCTGATTTATCAGAGTCGGACGTTAACGTCTTGCCATATTAAGTGAATTAGGAAAACAGATAAATTATTTTTGTCGCAGGGTGATAAACGGAATAGCAAAATCAAATATTATCGAAAATTGCTGAGCGCCTGTGTTCTCGTTAGGAAGTACGTTAGGATAGTGCTTCGAACACTGATGTAAGGTATTCTTGTGCAAATTGATTTCTTATTCCCAATTTGAAGATTTTAAGGACTACTTTGCATCGCGTGAATTACGTTAAGCTTTTAAAAAGAAAAAAAAATTGATTCGCCGGCTTGGATGCAACGTTTTTATTTTATATTATACATAAAGACAGAAAAAATGAGAAGAAAATGGTCTTTATAACTGTACTAAGAAAAAAAAACAAATATGTGGCAATATCGAAAGAAATAATTGAAAATTTTATTTCATTTTTATATATTTTTAATTAGGAGTTTAACAAAAGAGAGAAAAAAAAATTATTTTGAACGAAATATTCGTTGTTAATTATACTTTGGAAGAATGAATTTTCCTATTTTCAGTTTTCGATTGAACCTATACGTTATAATTTTATTATCTTTTTTATATTTATATACAAAACAAAAAAAAAAAAAGAATATTAATGATTTTGTTGGTGATTTTTCGATTATTATCGATTGTATAAATTTGGATCTTTGTATTTTTTATTTTTGTTTTAAGTTGATTTTTCTGTATAAAATCGGAAGCGAAATCATGAAAGCAGTTATAGAATTTTTTTTAATTTTAATTTTTTTTTTTTTTTTGTTCTCTATTTATATATAATAAAAATAGGATTCCAATCTTACAATATGAGATTATAGAAATATTGCAATCTCTGAATTATAACTCTGGTTGTGATAATTTCTTTTGCACCTATGCTTGTTTTTCTTTCTAGGCGTGCCATTAGATTTTTATAATTTTTTATATAACTCTTCTCTATTTTACATACATATATTTTCTTTAGGTATATTCATAGAATCATGCCAGATAATAATTTCTTGCCATACTATTCTTACGTACTGTATAATTTAGTTTAAAAAACACAAAAAAGAAACAGAAACAAAAAAAAAAAAACATTTTTTTTTCTCAATCCCCAATTTCTTTTATCTATTTCTAAAATCAGGAGGAAAGTAAAAGAAAAAACAAAGAAGGAAAACAATTTAATAATAATTGATTTACTGTCAAGAGTATGAAATTGTGCGCCGGCAAGCAACAGTGAATATATACGTTTATAGATATTATATAATGTATATGATATACTCTATATACCTAAGTGCGCAGAAACAGAACCGCCGAATACCAAATTGAAATAATATTCTCAAGCAATTCGAACTTTTCATTGCAAAATTATGGAAAGGAAAAGAGAGAAGGTGGAATATCGTACAGATTTTATCCAATTTCAGATAATGCCTATACCCAGTGAATAGAATTAAGACAAAAAAAAAAAATTCGTTTGGTATTCAGCGGGTATCTTTTGTATCACTATCGGTATAAAAGAAGAAGAAAAAATAATAATATTTAGCAAGTAACACGAAGATTCAGGTTTTACCAGACCTCACGTATAATGATATATACTAAATATACTATAAAAGTATATATTGTATGTAACTAAACTACATATTCATATTGTGGTTTTTATATATTATATATAAAAGAAGATAATGAAGAAAAATACATAGATACACTTGCGTTTGAACAAAGTTGTCAGAATGTGTGAGAATATTATGAGAGTGCACGCGTAACGAATGTGTGAGATGAAAGACAAGACAAAAAAAAAAATTATTATAATAATTGATAGATAAACAAAAACAAAAAAAAAAAAAAAAAAAAAAAAAAAAAAAAAAAAAACTGAACTGTATCAAAATACTCCACCGCCACGTACTTGTAATCGTAAACTAAAAAAAAATAGAAGTATGAAAAAAAAAATGAAAATAATAATAATAATAATGATAATTTGATTAAAGATTGATTAAAAAATGAAATAAAATAAAAGTACACCCTAGGATATGATAAATTAGAGATAAGTTTGTATACAAATATTAAAATATAAGTTGATGATAGAAAGAAAGAAGATGAGAGAAGATGAAACGTGAAAAAACAAACAAACAATGAGACAGACAATTGTAGTTAGGGTCTTTAAGAAGGTTTCCCGGACTATGCAGAAAAAATGAAAAAGATAATTGAAATAGAATAAAATAGCTTTACGATTTATAATGAATTTTCCAAAGTATTGACGCATCATCTGCGTTGAAAGTCTGTTTAACGGAGCTTGTTTCATCGAAGGGGGCTTCTAAAATCTTTATAGACTAAATCCACGAAGACTCTACACGAATCCGTTCATGGAATAAAGAGAATTTTGTTTTTCTTACTTTTAAACACAATTGTAATAGCGATTCGCTAATTTTTTAACGAATAATCTGAACGAATAAAGCAGAGGCATCTGATAGATTTTTGAAAAAATTTCAAGATAAAAGATTGAATCATGAAAAGTGTTTCGCGTCAAGTCTTGAGTCGGTTATTTATTTATTTTTTTTTTCACTTGATATGTTCGAGTGTTTTTTTAATTTGAAAGAAAAAGAAGCATTACATTCGAAGAAAAATGTGGTCATACATTTTTTATATAATGAAAAACGCGAAAAATTGAATCATTACGAAAGGTTCTCGAATATTGTATGATGCTTCGAAACTGAGCATATGTATGAAAATAAAAATATTTTTAGTAATATGAAGATGAAAAAAATAAAATAATAATAATGAATAATATTAATAAATGATAGAAGAAAAATAAAATAAAAACAAGGATAAATTTAGATCTAAAGAATAAGGAATGAGAGAAAGAGAGAAAATAAAAATTGTAATAACATAAGTAAAGGAAAATATTGTAAGTGTAATATTATGATCGATATATATTATACATATATAGCTTTGAGCTAATATTATATTTTATCCACAAAATATAATTAGTATTCGTATGAAAAGAAAATGAATTTTGATTATAAGCTTAAAGAAAGAGAAGAGAGATAAAAAAAAGAAAAAGAAAACACTACGTAAAACCAAAATATTAGTTATTTTCAGATCAGAATTCCACAAATGAATTTTTCCCACGATTTATATACATATATTATGCGAAACGAAGAAAAAACCGTACTTATAAACTCTAAAGTCGAAGAAAATGTGCAGATAAAGCAATATTTAAATTATATACGTCTTTCTCTAAAGCCTCTACACTCTGATGAATATTATTCTCATTCATTCGGATTGGACACTGACAGAAAAATCTTATTTATAATTTCAAATGCAAAATCGAAGCAGGCAAATATCAAACTTTGCTATTTATCAAGCTTCAAATGTGAGAAAATCGATTTTTTTTTTCATCTAATATTTTTACATCTGAATAAATTTTTCACGTCTTTCAGTGTCGATCTACAAAGAACAAAGAAAAAAGAAACACTTTTGTAAACTAAAATAGAATGGATAAAGTGATGAAAAATGTTATTTTTCTAGTATCAAATATGAATTGTAATGTTGGAAGAAGAAGAAAGAAAAAAAAAACAATAAATTATATGAATGAATTTGAATAATATTTGATACAGTTTATAATTGAAAGACGATGAGAAGAAACAAACGATTCGATTATAGATATGAAACGAAAAAAAGGTGAATGAAATAAAATTAAATGAGAAATAAAAAAAATGTGTACGTAACATATTAGCAAGCGCAGCTCTCTCGCAGTTCACGCAGAAGAAACAGCAGCCGCTGTTGATACAGTTTATTTTCCAGTAACGATATGTAGGTATTATAATTAATACCGATAAGTTTAAACTGAAACAATTAAAAGAAAAGAAAAGAAAAGAAAAAAATTATTATATAAAAGAAAGAAAGAAAGCGATAAAATTCCTCAAAATAGTACAAAGCATTCAAACTTCTCCGATAGTAAGCGTGTGAAAACATATAGTGCGAAAGATATTATAGCGATAGAGGGTTTCTGTAAAGTAAGTGTTTTTTTTTTTTTTCGGTACCTATTACAATGTTAAAATCCGTTTTACATGCTTAGATTAGATCTCTGAATCAAAAGAACATGAAATTTCATACAGCGTTAATAATTGAGGAATTCAAAAAAATAAAATAAAATAAACATTTCTAGTTTATGAAAGCATATATATATATATTTTTCAACTTACTTCATTAATGCCTTTATCGATACGTAAAAAGATAATAATCATTCGCAATTATCCGCCTATGTTTAATTTACATTTGAAACCAAAAAAACTTTCCGAGGTACATAATGAAAAG
This sequence comes from Euura lappo, assembly GCA_018257835.1. NCBI lineage: Eukaryota > Metazoa > Arthropoda > Insecta > Hymenoptera > Tenthredinidae > Euura > Euura lappo. The sequence goes on from JAEUYN010000705.1 coordinate 435,263, forward strand.
AAAAAAAATACACAGGTAATAAAATAAGATAACTACTATACTAATTTTGTTCTGTTTATTACTGTGTCGTCAAATGAAATCAAAAATATTACAAACACAAAAAAAAAAAAAACTATAATTTTAGTCATTCTGATCTCAGTATATTTTATTTTTGTATAGAATGCATGGAATGATAATAAAAAAAAAAGAAGACAGAAAAAGATAACAAAAAAAAAAAGAAACCTTTTTAGAAAAGAAGAAGACGTACGAAAGAAAAACCTACAAAAATAAATCAATTTAATGAATTAAAGCCACAAAATAATAATAATAATAATCAAATGCGAATCACATTTTTTTTCATATCTCCCACAACGCCGATGATTATGTTTATTTTTTAACAATGCTGGAAGATTTAGGTAAGTAAAATCAACTATGAGCTAATTAAATTTTCTGTTTTTTTTTTCTACAAAATAATAATTTTATTATAATTTATAGTCAACCAAGGGACGTATAAGAAATCCGATAAACTCAAAATTTTTTTTTCACTGTATAATTGTATATAATAATGATTTATTCATCAATATATTATCGCTACAGCAATGATCGATAACAAATGTAATTATATATTTTACACAATTGAACCAATAATAGGATAATAATAATAATGATAATAATAAAGCTTTAATATAATAAATATAATTAACAGGTAACATACATGTAAGTAAAAATAATTAGGATAGGGTAGATCAATAGTTACCGCTTCTATTTAATCATCAACAATCGATACATTTTTCTTCATTTTTTTTTTCATAATATTCTTTCAATTTTTGACATTATTGAGAAGAAACTAAAAAAAAAAAAAAAAAACAAACAACTGAAAGATAAGCGGCCACTCTATGTTATATAAATTTAAAATACAGGCTGTAGATACTTAATAATTTGATTTATAATCTTGTATCGATTATAATGTGGATATCGATCAGTCAGTAATTGAGTCAGAATTTTTCAACAAACTCTTTTTCATCAAATTATACAGTAACTTTATCAGTATTACTGTATTAAATAAGTTAAGTAACGCTGCCAAAATTTACACAGGAAATATTTCAGTACTGCAATTTTGACAACTGTACAATATTCGACCAATTATTGTACATCAGAATAATTAGAAACGATATTTGTAATTTCGTTGCCACAATTCTGGTTCGGAAATTTATCATTAATTACACAGTCATCAAAGTTCTCAGTCTGTCGATGCTTTCAACAGGTACACAATACTCGTGAGAATTTTTTTCAGTTTTTTTTTTTCTTTCGTTCGTTCTTCTTTATCCTAAATGAACGAATAGTTTGAATAAATAAAAATAACGCCTAATATTAATGTTGTGTCGCAGTTAGCTACGCAAGATTTTTTTCGTTCTAATTATGCTGCGTGGTAGAAAAATGTTTTTTCTTTGTTTGAATGCTTTACATGCCTCAGCCAAAGCTATATAGATATATAGGTAATTAATATTTGTAAATATTTAATTAAATATCAATTCATAAAGCACAATGATCTAAGCCAGTAGACATTATTCATGTTTTTTTTTTTTTTACTGGCTAATTAACATAATTTATACACGATTTCACAGGCTTCGATACTCTAGGCGTAGAAAAAACATCATTCAACGTCGATATGCAACGAGGTTTAATGTCATTAGGATATCGTAGCGACTCGCCGAGTACAGAAAACGGTAAATACTGTATAAAAATTCAACAGGTAGATGTAAATAATCCAATAATCAATATTAAACTATACAATATAAAACGTAGTTAATGCTCGAACTAACATTTCTATGATCTATTCATACGACATGTTGAGTTCGAGAGATGGGAAGTGATAGTTTGATCCAATGTAATCGGCGCATCGTTACGATCGATCTATATATTAATACAAAAACCTATTTACTAACTAACCAGGCTTGCAAAAAGCAGAAAAATTATCAACTCATTATATCTATATACTCTTTACATTGATCCCCCAAATAATTTATCGCAATAATTTCAGCACTCATAAATTTATCACTTTGAGACAGAGTCATATTCCGTCTCAACCTTGTCCGAAAAAAAAGAACTTTAAATAGTGGAAGTGAGTCTCCTATATTCTATATCACGAATAATAATAATAATGAAAAAAATCGTTTGAGCTACAGCTAAGTGCGTAAAATGGAGAACGGCGGCGGTCCAGCCTGCCTCATCATCAGTGCAAAATTGCTCAATCCCTCCTCGCTAGAATTTTGGGCGTTTTGATTATTCTGCGAGTTGCTGGAACCGCCTTTATTCCTGGTACCGGTGTGACTCTGGAGGTGTTTTTTCAGGTGATCTTTCCTGTAAAATGCTTTACCACATTCTGTACAGATTTGATTCTTGCTTCCCGAGTGGATAATCATGTGTCTTGCCAGGTGCTCGTTGCGCTTAAACGCCTTACAGCACATGGAGCATTGGTAAGGTCTGTCCTTGTTGTGACCCTGCTTGTGCCGGTCGAGGTGCTCCTTGCGTTTCAGACTTGCTCCGCATATATCACAGATGTGGGGACGCTGTCTGTGCTCCTCAAGGTGCTCGTGCAGCGCCTCCCGGTTCTCAAAACGATACGCGCACTCTGGACAGTGGTAGACCAACATGCCTGTGGAAAAAATACAATAATCAGTATTCCGAGCGAAGAAACAATGTCCGCGATTAAAATTCACCGTTTATACGCTGCGGCTCGACCTCAAATTCCAACTTTGGTCTAACGTCCTGAAAATTTTGAGACGAATTGTTGCTGTTGTCCTCGTATTTGAACACGTACGGGAGTCCAAGGGTGCTGGAACACCTCGCCAAGTATTCCGAAGTCAGTCTGAAGTCGATTTGCAGCGGATCAGTCATAGTTGCGGCGTCAACTTTGTCGATCGTCTGGGTTGCCGATGACTGTTGGGAGTTTTGATTGCTCCTTTGGCACAGTTCCTTGTTCCCGCAGTTATTTTCGTTCCTATTCTCATCCGTCTGCTGAATACTTCCGGTTCCAACGCCAACTTGGGACTGGGCACTACCTCCGTACGCGTAGCCGGTCATGTTTCCTCCTTGGTGAGACTGAATACTCGACAAATATTTCACGCTGCGAGGGACGTACGACATTTTTAGATGCATCTAAATTCCCGCCAAGATAATCTGTCAACTGGACAACAGAAAAATGTTAACCAAGGTATTGATCAATCCTGGATGGTAACATTTTACCACCGTTTCAAGCATCTGACGTTATCATAATGGCGATGAAATGCTACAATGCAGGATATTGGCGTGTGGGATGTTCATCGTCAATGTCAATGATCTTAAAAAGTGATAGAGAACCAATTGAGGAGATAAATTGAGCTGTTTATTCGAATAATGACTGTCATCTTGGTGTCTCGCACTGTTTTTGATACAACAATGTTCAAATTGAACATGTTTCTTCCAATTCTCCCACGTAATAACTTACTGGTCTTCGTTAAAAAAAAAAAAAAAAAAAAAAATGCAACATGTAATTTATACTGGTGAGATTATTAGTATCATTCAACGATTGTTTATTTTGTTGTTTCTTTTGAGTGGGAATGCATTTGTTGCTAATACCTAAACAGTGAATAAATGCATAGAGTTGAGATCGTATATAGAAATAATGAAAGTAACAAAGTAAAGCAATGAAGAACCTCTGCCAAGGACATAATATAGAGATAAGTTCGATCTTGTTTTGTTTTGTTTTTCAGTCGGGGTGTTGATGCACAACAACGGAACAGACACAGAACTCGCTGCATCGATCTACGTATGTATGCGAAATAAAGAAACAACGAAAACTGGTATTTCTGGATTTCGATTATGCACTCATGTATGTAAGTAGAGAAGAGAGTGAGGCGCGTCCTCATTAGATAGCCTTAATACGTGTGCGTGTAATTTACCAATCATTATTTATTGAGCAGGTCAAGATTGCACTCGCACTTAGGCTACGTTCTAAATGAAAGACAGAAAAAAGTAATCGAGAATAAAAAATAACTGAAAGAACGATGTAAATAATACAACGTACGGATTAGATTGTTACGATAACCACCAAAATACACCGAAACCCATCGACCAGGTGATCGTGGGGGTTATTTACCAGACGCTTTTCTACTTACCGTTTACTTTACGCATTATTGTGTGACCCGGGATCTCGGCACTACCACCTACGACCACTCGCCATTGTGTATTTGTTTTGTATCGCACGCGGCCATCTTTATACCCATCAGCTGTGGCTAACCGTGATTTTTTTATTTTTTTTGTCCACTCGACGGATTATGAATGAGAATAATATTGAAGAGAGTTTACGAGTTTGTCATAAAATGACATTTCTTTATTTCGCTCTTTTTTTTACTGTCATTTCATACAGAGATTCAAAATCAAATTCTATACCTTCGGTTCTATCAGCGTACTTAATATTTCGCGGTAAATTACGCTGCAGCCGCAGTCGCGGTCATTACATGAATTCAAATTTTGAATTTGTCGGCGTTCCTCACGTCTCATTCGTTTACTTATCGATACACTGATGTCGATTCTAGGTAAACTCCGTAGGATAAATATCCTCAAATATTAGAATATCGGAGCATTGCGACAACGAATGTACTGACAAATGATAATTGTATTGACGACACACTCCGTGTGATTTCGTGGATGGTCTTCATGCGGACTCCTGGATATAGGCAACTGATATCACATTAATTGTTGCTGGACAAAAAGCAGAATGCGTGATTGGTCACCAACTATCAGTGTCATCTCAGTTGCATATATCCAGGAGTTGAGACCATCCACTAAATCACACGGTATGTATGATCATCGAGTTAAACCTTTATCAAATATATAAAATACTAGCTCACAATAGCGCGCTTCGCGCGCTTCTGAAGCCAACTTTCAGATCGTTATTACAGCGCTTTTTTTTCATTCTGCTGACCTTTTTCAAATCTTTACTAACTACTTCTGATTTAAGGGGTTACATGGCGCGACCGATCTAACGTTACAGTTTTAGACGATTATCTTCACTTCAGATGCTAACTATTGATAAACCTCAGAACTATAGGGGGCATTCCATGCCAAATCGACCTGGGTTTGACCCTTGACCTCTCGGATTTGGGGTCCGCGATTCTTTATACGATTCTTCTCACTTTGAAAGGGAATGATTTTTTTTTTTTTTCGCCACGAGACGTATTGTCTACAATTTTTGAAAATGGTCATATTGATCGATTAATTCAAAAATCTGAAAAAATTCTGAAAAATCGTCTGTCAGATATCAACATTTTTGAGTCTAGAGCCGAAGTGGGGACATTTTTCCTTCTCGATGTTTTCAAGCTTTTCCTGTTTATTTTTTTTTTAATAGCAGCGGGAGTTATTTCACTATAAATGGTTGCTGAAACATTTTCCCATGTCACACTGATTGATTTGGATTGTTCAAAAAATTTTCAGATTTTTCGAAAAAAAAAAAAATAATAATAATAATAATAATAATAATAATAATAAAATAAAAAATATTGAAAAAAATCTGAAATTTTTGTGAACAATCCAAATCAATCAGTGTGACATGGGAAAATGTTTCAGCAACCATTTATAGTGAAATAACTCCCGCTGCTATTAAAAAACATAATAATAAACAGGAAAAGCTTGAAAACATCGAGAAGGAAAAATGTCCCCACTTCGGCTCTAGGCTCAAAAATTTTGATATCTGACAGACGATTTTTCTGATTTTTTTCAGATTTTTAAATTATGTCGACCAATATGACCATTTTCAAAAATTGTAGACAATACGTCTCGTGGCGAAAAAAAAATATATAAAAAAAATACTGAGTCCCTTTCAAAGTGAGAAGAATCGTATAAAGAATCGCGGACCAAATCCGAGAGGTCAAGGGTCAAACCCAGGTCGATTTGGCATGGAATGCTCCATAGACAAATGCATTACTAAATACGTTCGCTGTTCACCTCAACGCGACACATCTCTAGATCTCGCATCATCTGCCATTCAATCCCAATTCTTTTATATTGTCTTTATAGCTCTGAATTAATTCTATATTGACTTTCAGGTAATTTTTGAACTGATCCGCTTACTTGTAAGTAATTATTTTTCTGTGCACTTAAAACTTTGACCTTTTTATACGTTTTAAAAAGTTCACGAGAATTCTGTTTTTTGCTGTAAAACTACGATTCCTGATTACTTTCGCTATCAGGAACGCAGGCAGATTGTTCTATATTTTATTTTTAACTATTTATCAATTTCAAGTCAGTTTCCAAATTCTAACCGATAATCTTCACATCCCGATTTTCAACCGTACGTTAAGAAAAGTCGAGCGAAAATAATGTGTTGGCAACCTTTCGGAATCAGAGCTAATATTTTTTCTTCACTGTGGCCATCAGATAACCACTGGTTCCGATTTTGATATTCATAGTCTTCAATTTTTTCTTGCGATCTCTGTACTGGTCCGTTTGGTGACTGATAGGAGCATAGTCGAAAGCGAATGAACGGTGGCGTTTATCAGGAATAGGAGCTGCGATTTTTCTAGAATTTTACCATCTCGTAATCGTAGTCTCCATCCCTGTCTTTTCTGAATTATTGTGAATTTTCAAAGGACCATTGAACTGACCTGCCTGCTCTCACCTGAGTCGTGCACGGCAAAGATATGGCTGGAGAACGAGAAACCTGTCAGGATTCTTATGTTCATTTTTGAATCTTTTAGCCCTACTGAAAATGTTGATGTGATAAATCATATAATGTTATCAGCGGAATCATCTCGTCATTTATCATATGATTTATCTTGTGAATTTGACCAAATATGTGAAAAATCGTATAATAATTCATGTATGCATGACTCATCGGATATATTATAAAACAAATTACGTGATGAACTATATGATTTACCATACGATTTTCCATACATCATATCTGCTGATGCGTGCCTGTACGATTTATCATGTGATTTTTTATACATTCATCTGAAATCACAAGGTAAATCATATGATGAATGACATGATGATTTCGCTCATAACATTAGGGTAATTCCGGGAGAGATGAACCACTTAAGGGAAATGATTTTTTAACTAATTACGTATTTGATAAAAAAAAATTTCTCTTTCACGAAGTTACTGTATGAAGCCTTGGTAATAGTTAAGCACAAAAACTTAATTTTTTTTTCATCTTAATCCTGTTGAAAAACACGATTTCCGAACATACTTTTGTCGGCCATCTCACCCTAGGGGTATGGGTGAGATGCCCCGGGGGGTGTGGGTGAGATGCCCAACGCGGAAAAGATGATCTGCTCAAGTAATTGAACATTCTATAAATGGAAAATTGTTTCATTGACGCTCGAATCGACGTGCCTTGGCTTTTGCGCCACGCTTTTTGAATTCTCACACATTCAATCGTCTAATATTGTACATATACGGACTTTCTTCATTTTTTTTCTATTCTGACACAGTGCTCAAGACAATCACTTGAATTGATCCTCTCTAGACCAATTCCACCGTTTGTAGACTCAGGCGAATGGGCACCTAAGCTAAAAATCCAGTGTTTTTCAATTGTTTATATATCTGGGGCATCTCTCCCGATTGGGGGTGAGATGGCCTTTTTGCAGTTAATTCCGTTCCCGTGTGTATTTTGGAGCCAATTTTGATGGTACATAAACTTCAACTATTTACAAGAATGTACCCATGCTCTTAGTCCACTTTGCACATTGATAAATAGTTGGGCATTATGCATGAATAATAGCCAAAGTTACAGCAGCTAAAAGATTTCAAGTTCTGATCAGTTAAGGCCAATTATCGTGAAAACGAATTCATTTTTTCGTGCGTTTTTGCATTCCTTCTGTTATTTTGGATACAAACAACAATTGAAAAAATCAGTGCCACTACATGACCAATAGTTTATCAAATATCGAATTTCGGCCATCTCTCCCAGTGGTTCATCTCTCCCGGAATTACCCTATATGATTTATCACATCAACATTTTCAGTAGTGAGGTACTTTAAAAAGGGAAAAAGTTTTGTTTTTTGATAGAGTCACTACAGACATTCACTTTTTCTTTTAATGTCAACCTGATGATAAAAGTTTCCGAAAAATCGTACTGTATATTCCTGAGCATCACCAACGATGATTTGCAGCAGTCGCATGGCGAAATTTATGGTTCAGAAGCATTATAGTACCTATGTGGGGCTGTCCACGTCAATTCACCTAGCCTCCAGACCGCAACATTTTTTATTTGCTTCGTGATTTTGTCTGCAGTTGTCCTTGCTTTAAATCATTTTTCTGAATTTTTTCCAGATTTTTCGGACAAACCCTTTCTGATGAGTTATGATTATTTTACGACCGAAAAACGGACCATGTCGCAAAATCTGAAAAAATTCACAAAAATCGTATGATTAACGTAGAACAGTCTCCCGCTCGCGAGAATGTGGGCTGAATTTTTCTTATATTTTTTTCACTCGATCAAAACTTTTTTTGTCAAGAATACACTCAAACTACGACTTTTATCCACCCATAATTGTATCAATACTATTTTTGAACTGGAAGAATGAAAAAAAATTCAATTCAACTGGTCGGATACAAGGCATCAATTCGATAAAATATTCGCCTTGCCAAAAATCAGATATGGGTTGTTTCAGTGAGTGGTTAATCATTCCTGGGATCTAAACCCTGATCCAAAAATCTGAAAAAATTCAGAACAATGTTTTAGAGTAAGGGGACAACAACAGACAAAATCATGAAGCAAATAAAAATGTTGTGGTCTGGAGGCTAGGTGAATTAACGTAGACAGCCCCATATACAAGTGTGATAATAACTGTCAGCTGTCAGATCAAAACTTACATAACTATCGCCGTACCCGTTACTTACAGAAAATCTACGTTTGCATAAATTCTGCCACAAACGAACACAACACAAATTTTCCTCGATTAAGGTTATGTGAAGACTATTAAATTGTACCTCAAACATACCTTTCATCGAAATCAATTCAGCCGTTCAAAATGTTGACCTTTTGTTCGCCTCTTCAAAATTTTGCGATACAGGTTATCGCCAGCCATAGGAGCAAGTAGCACGAATTTAACCTTCATCGCGAGAAGTATTTTGCTTCTAACCGTGTCAATTAACTGATATGCAGTTTGTGACAGCGACTGCCGGCAGTCATATTTTTCGCGCGCCCCGAGCAGAATTTCCGGCGAACAGCTCCGAGCGGTGCGAAGTCAGATCCGAGCGGCGTCACCGCCGTCCAATCGGCATCGCCGAAAGGAGCTGACGGAAATGCGAGAACTGCGAGAACCAACGATTAGATGCGAGAAGCAGCGATAAATGCGATAAATAATCGTGACAACCAACTTTTTTATAAGGGAAATGTCGGGCAATTATAATAAAGAAGTTAAACACTAATCACGTGTTTTTTTCGTTTATTTTTATTCATGAATAGGTGAGATACGTGATGGGGAAAAATACAGAGAATAAGAAGAGGATCGATAATAGAAATTTGAAGAAACTTATTGAATTGGATCGCTTGCATAGCGATATTTCATTATTTATTTATTTGTTAAAATTTACAAATGTTACAACACGCCTAATTCTAATTGACCTAAGATACTTGTATAGGGGTGTCCCGAAAAACAAACGAAAAACGTACTTTTTGCAAAACGTGGATAACATCGGAACGCGTCGACTACACTCGACTAAAAAACGTATAAAAACGGATTCAAATCTTACCAATGATGAAAAATTGTTTATTATACCTACGTTTTTATTAAATCAAAAATCAATATATTTTTTTCGGCAGGGTGATCATCGAAATTCTTTTTTTTGTCGTTTTGCTAGATTTTGAAGGACTGAAACTTCGATAATTTGCTTTTGAAAAGCTTTAAAAAAATTTATTCGTCGCTGATCAGACGCAAAAAAACCCAATGGTCCCTATGAATTACTTCATCAATAATTATCTCGTGAAGTTTTCATTTTAAATACCAGTCAAGTATGAATTTTTGTAAATTGCAAATAAAAATCGCAATTACTTAAAGAAAAAAAGGGGTTTTCTGTTGAAAATTCACTCTTTTTTTCAACGTCAGCGGGGAATGGAGATTTTTTTTTAGCGAAACTGCATCTTCATTCTCGTACTTGCTATCAGAAATTCAAAGATCGTGTGTTCAAATTTTATCCACTTCTAGAAATATTCCGTTTTTCTTTTTCGAGTCATCCTGTCCAATCGATGAACGCGAGTTTACGAGTTCTCGATCTTTTTACCACCCTCTTCGTCTTTGGATTCCCCTTTTGTCTTATCATCCGCCAATGCGACGTCTCCCACCGGGCTTTTGAGGGTGAATAAAACTGGTATCCGAGACAGTACTTCGTTGTCTTTCTCCAAACACCTGATCCAAGATAACAGAGAATCTCTACTGGAAGTTCCTGTTGCACAGACTGCGTATATCGTCCCGTCCTCTTGCTCGTGTACCGTAGTCTCTGTAGCCACTGCTGAGGATCTCTCGCGTCCTGTTTTCCAAAAGGGAAATTTAATATCACTAACATCTGCAAAAAAAAACAAAAAACGGAAGACCAGAAGTGTAAAATATCCATAGATCATGACCAACAGTCTCTAGTCGCAAAATGGATATTCGGCGTCAGAATTCCTCACCGTCTTCATCGACCCGATCTGGTTCAGGTCTCTGGACCGGCTCCGCCCTCAGGATGAAATAATTGATGGCCAAATTCGTTAACCAGAGTCTAAACGGACCCTCGACGTAAACAGGAACCTTGGGAGGATGAATATTAAGAAGTTTCTGCTGCGCCGGGCTGATGCCAGAAACGATCCAAGTCTTGTCGATGGAATCCGGAACGTCTTTTGACTCAAAGACCGTAACTTGACTCTGAATATCTACGCTGGTGATTCTTTCTATAGCGAGCTTCGCCAGCTCCAGAGAATCGTCGGGGAGGATCTCAGGCAGCGGCCATGGACTCGCGTTTTTAAATTTAGGCATCCAGTACATCATCCTCCAGTACTTTCTGAGCGGGTATCCCTTCTTCCCGAATATATTGAGGAGTATAGTCTCAGTTTCCCAGTCAGGAATCACCCCGTTGTCCTCCATTTGTTCCAACAGGTCAATGGCGCACTGTTGCTGTTTGGGGTAGTGCATGAATTCCGCCTGCATGAGGTTCTGCGGTATGAATTTACCCTTGGGCAGTACGTTCAGGAGGCTCTTGTACACCGCCAGGTCCTTGCAGACGCCGAATTCCTCCATGTGTTTCATAGCTGCGTAGATAAACTCTACGTGACCACGTCTGTGGACGTCCCTGTTTACGTACATCCTTAGTACCTCTAAATAGGTCTCCTTCTTCTTGGTCTTTATTCTCGCGAACGCGTACAAGTCAATGTCCTTCGACATCGGCTTCTCATCTTTCTTCTCTCTCGCTCGACAGACTGCGCTGTGAGATATGCAGCGTGATAGGAACGATCGATGTCCATCTATCGTATGCGCTATTAAATTTCGACCTAATCCATGATACGATCGCAATAAAATACACGATTTTCTAACGATCGAAGTCATCTCGGTACGTTTATTTATGGATCATCAGAGAAACATGGTCAAAAATGTTTATTACAATTTTTAAGATGGGTCAACGGTCTATTTTTAAATTGCTCAATAATTGAAAGATTTGGAATAGATTCTACAAATACCTCAAACAATTCGCATTATTTTATCTCATAAACGTTTCACTCTTTTCCTAGTCGCCGGTGTGAACAGCTGAGTTTTCTAGGTTATGTCGTATATTGTAAAGTTAGGTTTGCTCCTTTGGAAACAGAAGCACGGACGCACGCAGTGTCTTATATCACCGATCTCTATTCTATACATTACCTACATTACTGAATCATGATCACAGCGCCCCCTATGACTGTGGGGGATACCGCGGATCAATTTCGGAATACGTTCCGAACACTGATCTTATAATAGAGATCAGTGGTTCCGAATCATTAGGATCGATATGATTGGACGCTGCGAAGTTGGACGTATAATTTCCAGCCAATGAGGTCTCGCCGCTACGCTGACCGCGAAGTGTATTGAGCGTGTCGCCGGCGAGTATACCGACCGGTTTCACCGGCATCTCGGCTGTTGGCTTCTGTCGTCGTCCATGTTTTTTTCGCTCTAACATAGATAAACTTTTTCGTTGTGTTGTATAAATCTTCAATTTTATATTTACTCCTGATTGAGTGATAGCAGAAGAAGCCAAATTCCACTCTCCACTTGGAAAACGAGACATAAGAATATTCGGTAAGTCATCATTCTGACAGAATCGATTACACTAACACGCAAACCTGACTCTCATCCCGGAATTTTGAGGTCACAAATTTTATAACACACTTCACGTCATAACCCGATAAAAAACCTCCACCGCCGTTTCGCAGCTTTCATTCATCCCCCGAAAGCGACCATCGACCCTTGACGCAATAATATGCGCATATATTGACGTATTTACGCAAACCGCTACACAGGCTACACCCCCTTTTTTATTCACCTTCTCGAGCAGGTTAAAACCGTTTTCTGTCATTCAGACACCTCAATGATCTACCGAACCCCTTCGAAAAGCCCCAAATGTTGATCTCTGTAATTTCCATCAGACGCTATGTCGTTCAATCGAGGACCGAACAAGAGAGACTCCTTCGGTAATCGCGGGTTTAATAGAAACCCGGGAAACTCTGGAGCCGGAGGAGTCAATCCTTGGGAAGGCGGAATGATGCCTGGACGCGGGATCCTCCCGACCCCCAACAACAATATCTCTCTGTCGTCCCAGCAAGCTCAGCTCGCGATAGCCAGCAATCTTCTTTCCAGTCTACTTCGTAGCCAACAAGAAGTTCAACCGCAGGTAATGCGGTGAAAATTATCATCCCTGCTTAAATTTAAAGCAGAACTGAATCGGAACGATCCGTGTCACTAGGTGCCTTCGTTGCTGAGTCTTGGTAATAACTTCGGAGGACCAGGCCCAAACTTTCGGGGTCAACAGCCGTTCGGACCGGGCCGATTCAACGATCGTCCGATGCGAAGACCGCAGCAGAATCGTAGGGCTGAACCCTACAAGGTATAAAAATTGTTTCGGAGCAAGCTTGAATATATTTTGTGCTACTCACACGTTGGAAACTATTCCTCAACGAAACGAGACGGGGATAAATTTTCAACGAAATTCTGTTGTTGTTGGTCTTGTTGCTGTTGTTGTTGTTCGGTTTTTTGTCTAAGAGTTATCAAAAGAAAAGACTGAATTTTATCTCTTCATCTGGCTCGCCAAGCTCGACAAGGGCTTGACGAAATATCGTTCCCAGTTAGTCGAGAGGATCGACCCGATTCATGGAAGTAATACGGAGAGAAGCTTGTTTTCTTTCTTTAAAAACAATATAGGTGGAATACAGCAAGCCTTTGCTTTTATCGTCCCACTTTATCATTAATTGACAACAAATTATCGGTAGTTTGATTTCCTTTACCTGTATCTCTGGATTTTCTTGATCAAAGAACGTCGTATTTCAACGTTTTTCTTTCTTATTATATCGAGCCACGTCGATTGATTAAAATTGGGCATGCATTTTCCTGCCCTAACGACAACCCTGACCTCCCCCTGCCCCTGCCCGCCCAGAAACCCACTTTCAAAATCTCTTCTCCTACTTCTTGTTTATAAGAATCGAATTCGATTCACGAACGAGACGAGAGAGAGAGAGAAAGATGAATCATTGAATTGCCTCAATTTTATGAGAAACAAAAAAAGAAATTTGTTATGATCGTTTGGTCGTTTTGACCTACATGACTAGATGGGCCCTCGAGCCCGAGACGGTACTGGTGGGCGGCGCGGCCCATCGCAACAATCTCGTGCAGCCCAGTCCGGCAATCAACGTATCAATGGAAACCAAAATCAGCATCGCAACGATAAATCTTCTAAACCAAATCCTGCTTCTAAAAATAATCAGACTACCGCCACTGTCAAAAAGGATCCACAGGATGTTAAGACTTCTGATATCGAAAAAGCTGATACATCTGATTTAAAAAGGTAAGCCAGCTGGTGATTGCCGATTAGCTTCTTCAGTCTTCAGAATTACCTGTATACGCACTTCTCTATTCATCTTATTCCGGTGTTTCTTCAGACATACAAAGCGAAAACGCAATTGCCAGAAAACCACGTCTATCGCCAAAACAGAAAACTAAACAAAATTATAAGAAACATCATTATTGCCTGAATTTGCTCTGTCTTCGTTATAATTCACGAATCTTCCCACGAAACGAAACTCGGATTATTCCAGCAATTTATACATCCTTAATTTCATGGATTTCTTCTTACAACCAGATACTTTCCTACCAAGATATATCTTGAATTATTTTTCAACCACCTTATTGAGCGCCGATTCAACAATTCGGATTCATCTTATTGTTGTTTTTGTTTAAATTCAATATTCCGAGAGTCGACGATCAACGATCATCTGCGATAACTATTAGCCACATTTTGTCGCTAGCGCAGCATTGTTCTTCCAATCGATTATATCACGCCCAAGGCTTTTCTATCAATGTAATTATGAATGAGAAGAATCACTTCGTAAATTCTTCATCGTCTACGTAATTTTCAGTTGCGTTTCGACTGGTTAAATTAAAAATTCCCAATTATTACTTAAAAAGATTCGGAAGAAAAATTTACGGTCAGTCGCACGGGACTCCGTGTTGTTCGAAGCTAATTTCTCCATCTTTAGAGTCAACTTATTTAGCCGCTTCTAACAGAACAAAAAAGGGAGAAACTGCCTCCTCTATTAGTTCAAATAACAAATAACAAACTATAGCAGAGAAAAATTCTAACACCGCATGAAATTATTGAACATGAATTTCGGAGTGGTAAAGGAAAAGGAGAGAATCCCTCGATATCCATAGTTTCACCTGCTGAACATCGTCTCGATGCTATTGAAATAAATTTTAGCTTAAATTTTAAAGATGATGGAAAAGTCAGCTGATAATTTCTCCAGAAAATGTTCGAGGTGTGTTAAGTTTGTTCGATCGTTAATTCCAACAGCGAAGATATTGAGGAGATTGAGAATAAGAAACGGGATTGGAAAGATGAGAAGAAAGAAGAAGTTACTCAAACTTCGAAATCCGATGATGCGATGGATACGTCAAAAGACGGAGATGCTCCGGCTTCAGAGAACGCAGCCGATCCTAAAGAGGCACCAAAGGACGGAGATACGTCGGCGGCCGCAACCGACAAAGACGGAAAAGCTACTGGCAAGAAGTCAGAAGCCCGTCACGCCGAAAGTCGCTACGCCAATGTCCCAATGAATCGAATGTTCTGCCATGTTTGCAACAAACATATGTGGGACGGATACGTGAGTGAAAAATCGTACCAACTAGCATCCCAGAAAATGAAGATCATCGTTGTAACAATTGAACCGATTATTACAGTCCTTTGAAAATCATCTTCGAGGACGTGCTCATCAACTGATGATGGATAAGCTGGATGAGTCTTACAAGCTGAAGGTCGATTTGATGAGACATGAGCTTCGTGTGGCGGAGGAACAGCGAGAACTGAGCTTGAATAATTCGAAACGACGAGGAAAGAAGGTAAAAAATTAGCCGACGATTTGAGATCGGATGACTTTATCAATTTTCTATTATCCTCCAGGTCGCCGTTGATCTGAACGTCAGGGAGTACTGCACGATGTGTGATCTGAACTTTTACGGAACATTGTCGCTTCATCGTAAGAGCGAAAAACATCAACAACTCAAGACTTTCCTGCATCCCCGTTGTTTAGAATGCTCAAAGGAGTTTCCGTCTCGTATCGAGTATGACGAGCACTGTCTCACACCTGTTCACATGAAGTCTCTTGTTCACGTAGAAGAGCAGCGAAAGAATAAGAAGAAAGGTAACAGGCAACACTTGCGCGGGACACGGTTTAAATTATTTGATACTAATTTTTGTCTTCCTTCATATCTACTCTCAGATAAGCTAGCGAAAGGAGAAGCCGAAGTTCGCACTGCTGAGGATGAAGAAAAGGAAGTTGCCAATACCGATGTTAAGGCCGAGAAGGAAGAAGTACTGACCGAAAGTACTCAATTCCTTACCGATTTTGTGGACGATATTACTGATCCCAAGTATAAAATACCAACGTTCAAACACTGCCGGACAAATCAGCTCTCGATCGGTAAAAAGCGTTTTTTTTCCTGTCATCTTCGTTCCTTTTCATGATTTTTATGCAACCCTTTGATCGTTGTTTGCAGGAAAATCGATGGTGAAGGAAGTGAGCGGATATCACTGTGAAAAATGCAGACGTTTCATGGTAACTCCTGAGGACATGGCTGCTCATCTGCGAGGAATAACTCACTACCGTAATTTCGTGCAGGAAGTAAAGTCCCAGATATCAAAATCAGAGAGCAATGCGGCTAAAAAACCGTCGGAAGAAGCAGAAGTATGCGAAACGGAAGTACGTGAAACCGAAATATGTGAAACAGGAATAGTTGATAATTTTTATTTGTCAAACATTCAGAATCTGCGAATATTTTATATTTTGTCTTTCAGGGGGACGTAAAAATCGAGAATGACAACGAAGAGTACGAGGGTAACTGGAAAAGGCGTAAAGTAGCTCATTCTGAAGACGAGGATGGTTCCGATACGAAAAAAACTCCAGATGCAGAAGCGGAAGCGGAAGCGGAAGCGGAAGCGGAAGCGGATGAAGATGCGACTGTTGATGCCGATGACACCGAATCTTCCGCATCTCCTGTAAAACCGGCTGACGGTGATAAAAAGTATGACCCGTTGGAGGCGGACGCGGAGAGCGAGGAAGAGGGAGAAAAGGGGGAAGAGAAGAAAACATCGGCAGAGAAGATGTGGCCTGATATGGACAACGATATCGATATAGAAATCGGTAACTTGTTGGAAGAGGATACCGGCGAGGAAAAGAAGCCGGTCCAAGAGGAAACAAAAACACCGCAAAAGGCAGTGAAAGAAGTTACCGTTAACGTTACCCCGACTCCGAAGCCTGCTAATCATAATCGTGGACGTGGTAATTATCGTTCTCGTGGTAACAGAGCGCGCAGATCACGTCGCTGAAAAAATATACACATGTATATACATTGAATATCGAAATGAAACGTGATGCAATTTAATTATTAACATTATTCACTTATGAGAAATGATTTCACTGGATAGCTACCCAAACGAAGAATGATCACGACAAGGATTTTAAACTGTAGAGTCTCGCCTAAAATTTGTATCATATTTGATTAATTGATTTCATAATGAAAACAAATAATCGTTTTAGTAGGTAAAAATTGTTTACGTACGTAAATAGATGAAATACCTTTGACAAACGTTTGTAAAAACTACAAATCACGTATTACCTGTCGGTTTGAATTGATTATCATGTTAAATTTCTTTTTTTTTTTTAATTAATAACTTGGAAGTCAATCATCGTTCGTACAAGTTGGACTACACACATGTATTCTGAAAATTCGTGATTTATTAGAATACCATATTATTAATTTAGGATTACTTTTAGACATATTGGAACGTGGAAGACCATCGATTATGATACAATTTTCAAGTTTTCAATCGATCTCAATGGCTGATATAGTTGAGTTTTACAGTCACGAATTATATTTCATATACAGGAAAATAAAACCGTGAATCGATAGTAATAGATTATTAATTACTCATCGTAACTAAAATTAAATTTTTGATTTCATCACGAGTTTGATGAATGATTCATTTTATTAATGAAAAAAAAAATCATGTATTGTTACTTTTATGTCTGATATCCAAAAAACTGTGGAAATAAACCAATTTGACGAACGTACTGGTTCACTTTTTCTATTCCTGCGTATGTTCGCTCCGTTATTGTACAAGTTTCTTGTTTACATGAGTAGATACAGAATATAATCCAAATTATTGATTAATCTAGAGAATATAATATAAAAAATAACGGCGTAATCTTTCGAATTATGTAAGAAAGTCTTGAACGTTAAGCATAATTTATCAACACCTGATTGATTGAAAATTCGTTTTTTCAGAGTGCTATCTATCCTGAGTAACAGAAGAAGTAAATAGAGATTCCAAACAGCATTTTCATCGGAGTACTTTTGACATTGTTTATTGAAAATTACAAATACAAATAATTATTGAACTGAGAGAATTATTGATATCCTATTACGAATCCATAACAAGATGAGTTGATAAAAATTCATCAACCGAATCTGTATCCCATTTGTGAATATCAAGAACGTCTTCGGTCTTTCCATCTGCGTCGAGCAACTTGATAATCGGATCCAATCCACGGACGTATTTTATTTGAAGATTCTTGAACTTGCCGGGTCGATCGCTCTTGATAAATGCTATAAAGAGGAAAACGATGAAAATACATATTTTAATACAGTTAAAGCACGAATGATATAAAATTTTTGTGAATAATCGACAATCTAGACTCTGATGAGTTCAACAATCATCCTAACAAGACAGACGAGGGTCTAGAGAGGATTTTTTATCCTCTAGCCTTAGGCACACACAATTCCTGAAGAAGGCAACTAGATTTCGGAATGAATACCTTGAATTTGGGGATAGGCTCCGAATTTGCAGGTACAAACTTCGAGTATGGCTTTGGGATATCGTTTGAGGCTTGAACCGTCATCGTCATCTTTCAAGCAGCACTCCTTGCACTTTTCGCTGAAACGAAATGAAATAAGGGTAAAAATTAATCTCTAATATTTATTCACGTAGTACGACGAGGTTGATTTCAACTCACTATCCATCCACGATATTGAATTGATTGAATTTCTCGCAAGTGGAGCATAACAAGTTAGCTTTGTTGAATCCCAACGTCTTGCAATCTTCCGGAGTAAATTCTGACCCGACGATGTTCACCTGAATTATAAAAACAAAAGAATATGCAATTATTTACCGAGTTTTAAGATCGTTGTACGGACGGATCGATCAGCGAGTGCCACATCGTCCGTCTATATTGTAGGTTATGAAAAAACATGATAAATACACAGACAGAAAAAGCAGACTATTAAAACTTACCACCGAGATGAGAAAAACTGATGTAATTATCGCCGAGAGATTCATTTCGTATTTTAGTAATCTGTGACTAGAGGAGGATAAATAACACTGTGTTTACGACATACCTACATACCTATAATCCAGAAATCTAGCGACGATATAAAAGTTTAACCAACTGGCAAAACTGCTGTCTGCTTTATCGGATAGCCGGTAATTGCGGATTGGCTGTGTTTCCCCGATTTTATCCGATATAGTCACGTACTCCAACAAACGACGATCGTATAGTCACGTGATCACGGCTATCGCCAGAAAGGTGCACCTTTTCAGCCTCATTTGTTTTCGTTCTTGGGGCAGAGTAGAGGCGGTAGAGCACTGATATATATCAGTGCGGTAGAGGCACGGAGTAATAATATGGAGGGCCAGCTTGCCCACGATCGACTGTCATTTGTCATCCCCATTCGCGGCCGCTCGGTAATAGTTCGGCCGGCCGCCACTGCACTGCGTTGCGAGCGGAGTGGCTTCAAGTTTTGAACGAAAAGCTATGGGATTCAATGGCGAATACACGTGGCGTGATATTTAATCAGCTTATAAAAGTGTTTTATCGTGCTTTAGCACGATTTCGAAAGTCATCAAGTCTTCTCATACATCAGAGACAACTTTGTGATAATATATGCTGTATTCTATATACCTATACGATATAATCGTAGCCGAACGACAGCGTATTTCTCTGTCTATTACTTTTACTACATTTTGCTGGAATTTGTGTCATTTACTACATTTTGCTGGAATTTATGTCAATCATTATTATTAATGTACTGATAATTTTCTGATGTTTAATTGTATATTTCAAGATACCTAAATGATTTCGCCTAGTTCTCCCTAATTTCTTTGATATTTCTTGCTTATTCTGAAGATTAATACTTCTGACCGAATCCATTTCAAATCGGGCAGGCTGGAAATCGTGATGTCACGGAATTTTTGCAAATTGAATTATGTTGTTGTTTGACGAAAAAAAAGCGACCGGTATTTTTTTGTTTTGAAAAACTATTTGAACATCGCGAATTTCTGTTTTATTGCGATCTATCGAGTGAAACCCTGGATCCCGAGCGTAGTTGTAGCCTAGAATTTAAGTTATTATTATTCAGTCACGTTTTCTTCATTCTTTAATGACTAGTCTTCTTCCGATAAATTATAAATTTTGCAATTATTATAAATTTTTAGTATCGTCCCGGTAGACTCAGCGGAGTTTGACCGTTTTCCGATTTACTTTAGTCTGACTTGTTAATCTGATAATAGAGTATTATAATTTTATTTATATCGAGTAAAGTCACATTGTTACCATATGTCAAACTATTGTTAACTTTTTTTTCAGATTGAGATTCTGGAACGTGTGGCACCTGAAATCCTGATATATGTATATATATATATAGATTTGAGTCGTATTTCAGCACAACTCATTCTCTTTTCGAGACTATTTATGACAACCAGAGACTACTTTCTTTCTTTCTACGGAAAACACGTTACATTACCAGAACGGCAGGTTGGAACGGAACAATACGGCATTTTCGAACTCTCGGTCACTAATTGTTGCTAATGAACTGATCTCATTATTCGCTAAGAATGCAGTGGATCAAGGATAGGGATTGTTGAACAAATTAGTAGTGAAAGAAAGAAGATTTTAATTGTTTGTAGCATTTATTTCGGGTACAGAAGTATTCAAAACGTAGGTGGAACCTATGAAAGTACACCTGCATGTTTGACAGCAGTTTTATAACCACTGCTTTGGGAATCTAGAAATCAAACATCTGAAAACAATACAAGAATATATCAGCGTGCTCCCATTGTTTGCATTCAACGTAAGTAATAGAATTTACACGATTACATCGATTAATATAGTTCAAAAGCGTCAAACGCGCCTACTACCGCCATGTATAACCCATGAATCTTACAGCCACTCCGACGAAAGCGCTGTCTGCCGGCCAGACGGAGAGTTATGCCGTTCGGCCCCGGATTGGAGTCAAGCGCAGTAGCGCCGCTGGCCCTCCATATTATTACTCCGTGGTAGAGGCTTTGTCAAGATGCGATTCAAGCGCCTCTTGCGGTATAAGCTAGAGATGGGCGATGTTTCCCGATTAATCGAAACCATCGCTTTTTTTTTTTAAATAATCGATTATTTAGGTCGATGTTTTTGCGGGCCGATTCATCGATGTTCGATGTTTTTTATCGAACATCGGCGAAAAACATCGGTTGAAGAAAAATGACAAAAAATCAAAAAAATACTTCACTTTTGAACACTCTTTATATACCACACATATGAAAATCACCACTTTTCATCTATCAGTGGATATTAATATTTTGCTAGTTGAATTTTAATGTGAACTTTGTTTATTCAATTCTACTTTATCGACTGTAATTCATATTTTTCGGTTTATGTGATATTACTATACTTCCAGTAAATCTGATTTGGATATTCTCATCATCACAAAGATTAGATAAAGTAACATTTCAAATATTGTTTTCGAACTTAAAAGAACTAAAAAATATTCAATCATAAAAAAATAATCGATGCTTCGATTGTTTTTTCAAACATTAATTTTATAAATCTCTGTTTTTTAAACACCGATTATTTATTAATCAATTTTTAAGCCCGCATAATGATCTTACGCGTGATCTGATTCGTCTACGTAGGAAATTCCCCTTTTTTTCGTAAGAGGCGCTTAAATCGCATTTTGACGATCCTTCTACTTTACCTCAAAATTGGGGACGTGTTTTACCGCAGAGTAGTATCTCCTTATTACTTATACTCCGTGCTCAGAGTACATGAAATCCTTATTCGAACGTATGTAGTTAAAGATGATAAATGATATTCAAATTTTGCCGCTTGCCGGAATTCTACGGTTCTCGGCTGTTCACAGCGCCCCCTATAACGTGTCTCTTTCTACATACTCCACAGTTCACGCTCATATTATCACAGTGCGCAACGGTCCCACCGCGCGTCGCGCGATGCATTGTGGGATTTGAGCGAAGCGCCTATCGCGTCTGTCTGTTGGTTCTGTTATGGTTGTGTGAAGTGGTTTATGTGGTGTAATTTCTACGGCATTTTTTTGTGTCATTTCAAATTGAAACGGTCATTCGATACGATATTCACCGAACAAATAACGCTTCGGGAGCGATCAACGATAGCAAACAAGCCCGCATCTTTAAATCGAGTATCTTTCAAATACCCGTTAATAAAATCTCCACTTATAAATTATCACAATGAAGACCGATGGTGCCGCTAAAGTTTCTGCCGCCAAAACCGCAACCTCAGAGGTTAGTTTCTCTCGGATCACATTTTCGTCGTATTGTACATCGTTTAGCTGTAATAATAGGTGAATTTGTCACCGATACAGTAGAATCTTAATTCCGTTGAACTTTCCTACCGAAATATAATTTTTTTTTTGTTTTCATTCGATGTTGATAAAAATTCCGGAATACAGAAACGCGAATAAAATACTTATTCAATTTCTGTTTCCTATGAATAGGATACAAAGGTAAGGAAATCCTTACATGATTTGCAGCATGCTGCAAGTGACAAAGAGAACTTAGTCGGCGCCGGGAGAACCCTGAGATCCACAGTCTCTGCCAAAGAGCTTATCAAGAAGTGAGTAGCGCTCCGACTATCTGAATTTCACCGATTCGCAATGTTTGATAGATAAAATGAATTCATTGACAATTTTTCATTCTTCGTTCAGACGTTGAGTCGCCCCATTTTTTTTTCTCTGGCTATTTTAGTCCCGTGTTTATTCATACAAGTGTACGTTTTTCCCCGACGACAGTGAAATGTCTGAAAAGACTGCAAAGATCGACGCGATAAAGCGAAAAAAAGTTAACCACAAGGGGATACAGACTACGGAGGAAAAGATTCAAATAGCCACCGAAGATCTCACCTCTGAAGGTAGCTACAATTGTTATTTTTACTGTGACAAACCCTCAAGTCTCCTGTTTTCTTTGTCTAAAGCTGAAACTCGTTTTGCCATATTTCCAGCCGGACCGAGCGAAAACTACTGGCAAGTTCTTGCCGAACGTCGACGGGTCGCTCTCGAGGATTCATTGGAGGAAAATCGCGTGTTGACCGAACGCATATCGAAATTGGAAGAAGAAAACCGTGTCTGCAAAGAAATGCTGGATGAGACTAGAACCCTGGTCGAAGTATTGCAGGTGAGATAAATGATCGGAATCGAATAAACGGTGTATTTCAATACATTTTGTTGATCGATTTTCAGGAAATGATGGGAGAAGACGGCAACGGGATTAACAACTCGTTGGATGACAGTGCCCTGTGAATTCCGCCTTGATCATTGCATAAAGGAATCTTTGGTTCGCAAAGGATTCATTATTTTCATTCAATAGCTCAAAATATCGTTAAAACATATTCACTTTTATTCAAAGACTCGAGTAAATTACCAGTGTTTCTATAGTTAGATAAGTCTACGTTCTATTGTTCAAGTTTCAATGTCCCGAATACGATAATAATGAATCGTTAATTTTTTAAATTACACAAAGCTGAAGCGAAGAGAAGAGAAACATGGAAACAAAGCGGGAATTTAGCAGCTAACGCGTGTACAAATATTCCAACTGTTCTTTTTTTATTTGTTGATTAAGATGAATTAAAAAAAAAGGTTTATTCTGAAGCGTTGGTTTTTCTAGTGTAACGTTGATATCGACTAATTGGAATTGTTGATTCCAAGATACTCTTAAATTTCTCAACGCTTCATAGTAATTATTAGGATAGAAATTTTATGATGAGCGTTTAATGACAAACTTTCTGATGAATTAATCAGATTCAAATGATTTTTTTCTGTTATTCACTGATCTGTAGAATTGGAAATCTTTTTCCGTAATTTCAAGTATTCTAAGTAACCCGGTATCCTCAGTTCGTATAAAATAGATAATTTGAGACTGCCCGTAAAAATAAATATAGAATAATGATAAATGATGATAAAATAATATATCGTATGTATTTTTGTACCTCGGATAAACTACCATTACCCTATTAATAATAAATATAAATATCGTGACGTCAGTGTTCATCAAATGTTCATTGCTGATACGCGTAGAGTAAATCAAAAATCAAATATGAATTACATTGATCTAACGATCTCGTGAGAAATTTATAATATAGTCAAGATATTTGGTATTTTCACCTTCGGGTTAACATAGTAAATATAGTATGTAGCTATAATAATAATAATGTAATGTAAATTCTAATATGAAATAAAATTATTGTTAAACAGGATTTGAAGTCTTCTAAAGACATATTTGAAATACAAAAAAAAATATCAAACTTTCTCTGTTCATCACAATTAAATTCTTCTTATCCTGAGAAATAATTTCGAGTAAATTATTATTCAATGAACTAGACTATGAAATATTATATTTTCCTTGAAAATGATCGACTGTCCATCATAATCATTGATTACAAGCATCATCGTATGGGATTATCGTGTCATAATCGAACAACTTACAGTGCAATAATATACCCAATAGTTGCAATTACCTAATTAGCGAAATGAAATATCATCCAGATTAACACAATCTATTTCCATACACAGGATCAGGACAAGATTGACCATTAACTAATCCGGGATTTAAACGATCGGCGAGCAAACATTTCACCGTAGAAATATTTTCGAGTCTTCAATAGTCCCAAGATGTTATCATGTAGTGGATCGATTTTCTGTCAGGTAGGTAAATTATGCTCATAATTTGTTCGAAGACAAAATCAAATGCGAATGTTAATAATAACAAGAATGATAATGACTTGTAAATGTACAAATGTATATTATGATATCTTGATAGTACAGAACAGCAGTAGTAGTGGAAGAAGTAAAAGTAAAAGTAGAAGTAGTAGTAAATAAGAGATTGCCCGGAATAAAAAATTATAAACGTTCGTTCTAAACCTGCAGCATATACAGATTTTGTTTTTCTCTGTTTGTTTATAGTATATATTATACGTAATCACCATCCGTTAATTATTATAATACTATTGCACTTGTTATATTATTATTATTTAATCACAAAATATATATATATATATACGATATATTCGAATGATAATACACATTATTTATGAAGATAAGTAACAAAATGTTTATAACAAAACAACGAATCGTTAGAATAATAATAATAATCAATCCTCATCTTTGAAGCGACGGTAGATGGACTGAACGTAAGTAAAAACACACTTCCAGTCCGGTTTTTGCATTATCACCATATCCTCGACGTCCAACAGTGGAGCGATCCCTGCAACTTCACTGAAAATAGAAACAGACATTATTGTACTTATTATTCATTTAATTTTTTATTCTCACTTTCAGTATATGAAACAAGCGTCGATCTTTTCTTTTCTTTCATAACACATAAAAATGTAACTTACTCGGCTTTGGTGAAAGCCAGATCGAAATTCTTCCTGCGTTGCTCTTTGCGGAGACTATGGTAATCAAAAGCGTCAGGTCTGAAATGATGGAGGAGTGCACAGAATGCTAATCCATTGTTCCAGCTCGTTGAGAAGTTGTCAATTTGAACGTTCTAAAATATATTTTAAAAATCCACATATCAAACCACCTACGTTAATAGAAATTGTAGACTCAGCAGTGACGCCTGGCGGCTGACGTATAAAGTAGGCTGCGCGTTTCGAACTGCGCATCAAAGTTGCGATATAAAGACTTTATACCGCATAATTGACAATCATTCATCATTACCTCATATTCCTTGGTCTTGGCGCGACACCATGCCAGAAGTCTCTCCTTTATTAGGGCAGCATTATTTTGAACCACGGGATCAGTGAACTTGAACTGAAATTCCTTCCCAGGTGATTTAGGATTGCTGAATTTGAATTATGATTCATTGTTATACAATCAACGATAAAAAATTTAATATAATTATAGTTCCAGGATTCATTTTTTGTGTACCTTGGTGAACGAGGAGCACTATTCTGCCGATCAAGTTGACGAAACTTGGCAAATGGCGAAATGGGCTTCGCGGGTGCTGAAAAATTATCCAACTCTCTCATTGACCAGTTTACTTTTATACATGATAATTATTTTGAGGATTTAGATTATAGCGGGATGACTTCTTTTTTTCTATAAGACATGCGATTATATCCACGCTTTGATACAACTATCGATTATCGACTTATCACATTTCGTCACAATTTTATGACTAGTCAAAAAATTGATTTCACTTATGTGATAAACTATTTTACTATATTTCGCACAATTGGCCATTGAAGCGTGACTATGAATTTGTTTCACCGAGAATTATGCACAAAAGAAATTACTTCAGGTCTTGTGAGTTGTACAAATTTATTGATGATTATCCAGTTGTTTTTCAGTTAATCTGAAACTACGCAGGAGATGATACTTTTTTTTTAGTATCATGCATAAATTACGTTCAAATCATTATGACAATTATTGTCTTGTCACACTGTAATTTTTGTCGACTACTAAATTACTAATTGAACAACAAAAGACGGAACAAAAACAAAGAGAAAACAATTAAAAAATATCACACTAAACTGTCTAATTTACAACAAAACTTATTTATAAAAATTTGTAAAAATAATTAACGATTTACAAACCAACAAGGGATTCTGTGTATAGCGGATTTTGGGTTTTGTTGTAGGGTATATTATTCGTGAAAAAAACAAAATTAATTAATATTACATGTAATCAAAATTATGCACACATCAGTGGTCGTGCACGTAGACAGTTGTTGATATCAATATATTTTGTGTTTCATTTTCTTTTTTTTTTTTTTGATTGCAAATGCCTGATGTGTGCTGTGTAGTGCGTGTTTCGAAGATGGGCTGGCAAAACCAAGCTTTCAATAACAATTTGAGTATTTTTTTTCATTTTTTTGAACCCCTGTACAAATCGTCCAATAATTTGATCGAGTATTATGGCAATTTAGGGACCTTGGGGATTATAATTGTGGGCATCAGATTTTTTTTTCTCCAAAGATAATGGAATAATAAAATTGTTGTAATTTGAATCTGGGTGATAACAAGATTAAGGAATGGGTGAATTTGAAATGTAGTGTCGTATGAAACTATGAATTGTAACTCTGTTAAACGATTGGACAATTAAACTACAGTTAATGTGAAAATAAAAAGAAATCTCGCAAGGCAGTAAGAAAATCGTAACGGACATAATTATATGTAAATATAATGGTGAACGCGTTGAATCGTAAAAACAAAATCACACAATTGTTAATATTGTCTATTCTATTTGTTTAATTTTAACATACTATAGTATAATGTGAACTATGAAATCCAGTTTTGATTTAAAAGAATCGCTTTTGATAGTAAATGTAATAGTACTAAAAAAAAACTCACTGCTTATCAGGGCTGCCTCAAATATAACAACGTCCATCTATCCCAGGGCTTCGGAAACACACATCAGACACGACATACAAAACTGCGTTTGGCTATCACAGCTTCTAAATTCTTGCAGACTCAGTTTTAGTTCTTGCGTAAACGTACTAATTATTAAAACGAATTATGCTTATTAAAGACTAGTTATCCATTAATAACGATTATCGGCTCTAGTTGCTTCCATGAACAAGCTATCGAACGCTTTTTCGACGTCGGTATTATCATCGAGGAGTTTATCATCGTATAAATGCGGCATCGTGCGACTCCTCGAAAGTCCGGTTGTAGTAGTTTGATTTTTCTTCGATGAAAAATGCCGTTTGCTCTTAGAATCTCGTTTACTGCTGCTGTTCGTCGATTCCGAACTAGGTACGTTAGTTGGACTGTGGAAGTATCTCTGTATTTTTTCCTCCATTCGTTTCATGTTATCATTCGTCGACGAAGCTTCGTACTGTTTCGACATCCTCAACGATGCCGGTGACTTTGGTTTCGGCGGTTTGAGGAGAGGATTAGCCGCGGGGGCCTGAGGTACCTGAAGATTACCTCTGCTCAAAGCGAGCTGATGCCACGATTCAGATTTCGACAAAACTATCGATCTGGATTGCCGATTGGCACAACTCATCAAATACTCGTCGCTCGAATCGCACATGTTCGTCGAACTGTTTATCACCTTTGAATTGTTGTCTTCGAACTTCGGTTTCATTGTCTTCGACGGTGTCACGACGTTTATCTTCGGAGCCGGAAAATCTTTCGGTTTGCTGTTAAACTTCGGTATACTCAACGGCCTGAATCTCTGTCTCTGATTGGACTGTATCGGTTGACTTTTCTCTTCGAATATGCTGATCTTCTCGAGCGTGTTATTGCACTCGATCACTGGTTCCTCGCTTTGTTTCGGTGGTGAACCGACTTTGTTGTTATAAGGAAAGGAGAACGACGGACTGGTCGGCGATCTTTCCTCGCCCTTGAACTTATCGTAGTACGAAGACCTCCGGTCCGCATCGGCCGACGATTTACCTTCGAACTTGAACTTCTCGAGCGACCTTCTGCGCACTTCCTTATTATTCGGGTTACCATCGTTCTGCAATTTCTGTATTATCTGTTGCTGCAGAATATTGTGTCTCTGTATCTCATCGAAAGCGTCCGCCGACTCGTCCCTCAGTTCCTTTTCCGGCTCAAATGTCTTGGCTACCGGTTTGCTATGACCGTAGCTACCGTAGCTGGTGCTTTGAGTATGTGGCTTATCGTTCGTCGTGATGGGATACGCGGATATGTTCATGTTGTACAATTTCGGATTTGGGAAGGTGATCTCTGTGAGGTCCGGCTCGGAGCTTTCCGGGGTCGTGGCAACGGTAGCGATCGCGCATTGGTACCGCGTGACGATCCCTTCGGAGCTGATATCCTGGTTCTGAATGTTCTCATCCTCCAGGAGCAGGTCTTTCTGGCGATACAGGTCGTCGTTTAAGGGTGGTTGCCCCAACTCTGGAGTATACAGCTGTATTTCCTTATCGGAATTACTCTCTTCCAGTGGGAATGGGGCGGGAATAGATTCCTTGACGTTATATTGAACCGTTTGGTTCTGGAGATGTGGTCTGTCGTCGTAGGAACCGCTGTAACGCTGAAGTCGTTCATTTTGAAGAGAACTCGAAGGATTAGTGTTGTAATAGTTGGTCTCCTGGTAGTTACTCGGTGCAGGGTCATTCTTCGTTTGGTAACTCTGATAAGGAGCATAATTCGAGTCCTGTTTATAAACGACCGCGGGGTCCTTGACAATACCAGGGTTTACCTGACCGGAAAATTGATCCGAACTCCCGTCGTACGGCGCATGATAATTTTCCACGCGAGGCTGCTTTACAATATCCTTGACACGGTTTTCATGGGTCGAAACATTCCGAAGCTGATTGATAGGGTCGCTGATCGGTTGGTGGGAGTATCTTTCACGATCTTCAGAGGCGTCGAACGACTTTGGAAAAGTGCTAGTGGCGTAGTTCGGCTCGGGTAAAGTCTTCTTAACGTAAACAGGATTGGCTTGATGAGAAACATACTGGATAGCTTCGTTCGTCTTAACCGGGTATCGATTCGCACCGGTATCGTAAGAGGCGGGGTAATTCTGCGGAGGATTGTTGGCCACGTTCACCTTCACATCCTGCGGAACGAAGTTCGTCCGATTGGGAACATTGCTGGAGTACATTTGCTGCGGTTTGTATTCGTTCTTATCAATTTTTGCGTTATTATATTCCTGCGTCGTCCTCTTATTCTGATCGTTGTTCGGCACGAAGTTCTGCTTATTCTGCATCGAATGAGGCACATATTTCGCCTCCATCGGAGGTGCGGGTTTTATGTAATGTGACGTCAAGGGCTGCGGGACCCTGGCCGTTTCCTTGTTGTCCTTGATCTTCAGCGCCTCGTTGACGTACCTGTTGACTTTCGGCTTGGTCTCGTAGTTATTCTCGTTCGCTATCTTCTGCAGCATGAACGAGTGCGACGAAGTTCTAGCTGGCACCTCGGTTTTCTTCGGTTGAACAAAGCCGTACAATTTTTCGGGATAAGAATTAGAGTTCTGGTATTGAGTGTAGGCGTTCTGTTCGTCATTCGATGGCATATCGTCCGTTCTTATCTTCGTCGTATTCGCGGAATACCCCGAGTACGGATACTGAGTCTTCGTCTTCGGGGACACATCGTCGTTCGCGTTCGCGTTAACGATCAATTTGGAAGATATGACGTTCCGGCTTCCCGGAAGATAGGATCGTATCGTGTTGTCCTGCTTGGAGTCGCTCTTGTTGGAATCGTTCGGTTTGTAGGCAGGATTGTAGGTAAAGCTTCCGTGCTGATTCAACTTCCCAGGCTTGTGTTCGCCGTTTCCGTACTGCGTCGCGTCGCTGACCTTGTTGAACTTGTTCTTGTTCTGAGCAACGATCGACGGAGGTGTCGAATTCTCTTGATTGAAGATTTTCACCTTTGCTTGCAACGAGTTCCCGCCTTTGGGCAGATACCCGGACTTGAAAATGGACGCGTTCTCGTTAGTCTTCGACGGTTTTTCGATCTTCTGGAACGGAGATGTCGGGGCATGCGTGAAACCTCCCTGTTTCTGCTTTGGCGGAGCGGCGTAAGGGAGTCTCAACGACCCCACAACGACCCCGTCCGATTCTCCGCCATCTGAATTAGCCCCGCTCTGCGATCTCCTCGAGGAGTCCGACTGGGGCTTGAGGCTCTCTTCGGTTCCGATGATGATCGACGTCGGTTTATCGAAGGTGGTTTTTATGTTTGAAAATCTGCTGTTCCAGTTCTTATCGATGTTAGCCGGTTGTCTGTAGTTGAAAGACTTGAACGGAAGATTGCTGTTGCTTGGTGCAGCGTCGTTGTTCTTGTTTATCAGCGCCAAGAACTTTCTATCGTTATCAGTTTTCGGCTTAAATGCTGGTATAATGTTGGCGTTGGAGTTTAGACTCTTGTCCCCAATGTCGATGGGTCGTCTAAGAGCGTTTGCCTGATTCTGCCCAAAGTTCTCAGCCTGCAGTTTGAGGTAGTTTGGTATATCGATGGTGTTCGCCCTCTTGATCTTCGACTTTTTGGCATTGAATTTATTGTACTTGGAGGAAATCGGCTGCTGATAGAACGACGGTATCGATTGCTGCCCGTAGTCTTCATCGGCATTGAAATTCTCCTCTTTGTACGGAATTTCGACGCGGTTCAAGGCCCCGGAATTGTCTTCCAACGGTGGCGGGGGATGGTAATAGGCATCGTTGTAAAACTCTTTGTTCTTGCTGTAGTACGTTTGCTGTTGATTGATCGCGTCCTTGACGTGCTTGTCTCTGACTTGGTCGAACGTCTTCAAATCCGGCGGTGGCTGCTGCTGGATCGCCTGCTGCGTTACCGCAGCTTTTGTAAAATTGCTAATATCAGCCGGTTTCAGATCCTGCACCAGAGGTTCGATCGGTTTTATGTCCGAATCCACGACTGTTGTACCGAGGTTTTTTTCATCCAGCAATCTTCTCGCGTGGGCAATCTCCTCGGCAGACACACCGATGGTGTGTCTGTTGGCCCTTGACCTCCGCCTCTGATTGGCTTGCGCGGTTTTGGCGGTCGACGTTTCTTGTTTACCGTCGAGTTCTTCGGGTACTTTTAACTTCGATAGGAGATTGGATATGAGTCGTAGCAAATGCAATTTGTTTGTCGAGTCAAGCGTCGAGTTACACTTGGTCAGGGTGTTGACGTCCACGCGTTTCAAAGTGTCTTGCAGACGTGACAACGCGGTCTGGATATCCGACAGCAGGAGGTCCTCCAAGAACTTTAAATCCAACGACTTCGTACTCTGGTCATCGTTACTGCTCTGCTCTATCGAATGGCAGAGCCCCGAGGCCCACATCCGGAGATCTTCTTCCGAATCGATTCCAGAATCTTCGAGCGGTTGAGGATCCTCGCTGCTCTGACTCGAGCAGGATAACTCAAGGGCGGAGCGTAGTCGCTCTACTAATACAGGCAACAAATTGCACTCACCCGGTTTCGTCGTTTGATCGGAGGTCGATGACGGCTTCACCGTCGGTTTAGCCACTTCTACTTCTTTTGGTTTATCCTCGGGTTCTTTTTCTTTGGCTGACGGTGTTTCTGTTTCCTCTAATTTTTCTTCTACAACAATTGTCAAATATTTTCAATTGAGTGAACTGATGAATATTTCCAATCACAAGAATCGCTCGACTGACCTGGTTCGGATGGTTTTGATTCAGCAGGAGTCTTCAGCTCTTCCTTTTCGGCATCATTTTCAACCTCCGTCTTCGGAGCATCGGCATCGACCGAAGTTTCCTTTTCCTCGTTGTCGGGTACTGAATTACTCGCTGTAATTTCAAGAGTACAAACATCGATAAATACGGTTGCTAATTATCGTTATTATCATTATCATTTTGACTATCATGAACTGAAATTATGTTATCGTCATACCTTCAGTTTCCGACATCTTACCTCGCTAATGGGGACGCCTAAAACAGAAAGAAAGAAAAATCATTCCCGTAATAATTACAGCGATTAGTGGTAGAAATGGTTTCATTATTATTTCGCGAATCTGTTGTACGTGTACTTCGTGTCGTCATATTCGTTAAACACGTACGAGTTGATAACGCACGTTGTGAAATCGCCCGCATTGTGGTTTCACGTGTTGATTAAGAGAGATTTGCGCAATACTTGAATTAATTAAAATACCAGACATCAGATCAGACTTAACTTTTAATTGCGGTCTTTCTTTCTTTCTTTTCTTTATCCACTTATGTAACAAATTGAACAAATAAAAGTTAACAACGTTATAGAACGTATGGAATAAACCGCCAAGACCTTATAATAATCGTCGCACCAAAAACCTCCGGTCTAAATACGAAAAATTAACACTGCTAATTTTAGTCGCTGTTGCCACTCGAATCTCTGTATTATTTTCAGTGAATATGGGTCTCTAATTCACTTCCAAACACCGTCGACTGTCATCAGCGCGTGGCTCAGGTATGACAGGACTTGTATCAGCCATGGCGTACCGCAAGGAATGCTTGCTTGACGTTCTTGCAGATAAAGAAAAAAAACTTTACGGATATGATTTGAACCACGAAGGATGCGCCGTTAGAAGGAGAACAGTTTTTTCTCTTCAAAAGACACGGAGTCTACTCAATGATCTAGTTAAACAATTTATTTTTTTTTTCAATTGATATTTTAGTAGCTATTATGTATTTTCGGGACGAATGGATGCTGCCGCTTTGTTCGTCCGACACTCTTTAAGAAGATGTATTTAAATAAGCGACGTTACGTTGGCAACTTGCTATTTTACACGAAAATAGCTTTGACCTGTTTTAAGTAAACAGCAAATTCTTGCTAATTTCACATTCAACAGATTTTCAACATACTATAGGTAGTACACCATAAAAGTTTCGGTCAAGCTTATTGAATCCCCTCCCCCTCCCCCCATTCCACTTCACCTGTGATAATTTCTTATCTGAAATATACAAAACGTGTGTATATAACGTCTGACTAACTTGTATCATGTTTCACACGGATCTGGTTTCCCAACGAGCCACAAGCTGTTACGTTATTATTCGAGCCACCGAATTATAGTCATCGAACAATTTTTATTTTCATTTTTTGCTTGTACCCAATTCCAAAAATTACACTCGAGAAGATTTCCGATCAACGTCTGGCTACGTGCAATGCCATCAATATGAATTCCAAACGTCAGTTAACGTCCCTGCGATTATAATTGGGATAATAATTCACAGTTTTTATTGTCCGCCTTGGAAGTCAGCTGAGAAGAAAAAAACGCATAGAAAATTAACGTTCGCAATCAGACTGAAGATTGAAAGAAAAAGGTATAAAATAAAATTGATGAAAGATGAACGATGTTTTGGCACTTTTGGACTCTTGATTGGCAGAGCGTGTAAAAACGACTCGAGATTAATCGAGTGTCTCTGCAGTAGCGTTTGGCAATGTTGAGCAACTAATAATGAATAAATTCTCTAAAGTTATGTAGGTCCGATTTTTCTGAAGACGTACATACACGACACACGAGTCAATGTCTCGTCAAGTTACGACATTTACATAATGAACTACACGTGTGGTTGACATCCTACGATCCACCGATTGTGAATGAGGAGTGGGTACAGGCGGTGTACTTTTGTTCGCAGGACTAAGTGTTGAATTTTGACAAATATACAGTGGCTAACAAAAGGATTTTTCATTGAGGGGTTTACATTCAAGCTCGTAAAGCATTCGCGAAAAAGGAGCCAAGAGAGGCTCGTAAATCAGCTGCTACTGCATAATTCGAGTGATAAAAAATATACAAAGCAATTGAGATATGTAATTTTTGCGGAGTTGGTGCTTCGACGATCTGTTAAGATAAATATTCGAGAATATCCGACGATAAGCATGCGAGCATGTAAGCGCAAGAAAGGGCTGGAGGAGCTCGTATGTGTGCGCCTTGATCGCTGCACCCGGGACTACCGCGCTCCTACCCGCGAGGCCGAAAGTCTATAAATAATTTCATACAATATACGCGTATACTCGCTATACCAAACGAACGCCAGCCTCCGACGGTTTTTACTCAATATTGTTAATTTTTTCTTCAAACCGTTTTTAACGTGCTCAAAAACGAGCGTTTTAGAGCCTATCCGTCGCATTCACCTTGACTCCGACTCCGAGAATAGAAATCTTGGAAAAAGTGTCATCCCCGTATCAGGGATTGCCGAAAACTGTTTTTCCCTAAAAATGTGGCTAACGAACCTTAAGGTCTCTGTCTCTGTCTTGCTTCCTTGTTTCCGTTGAGCCGAATGCCAAAGCGTGGTACGAGGTTCCCTAATAATGCAATGCGTCATCGTGACACTGGCCGAACAAAGCTATACACCGAGAGCTATGGATCAGGATGACAAGAGTTTATTCAGCATCACAAGATGCCTCTCTTTGTCGTTACTCGCACACAGATTTGCAAAGTTGGGAAACCCCCGGACCCGAGTCTTTATGCTCTTAGACCACGTCTTTCTGGTTATAGCTACTCCGGGGTGGATTTAGAACGGACCAACCGCAGACGCTGGGGCGATCACCGAACGGGAATTTTGAACATCGCCAATAACCAGAGACCCGGACCGATTTTTCAAAAGCTTAACCAAAACTCACGAAAAACTCACCATGGACATTCGGATATGTATTTCTACACGCAGTGCTACCTGCTCCGAACAAGGTCACGAATAGATCGATAAGATCGAACTAGGCGAGTGAATTCATATCACCGCGGGCTGACACGCGATAGGCACTTGGAGAAAAGGCAAAAGCAACGTTCATCGCTAATCAGGCCTGAGCAAGAATCGGAGGGATCCGATCTCACGAGGTGCTGCATGATGAAAAACATGGTAGCCACTGGTCAGGGAAAACCGCGGTAAAGTCATTGAAAAGTCAGGAAATCCGAAAAATGGTCAGGGTAAAGTCAGAAGTCAAGACAGAATAAAAGATCCCCAGCGATTTTTCCATCTTCCTCGCGCGGAAATCTTAGTCAATGGAAGTGTTCTCAAAAATCGTTTTCTCTCACCATTGATTCAGAGATTGATTCTTCCGAATATCGGTCAGGGAAAAGTGAGGGATTCTTTTTGAATCTTTATAGTTGATAGCCGCCTTGAAATGCGAATTTTTATCTTCAACTACGTACCGGATTGATGAACTTTGGGATGATAGAACGAACAGCATTCTTTCTACCAATGATATTCGTATATCGATACAGAGTTGTTGTTTTTTTTTAAATTAAACTTCAACTTTATATTGCGTTCGTCTCGAGTGTGCTTTTTCCGGCAAACGTTTCTGAGATACTGACTGAAGACATAGTAAGCGAGGAATCGTATCCAGCAGTACTTACAAGTAGATACATTCATTTACCGTAAATAGACCGCGAGGTTCTTTGAACGTGGCGTCTAGCGGAGGCAAACTTACCCCGCGACGACGATCTTGAAGAAGCCAAAATTTTAGTGTATAAGTGTCTTTGAAACTGCGTTTAAATTCTCGGTAAACGTCGATCAAAAATCGCGTATCCCCCCCGGGGGTATTTTTAAACTGTGACGTCACACGATGAAGAAGAAGAAGAAGAAGAAGAAAAAAAAAATTGATTCGTAGACACAAAAAAAAATTAAAAAAAAAAAGAAGCGAACGTCTATTAAAAAAACTTACGTAAATTTATCGACGCGCGTAGTGCACACAGGTTTTAGAACAACTGCGTTGATTTAGAAAATGGTTATTATATATTTGCGCTCGCGGAAACACTTTATAATTATTGAAGAGCACTGGGGCGTGGAGGAGCAGCGCGGAAGAGGATAGCGTGTGTCGAATACGAGCCAGACCGCCCTGACTCCAAATGTGGTGGTCAGCAACCAAGAGTGCCGGACACACGAACACACGGACGCCGCGGGGCTTGTACAATCATAGAAAAAAAAGGCACTCTTTACAATAAAACGTCTCACATATTCGCCGATACTAATTTCTTATCCATTAACCATATCGTACAGCGAACCACCCTCCCATTCGCAAACTCGTACCGGTACGCCGCGCGATGACTGGGCGGTCAGTCGATCTTCCCTTTTATGGAATTGACCGTCAAAGTTACACCGATTTCCGGTTCTTGTGAGAGGATGAGATTTAACGCGAAGTCGCATCGAAAACTATTTGACGTTATGAAAACGATTTTATTGATAAATTATCGTTAGGTTTACCTTCGAGGGTTGGTAGGCAGTGGTAAGGTAGGTGGTAGTGGTGGTGATGGTGGTGGTTTTTGGGCCGATGAGTTGAGGCGACTGCGCGTCAGGTCGGCTCGCGAGTCTCGCGGTACCCGCTGCTGAAGTATGGCATCACGCTTCCGGATTTAGATCTCTCGAAATAGCAGAGTTATTGCTGTTACCTCAAAGACTTCATGTACACCTCAATTTTAACGCGAATCGGGTGAATCGATTCGAATCGACCTAATCGATTCTCAAAATTACCCGATTTAATCCTATTATAGACGCGAAATTACCCCCCTCCTGCCCCCCATTTTTTCTTCAATATTTCGATTCAAACTTTGTTCAATCTCCCGCCAAACCCACCTGCTACGATTCACACCACTTCTTAATATCTTCTCCCAAAGTCTCTATAGAAGGAAAAAATTTACTATCTAAGATGAAAGCCTTCAGCTATTGATTCAATTTTGTGCTATTTTGCGTTATTTTAATTATTTTTGTTGGCACAATCTGTGCACCAGATGATATTAGTTTTTTGCTATACGGAGTTTGCGGCGATTGTCAGTTCTGAGTCAGTAGTTTGATTTAGATTTATTTCGCAGTGTCCCGCGATCCTCGAGTTGCGGTTCTATGTGTGAGTTGAATCGTATTTGATTTTCAATTGAACCACTGCAGGAGTTTACGTCAGGTGTAAAGGATGAAGGTAATTTAAATTCTACAGCATCTGCTGCAACCGCGTCGTTTTCTTGTAACGGTACCAAACGAACTGCGGTCGCAGAGAATTATCGGAGCTTCATCATCCACTTTCCGGTGACAAAAAACTAGAAGATGAAATTCCAACGTTTAGTCGCGACCCTTCATCGGAAATAAACTGAAATGAAGAAGATGAACTCGTATCAACAATTCATGACAAGCTCTAGTAATCATTCGGACTAGCATGAACTGTTTTTTCACTGTCTGTAATGATTTCCGGGTCCCGATTATCGCACCATGTGCACCGGAGCCGAAATATATTCCGCTATCCTATTTTCTTTTATTTCTGTTTTCAAAGCGAGGAAATGACCTCCGAGAGCGTAATATAATCATATATCTACTAACGCGATGCGGTGCTAATTACCCGAGTCATATCCACTGCGTTCCTCATTACCGACGATGTCCCCCACCTGGAGTCTCCCTTCTCCGACTTGTGGAGGCCACTTTCAAATCGAAACCTGTTAACCCACTTTGCGCCAGTCTTTGTGCCACTTTTGTGCTCACCTGATGATCATTCGGTGATAGAAGTTTGACACAGGTGGATTACAGGCGAATGTGCATAAGGAGTTTGATCGAACGTTAGAAAAAAAAGACACAAGAGAGGAATTTGTTGGAACGAGAAATGACGTAACTGGAGAACAGCGGCAACGAACTCTGGATCCTTTAGAACCGGCAACGAGCTGCTCTTAACTCTAATCACGTAGATAATAATCACGATTAAATGATTCGACGTGACGCATCGCGCGTAATTTTATCCGCACCGTAATAACCGCCTCATCAGGAGTGTTTCTAGTCTGAACAAGTAGAGCGGAAATTTCTTCATGCTTTTGTAAACCGCAGCGTTTTAAATCCGGTAAGAATTATCAAGTATCTCTATATTCGATTTAACGATCACGTACCGATCTGCGAGGAGCGAGATCCGGTATAGTTGCTATCCAGTGTGACCTGAACCGGATACGAGATCCTGCGTGATGATAATCTAGACTTCTGGAGATTTATGAACCCTGAGACAATCATTTTCAGCTCTCTCTCTCTACGATTATTTTGAGACAGAGTATGACGCATTTCGGTCAAGTCGTGTGACATTTCGAGAATTATTTAAACGTCAGATTCATCAGGGGTATCCGGTTTTATGTATCCATTAAATTGACGTGCCAATAAATGGCCATGGCTACAGCATCCTGGTCGCTGACGGAAAGCCAATATTGCTTTTCTTAAAAGACTAATTGCTTTTCTTATTTTTGTCGGTTGAGAAAGGCCTCCATCCGTCAAATACTTTGACGATTTCGAGAAATTCTATCTACCTACTGATTATCGAAAGCATTTCTGACTTGTCACACCGTTATTTCAGAAGTAGAAATGAGGGGTTGGTTCGACGCTTTTCGTAACGACGGTGGACCGACGTTGTACAGTTACAGCAATCGGACCCCAGTCAGTGGAGATGTGCCTCTGATAACGATCTTCGTGATCTTTTGCACGATATTCACAGCCTTCGTCATCATATTCCCGGGAATTCGGAAAGAGGTGAGAACCTGAATGTCACAAAAGCTTGACGTTCAGTGTATTCTTCTCTTGGATTTATTTTGAGTGCCCTCGTGGTTGACTGAGAATATAAATTCGGTTCTATTAATAGTCGATATACTTACCATAATCCTGATCCCACTACAATTCCACTTGTTATTATTAAACAGAGGCTAACAACATTCCTAACCGTCACCCTGAGTCTTTTTGTTGGAACAACGATCCAAGGTTTGTATAATGAAAAGTCATCGTTACTACAAGCTCAATTTACAACTATTTTGCAACATCATCATCGTTAAATTATATTTCAGTTGCTCAATACGGCTCTACCTGGC
Source organism: Euura lappo (assembly GCA_018257835.1). NCBI lineage: Eukaryota > Metazoa > Arthropoda > Insecta > Hymenoptera > Tenthredinidae > Euura > Euura lappo. Next base: position 474,508 of record JAEUYN010000705.1, read on the forward strand.
ATACCGCCTCAACCTCCATCGTCAGCGCGTACAGCGCTTTCTCAAAGGAAAAAATGACCGCTGAAATCGGCGGGTACATAGGCCTCATGCACATAAACATCACATTCTCAGGTGAAAAAAATTGCGGAACTGAGGGGATTCGTTTATTTTATTAACGAACACGAAATTTCAAGACCATCCGTTTTTTGCTAGGAGGTGAACATCAGGACGACATAGAATTCAACGAACGATTTTGGTGGCGTAGTCCGACCGAAATGTCGTCATATTTCAAAGAAGCTCTTTACCGAGGGGCTCCATTCCCGATATTATCAGTTGCGGAATATTTCAGTCTTCGTCAAGAGGGTTTTTCGTGGGGTAGCAGATACCGAGAGGCCGGATACTACTCTTCCATAATGTTGTGGTAATACTTTGATTGGCACCGATTAATCTCAATCTGGAGATCCTTTGCTGCACATGCAATGCAGGTATTCGAATGTTGACGTGCATGACGAAAATCTCTAATCGTCAGCAGCATTCCTTCGTGACGCGTGTGTAATGTGCATACATATGTACGAACAAAGGAAAAGTTGAACACACCGCGTATTGTTGACCTCTCTTTCTCTATTCTCATCCTCAAGGACTTCCTTCGCTTCTTGGACGATGATGAACTTGCTTCTGATGGTTGTTCCTCGGTACGGAGCCTACAGCATGGTCTGCACGGGAATTTTCATGCTTCTAACGAACCTGACTTACTGGTCTCTCTTACCTTGCGAACCTCTAGTCGCACACATCGACGGCTCGATCCTCATATTCAATCTGGGATGGAATTATTGGCTGGTGTTAGTCGCGGGTAAGTGTTGACAATTTACGGTAGACCCTTAGGCTAGTCTTTATCTGCCTCGTAATCGCGGGAAATTTTAGCCTCATAGATAGTCGATTCAAAAATTTTCTCGCAGTTCGGAGACGCGAGGCGGTAAAACTTCTTGGCCAAGAGCCATTTTCGAAAACGAAGCTACGCAGACAGCTGGGGAAAAAATATCAATCACGCGAGATGAAATATAAATAATCGAAAACGACTTTTCGCTATTGATCAATGAGAAACCTGAGTCGAATTTTGTTTTAGCGACTAATTGCAATTAAATTCGGATATCGTATCATCAGTCATCATCTGAGATTTGAAAAATCGTTTCAACAGGAGTTGGATGTTTGTTCGCTGGTCTTGTAATCACTGCCATTGATCTGATATTTCCTCATCAATTTTCAACGATACTGGAAGTCGACTACGACACTCCGTACGATCGTCACGTGATCATAGAGGAGAGTTTTGACACTCGAAACACCAGGAGAAGATTGCCAAAAATAGAGGATGCCTTCGGAGAGCGTATAATGAGGTGAGTTACACGATACAAAGAAAAATCATGGAAGCTGGTTCTATATATGATTCGCGATTTACTCCTGAACATTTTTCAGACAGCTTTCCCAAAAGCTGGGCAACGACAAGGACGATACTAAAGGTGTGATAAACCAGGCATACGTCGGAAACGAACAACCGGAATTCGCTCATCCCATGGACGAAGATCAGGGAAAAAACCAGAACTGGTCTTACCCGTTTCCACCGTCTCCACGTAGGACCATAAACTGACGAGAATAGCTGGTTTATCATCGATAATCTATGTGTATTATGATCGAATTAATTGTATATCTTCAAACAGTATTAAAACTGATTTTACACAATAGATCGTTGCCTACTTTGAGCTTTTTCTTTTTCTTCTATTCTCTGAACTCATCATGATGATTTTTTGGCAATTATGAATGGGAAGCAGTGAATACTTATAGAATGAGGTTTTTTTTTTATTATTAATTGTAATAACTTATTACTGACCTAAAAGAATATTATATGGATACCAAGAAGGTGAATACAATCGAACAATTTACATGGTATATAATACAAATTACTTTTCTCACATTCTTATAATATATACTCGAACTGATTCGCCGATAGGAGAAGATTCGACTAATTTCGAGTACTGCAAACTGTTCGTAGAGTTGTAAACTGCAGCGACGTATCGTTTATCTCAGAATTCGAATTAAGTTCACTATAGTTTACACCTACGCATCTGCTGATCCGTTTTTCGTAACTATATATATGAGATTCGGTTTTATATTTACACTCGGTTCGAATCTAGCTTAAAAACTCCGACGTTAGTGGTCCGCCTGGGATTGACTGACTCGATGATCACCGTGAATTTGAATTTCAATCAAATTATTACACTAGCCAAAATTTTCAAAGTGGTGAATGAAGTAGGGAAGACGTCTGCCCTTGTTGACCTCGTCGCAGCCGAGCATGACACTCTTCGTCAGAGGTCGAGGACCGCAGCTAAATACGCCAATTTTGCTAACCTGGATGAGAAAAGGGAAAATATATATACAATCTTGATTTTTGTTTCTGATTAATTTGTTGGCAAGGGACCAGACGCACCCGAGTATGTCTGTGTGCAATTGAAATTGATAGACCAGAGAGCGAAAGCGATCCGTGATGTATGGGACGTAGGAAACGGTGTTCTTATTCGGTTTGAGGCGAAGTGAAACGTCTAAATCGATGCCAGATTTTAATAACATCGTAACAAAGTTTCTAAACTCGAGCCAAGTCTTATTTTTGTACAAATGTTAACATTCAACGTGATGCGTCTACGCCCTAGAACGCATCATGCACACACATGCGGATGATTTTTATTTCAGGATTTCACATATACTCTGATAGTTATTTTCGATTTCCTTGTATCACGATAAAACGGGAAAACTGACCTTCGCTGAAAATCTCATCGCATACTAAATTTCTTGAAACTATCACAAATTCTTTAGTCTCATGCAGTTTTGACGTCAAGGCTGACGACGATACGAGTTGAGCAAGTTCTTTGATGTCTGTTTTATGATGTCGAAGGAAATCTTCGCCCTTCAAGGACGGACAGGCCAGAGCGAAAGACGACTTAAACCGGATAAGAAAATGTTTCCGAAGGCTATTCGATCCAATACTCACATAGCTGTGCTTTTTCTGTACAAATTTAAGGAACGAGGTCATATCCGGTCTCCCGAAATGATTGATCGCCTTCAGACCAGTGAATATGCTCGTTTTCGATAACCTCTGGAAGTGGTTCTCGCAGATGTACTGGAATTAAGACAAATTCAATAGCCCAATGTCCGGAAAGCCATCGAATACAAAATTCAAGTTCTAAAACTCACGAGCATGGTTGTTCGTAGATCGAACTTGTGAAAAAATTGTGTTATAAATATATGTATTTCTAGAACATTGGTAACATCCTTCCTCTCAACGTCTCTGAGAACGTCGATGAACCATTCGAAATGTTTGTGAGAAGGGCATATCCAGAGGAAGTAGACCTGGAAGAATAACGATAATGATTAGCCATCGAAACGATGACGGAAGAGCGAAGAAACTGACCTTTTTACACGCAACACCCGAATATCTGTTGGTAGAAGTCCCGAAGACGAGGTCATTCAGCATCGAGGCGTACGGAGTGACCCCGATACCGCCACCGACCATCACAGCGACTTCGAATTTGTACCAGTCCTGATTGCCCCCACCGAAAGGTCCCTCGATTCTTATCTTCGGATGCTCTTCCTCCGGGTAAAAGTTGCAGGGGTCGAAGTAGTTCCTGAGTTTCCACGTCCAAGGACCCTGAGCCTTGATGTGACAGGACAAGAAATTTTCGTGCGGTGCCGAGGTCAGGGTGAACGAGTGGAACTCGTTCGTTCTGAACGACGTACAGGACAGACGAACCCACTGACCGGACAGATACTTCAAATTCGGTGGACGATAGAATTTTATCTTTATCACGTCCGAAGGGAGCAGTTCGGTCTCGATTATGTCCAGCGCCATGTACTTCGTGCGGAGACTGACCACCTGACGATCAAAAATTCAGAACATGGGTGTTAAAGGAAAAGGAAAATTCCGACGTCACCGTTAAACTATTTCACCTTGTCGAGGGCGTAGACGATCGCTGGTCCGATGAAGAATATCCAAAACCGCGGAGATCCCGTTATCCTAGCTAGTCCATGGACCAAACACAGCGCGTACAATAGAATGTAGAGACTGTGGGTCGACCAGAAGAACTTGTAGGCCTTTTGCCGGATGGTCGGATGGGCAAAGACGAAAATGATCGTCATGACGACGAACAATAGAATCCCGGTCATGCCTGTGGGTCAAAGAAGAGGGAATTCATTGACGAATTATCGACACGTAATGGGCGAGAGTGTGGGATTCTGCTGACCTGTGACCGTCTGGAACAACCAGAAGGTGATGGTGGGACGAGCGTCGCTTGGGAAACTGATTTCTCGGGTCAAACATCGAAGGTTACCGATCGGCTGTGTGGACACGTGATAGAAGTTAACGATGTGACCAACCGTGTGAAGCACGGAAAAAAACAGTGCCGTGCAGGCGGCTATCTTGTGAAACTGAATGTGAGAGTCGAGCGGAATGTACTGCTGAATCGAGAACTCCTTCAATTTAGTAAGGAGATTACGAGACATGGTGAGCAGCAGGAGGCTGTAGCAGAAGGACAGCGAGGCCGCGGATCCCCTGGTGATCGCGATCCCGACGCCCATTATGTGCCTGAGATCCGTGTGCTCGGCCATGAACGAGTAGTCTGAAAAATCAAAAAAATTCTGACACTGTCCGCAATTTATTTCCATTTAAAAAAAAACTCACGGATGAATCTTTCGACGAATAGGGCGATCGTGATGACGTAGAATATGAAGAGGTAGAAAATGTTCTGACGATTTTCCTCCAGGAACGTCGACACACCGTCCCACTGTTTTCTCGCCCAACTCTTCGTAGCCTCAGGGGGCAGCTGGTCGATGTGGAAACTGGTCATTCGAGCCACGTTCGTCGACGTGTCGAGGAAGTTCTGTTTGGCACCCTTGCAGTCGAGCCCGATGGCCACGAAGTCGCCCTTGTACTCCTTCATCATCAACTTGAAGTCGTTGTACGTCAAATAGTCTTTCCTCTCCAAACCAGCGTCCTGATAAAAAAATGGTCTCGTTGAAGTAGAAATTTGCACAGGTGACAATGAAATTAGCTTCTTTCTCACCTGGAACATCCCGTCTATCAGTTCCGTGACGTGATCGTCGCTGAGACTAGTGGTTCTCGCTATTTCCACCAGAGATCTGAGCATCTCTGATAATTCCTCCTTGTCGATAACCCCGTTGCTGTCGTTGTCGCACATGTCGAATATTATTCGCAGTTTGTCCTCGGTCTTCCCGCGGGAGAAGAGGAGGACAGTGTCCAAGAATTCCTGGATTGAATAACGTTCGTAGGGTGTTTGGAGCGTTGAAAAAGTGCGAATTACTCACCTGGAACGATATTCTCCCGTCGCTATCCTTGTCCACGATGTTGAACATCTTCTGAACGAAGACAGCGTCTGGACGCATTCCAAGAGCGCTCGCGAATTCGCTGCGTGACAAGGAGGTCCTCATCACGGTGACCACTTCTCCGCTGTCGCTGTCCTCTGACCTCCGACGTTTCTCGCCTGGTCGAAGACCGAAAGTGAGAGCATAAGCTTCTCTGAAAAACTGGGGGGAAAAAAACGGTTATTCAAGAGATTGTAAAAGAACGAGACAAAGAGATTATACGTGAGCCCGCTCACCTGCTCCAATTTCTTTTGGCGTCGTTCCTTGGTTTCCGCTCTGGCAAGCATTATGTCACGGTTGGTCCGTATCAGGGTAAAGTGTTTATTATGCGATGTTAAAAATGACTCAAATTTCGCAATGAACTTTCTACGCGAGCTTAGGGAATCGAGTTCAAGGACGAGATCGTAATCGCGGGGTATCCGCAGCAATACCAATGGCTTGCGATGGCTATTCTCACTTTCCTGAAGCAATTAAGATCAAATTATTACACTCAACTAGCTTTCTAAAAATAAAAAAATAAAAATAACACCGCTCAAGCATCACAACTTTGTCGTATCTTGGTCTTACAATCGTGTCGATCGCAGAGTTATCGATAATTACCTGAGACTCCTCGACCGTTATCGAGCTGATGTTGTTGAAGTTGAAAGTGCGCAGTTTTTCGCCTTTCCTATTGGCCACGTACAGCGCTGCCTCTGGACCAAACTTGACTTTGACGAGCCTTCGATGGTTCGCGTGCAGCCATTCGCGGACTACCATCTTATCAACGCAGATTCTCGCGTCGTTACGCTTCTGGATTTCTTCCTGAAGGATTTTCAGCCTTCGTCGACGCCTGTTTTGCAATTTTACGAGCCCGTAACCGACCCCGGCACAAAGTATCGGAATGAATCCCAGAAACACGCAGGCGTAGATGTACACCAGTTCGCTTCCCTGCGACAAAAAGAACGTGAGAAACGGTTCGGTTGACCCGTGATGACCACCGCGAATCCTCAATCATCAAAACAATTTTTTTTTATGAAAGTATCCTAACTCTAGAGTATGGTTCTGAATTTTTGCGAAGAAATATTGAAAATTGAAAAAGTTATGATTTTTTTAGCAGAAAACCGTGCTTTTCCGAACACTTTTTTCAGGGATTTTTTCTATTATGACTGACTACTTAGTAGAAGAATAAAAATCACCTCGAAGTAGTCGTGCCTCTGAAGAGGCATGCAGGGCTCGAGCATCGAGGAGTTTAGCTGAAAGGGTTGAGGGCAGGGATCGTCTTTCATCCAGACGAACAATTTCCTCTGTACAGCGTCCGGGTTTATGGTTGTCGTGTTGGCGACGACGTCCCAGAGCCTGACCTTGCGAATCTCTTCGATTTCGCTCTTCGTGAATATCCTGAAATGACCAAAACGTGACTCCACACTCATTCAGACCAATCCAAACAAGAGAAAGACTCACCCATTATCGTCGTTCTCGAACCAGAATCTGTCAGAGTCCCTCAACCGGATGAACTGGTCCTTAATCACAGCGGCGAAGAGTTCCCCGGGTCCGTCACTGGACTCCAGCATCCCCCCGACGTAGACGTCTATGTTGTTCAGATCGTTGGCGTAAATTTCCATCAGATTCCTCAGCAGCTCCGGATTTTTATTGAACAAGGCAGGGTTTATCTCGTTCCAAGTCTTCCTTCGAGGAAGTTTGAAGTGAGTCCTGGCAGTGTTGTAATCGGGAAGCCCGTTGTCCCTGCCCCTCATTATGTTCAGCGCTCCCAAATCTCTCCGGGAAAATTCCATCGGTCCGAAGAGACTGTTGCGGACGTCCGAGCACAAGAGGCTGTCCTCCTTCTCGGCTAGCTGGGAGGCCATCCCCATGACCAATTCTTCTATCGTACTGTTAGCCAGGACTTCCTGAGACAAGGATAACCGGTAGGGGGTAGGTGAATAAACCCGGACCATTCGGGGGTCTCAGAGAGGTCAAACTCACGTTCGAGTCCCACCAAGTGGAGCACAGCCGCATGGCGGGCTTTCCCATGTTCGTTTCACGAAAATTGCAGGATTCGTCCCTGCGGTATATCCCCGGTGGAATAAGACTGTGTCCGTATCTGAACGCGGCGCTTTGAAAAACGTGGCTTATTCCCGGATGGAGATCCGGTTTGTAGCCGGAATACGGTTCAACCTCTTCGTCCAACAGGTTCGGAAGGTATTCGTACATTATTATGTTCTGGGTGGAAAATCGACGCGTTCAGTTTTTTTTTTTAATGACACTAAAAGCTAATTGCAGTGCATCATAATCCGCTGATGAGTAATTATTGTTTAACACAAGAATCCAACTACATAGGTAATTATTAATTGTTCTAATGTAAAAATATTTATGATTTATTATAAACTGTGAGAAGAGAGGAGAAAAAGAAATTGATTGAAATTGGCATTAATCACTCAATTTCGTAATGCATCAGCGTTAATCATCTGCGACGTAATTACTTGTTGTAAGACTATAGAGAATTTGTACGAACGATGATAAAGAAAAACCTATAAAAGTGATTAACGCCGCGGTTGCGAACAAACATCCTGTTGTTATACTAACTTGGAGCGTTCCCACAACGACTCTTCGTGCCCTTTGAAAAACCTCTTCGTCAGACATATCCGGATTCTGTTTCTGGACCCGAGCCGCTATTACGTTGTGCCATTGGTAGAATATTATGCCGAAGGCTAGAAGAGGCGGGTTTTGATTCGTCCTCGGATCTCCGAGCACTGAAATCACAATCATCAAATTGCTACCATTAATCCTCACTCATAGATCCGTGCAGGTTCACAATTTATGAACCTTGGATAAAAACCCAACAGGATCCTTTTTGACGCGTGATTTGAATTATATTAATGCGGGATTTTATCTTTTACGGAACATGAATCACCGACAACGAGCACAGTCACATTTTGCTGGAGAAAAAACGTCGGTGTAAGTAGAATCGATCCAATAGCTACGATAGGATTTTAATGAACGCCTTCAAGCTACTCACGGAATAATCGTTCTGGATTCAGCATCCTCATAACGTTCGGTACCGCATCGTTGAACAGAGGTGCTCGCATAGTGTTCCGGACGGGATACTGTTTCTTTGGCTCCATAAGAAAGCTTCCATTCTTGAAAAAGCGCATCGTGTTCGTCCACGCCTCGCTGCTTGAGTATATAAAACTCCCATCGATCCAACTGGTGACTTTGTTAATCTGAAACCTCACGTATCAACAGCTATATTCGGCACGTATTTTTACGTGGTACCGCGAATCAGATCGTCAAAGTAGTTCACGAAGCGTGAACAGGATTTTAATTCAGACAAAAGTATTTGTCTGGGGTAATCAGCGTTATTCCATTCACTGCGTTTGATGATTCCACGAAGAATCAACAGCCGACTTATCGTTGAATACATGATCAATCATGTCTGCCTGGATGAACGTTATGCACCAAATGCCTTATTTTCTGAGAAAGAGCTGATTATGACCTTAAAAATATTCGCGATCATCAAACGATTCGAGTTGTTCATCACCTTGATTCAATATTCAAATCACTCGCCCGGAAGGCTTGTCTCGTGGAACTAGTTAGCTCGCTCGATCAATTAAAGAGGACATATTGCACTGATTACTTTTCGTAATTGTGAAATGATAGATTTATCAAAAATTGGGATCTTAAAAGGTTGTGCTTTGATTCGTTATGTCGTACCTGTTCTCTCGGGCTGTTCGGACTGTGTCCCGTCTCACGGTCGTAGTCTGCCCTTTGGAAAGGTATGTACTTGTTGCCCCGACAGTCCTTGTCGAACACGGAGTCACATTTTTCCACTTCAATACGGTGAAACTCTATGGGACATCCGCCCTCGCTGGCCATGATTATTTCCGCGGTTACAAGCTGCCCTGAAAAGTACGTCGACCGCCGTTAGGGTTGAACAAAGAAATTACTTATCACAGGATTTTTCTCCCAGTTTCCCTCATTCACACGATGAAGAATTGCTCTCTGAAGAAAATGGGACGTCGAGAGACGTAATCGAATAAACCGTGTTCCTAAAACCTCATGGCAAGTGATTTTTGAAGAAGTTCACTTTTCGATGTGCAATGAACGCTTTTAGTGCTGATCCCCTCGAATCATTCACAACGACTATAGATTTCTTTGATAAGGATAGAATCGTTTGAATAAACTCAAGACGATGATTATCGAGCTTTTGCAAAGAAAAAAAGCAAAAAAAAAAAACATCTGGCTGAAATGAAAGCCATCCGAGTTCAAGATCATTGGCACCAGACGCCTTAACCACAGACTCCAGGTGTATGAGTGCGTTCGTACTATAATATCTTATGAAAATCCGAGAGTCATAGTGACGTGACTTGGATGCCGATTAACATCGCTGCTATCCAGTTTCGGACTCTTTTTTTTTATGTGATGTATGAAAATAAAAATTTGAGTAAATTAATTCGTTCAAATTTGAGTCTCTTGTTCCTGAAGATCATTTCATTTAACAGAATGTATATCAGAGCAGGTATAGCGGGTATAACAGGTAAAGCGTATGCATACGAACCAAAGAAGGCGAACAAGGCGGTTTTGTTTTTAACCGATGGAATTCCGTCGTCACCTTGCATGAAAAGATCACTTAGTTTTCGTGACGAAGGTCGGTCTTGTCCGGCCATCATGTATACTCCGTCGGCGTACGCAGCCGGTGCTTTGCGTATGAGTCTGCTGTCTATCAACAGTCATTAAATTCCACGATTTTAATCAAAAGAATGCGAAAATTCTCTGTATATTCAAATTCTTCGATGTTTTATCCTACGTGCGTTATAAGGCGTCGTAAAATTTGCGATTATCGCTTGTCTAACGGCACATCTGAAGACGTCGCTGTATCATATATACCTTTTTTTTCTTTTTCGATGAGTCGAAGTATTTATGTAACTGTATTATGTGAGTGGCGTGTGGGTTTCGAGGATAATCAAACCTCTTCAACGTTCCAGAATCGGTCCACGATTCTGTATCCTACGATGCAGTAAATGTACCACATAGCACAGATAGCGTATTGAAAAAATACCAAAGCGGCCTGCACGTGAAAGGTATTGTGCAGATCGCAAGTTATAGATTGCGAATTCTGAATGCTGAGAGTTCGGCTCATGGATTGAGACGAAAGCGTTTCATTTGTTCCTATTGTCAACTGTATAAAAAAATAGTATATTACGATACTAGTGCAAAAGGTTGGTTTTCGCACGAGCAAAGCGAGGTTGACAATCTCACGAGTGGAAAAACGACTGGGTGCAGTCCGGAGCGTGCGTAAAGTCGCACTTTACGCACGGAGTGATATAAAAGCTATGCTTAATCGATCGAGCATCGAGAAGCTTAGAAGAATTAGTCAAACTTTCCACGAACAAACCACGATATTAAAATAATTCACGATTTATTCGCCAATTCAGCGAAAGAAATTTGCGCTGTGAAGTATGCAGATTACTCACCAACGGATCCCCAGTCCGGATGAGCGAGGTTATTGTACCAGCCATCGTATCTCTGTTTTTCCGTGTAATTGCTGTATCGAAGATGTTCTGAAAATTAAAATAGTCACGATTCGTGAGCTAAGTTCGTGATCCACGTGGTTATTGGAAACCCGGATCGAAACCGAGAAAATGTTACGTCTTGTCCACCCACGTCTGTCTCTACGTTCAAGTCAGCAAAATCAACTTTACACTCCGGTTCAATTTGACCAAGGATTGGATTCATTTCATTTCAATCGAATAATACGAGCAGAGTCGACAGGTGAGAACCGGGAAAATGTATAAATTTAACACCCATCAAGTTCGACCTTAAAAATAAATATACTTTTTGCAAGACACCGTAGCAAACCATTTTTTCATGGTAGTACCATAACTCAAGAGTATCGTTCTAAATTTTTGCGAATAGATACTGAAAATTGAATAAGTTGTGAATTTTCTAGTAGAAAATCGTGTTTTTTTCAGGAATTTCTTTCAGTACTTGAAAACCATAAATTTACATATTTTCCAATGTTCAAATTATGTTTCTGAATTTACATACGGAAATATAATTGACAGTTGGCTTTAGGTCTGATTATTACGGGTTAAAATGAAGAAATTTAACTATTGATATACGATTTTTGCATTCTCTGCGTTATTATAATCTTACATCGATTCCTTACAGTACAGAAAGCATGTAGAAGTTACCGTTTGATACTCAAAGAGCTGGCTATACTTGAAATCGAAACTTGTTGAAATGAGTTTGGAATGTGAAAACATTGCATCGAGAAAATAAGACATTAATAATGCAAACATCGAACCACGTGATACCTGCTACTGGATGTTTTATGATGCGTCAATTAAGCTATCAAATTTTATCGTCAATCTTCATTGTAATTTAAAGGACCGCCGAAAATTGCCGAGCTGATATAGTCGAGCTGTTGCAATAAAACATCGGGTTTCTTTTTGCTCGCTTATTTTTCTTCGATAATTCATAATCGTCCCATTCTTTCTTCTTTTTGCAATAGTGTGTTTTTTTTTCTTCTTCTAGTCTTTATTGCCGTAAACTTCTTTCCACTTATACCAGATAGAACAGATCTTTCGGTTCTCTAACCGTGCGAACAACGCCGTCTCGTTGAATAATTACGATACGAACAATGACTAATTTCTCATTACTGCAACCAGTGATGAAACGATTTTATCTATCACTCGTTGAGATTTCAAGACAGATTGGTCCGAAACACAGATCGATCTTAATCACTCGTCGAGATAGTAAAATCGAAAAAGCGTGGCTGAATAAATGGATTGATGATGATTTTTTTAATTCTACTTTTTTCGGGACAAAGTGAGGAGTAAATGTCTGTGTGACGGAAGCAAAAAATATATTTACGACGGTTAAAAATAATCGAAGTCTTTGTACACTTGTCAGTTCGTGATTTTTGTAATTTTAATTTGTTTTCTGAGCGGAATGACAGAAAAACTGACGTCACACTCGATCGTTCTCTTATTATGCATTTAGAGATTAATTTAGTTGCCGTGGCAGTTACGTTGCGCCCGTAACACTGAAAGTGAATAATGTGCATACCTATAACTGCATGGCAAAAATCAAAACCGGTAATCACATACCACATCGAGACTTAAAAATCACCGAATCCGGTTCAATCGCGATCCTTTGTGCCGTTGTGGGTCGACTTACGATCCACAAAAAGTCAATTTCTCCATTTTATAGTTCATCAATAAATGAATAAGTACGAAGCTGAAACAAAATCGCTGGATTGCTAATTGCGAAACGATTACTCGGAACGAACGGAACCGAGAAAAAATATGCTTACTAATCAATAACATGTATATAAACCAATTAGCGAATGAATTTACAAATTCATTACCCGAGCAACTTTTTTCGCCCTCCTCCCCTCGATTAATTCAACTATGTGAGATAATAATGAGTGATTGTATTGATAATACAACGCGATTCACTCATTGCATACCGGGATAAAGAATTCCATTCATGAAAGCGAAGCTTTTTCATCCTTTCGGACTCATATCTGTCCAGATCATGTCATAAATCAAATTTTATTCATTCGTTTTTCGTTCTCCAAGTGAATAATTGATGCGAGTGTCACTGATTTTTTGAGTGATAAAAGCAGTCAGGCTGTACAAAACTGCATAATACGAGTCTGTCCAATTTTTCGAAATGTCAAAGTTAATTCGGCAAAGTGATAAATGAATTAATTATAGCCTCACCAGATTCTGTAACCGTGGATATCCAAAGAACGACGATACTTGTTGTGAAAATGATTAAGTAACCCCTGTGTAAAGTCATCGTCACTCGTCGCCGTGCATCTCATTCGTTTTTGTGAATAATATCGGTGATCATCCGCCGGTAGTCAGCCTCTCGTATCATCGGGACGACGTGGTGTCAGGATGTGTCGACGGGAAATAACGATTTCTTTGATAATGAAATGCGATGAAAACACGCGCACACGCGGGATTCACTAAAATTAAAAAACGAATCGTTCCTCGAATCGTGCCGACGTTAGCCGCGTTCGGTTCTCGTCTGCAGGTAAAGACTCCCAGCTTGATGCCCCCACCTCGTAAACAGCGACCAAGAGCGGTGCCGTCGTGGAACACGGTGAAAGTCACCGGCCTATTTGCTTCATTCCTGCAGACGCGATTCATAATCGACCGACGTCACTGCACAGGCCTAGTTTCAGTCTTGTGGCACAGATTGGCCAAGGAAACCGCCCGTCGGCTTCGTGGTTCGTTTCAAGGGCAACGCAGCTCCGACCTATCGGAGACCTGCCATCGAGTACTGCGTGCGGATGCATTTCTTAACAGACTAAATTAGTCTACCCACGATTTCGGGAACCGGAACCGGGTCCGGCAGACCGCGAGGCTGGTTCTCCCATCTGATCGAAATTTAGGATAGATATTATGAAACGATGTCAGAATTTCATTGCCAGGTCATCTTCTTCGTCTTCTTCGACCATGTCCACAGGTTCACTCAATTTCTCAAATTAAAGTCCCGGCGTGGCCTTAATCGTTATGTAACACGGTATCTTCCACAGTTACGCGAGCCTCGAGCATCTCGTCTTCTCTCTATGGTGGGAGACAATTCTAATGGGAAACCAGTCCTGCGGGTAGGCCGACAACCCGACCTTTTTCAACTGATAACTCGGAGCCAGACACGTGTCTGGTTTGACACAAGTGATATGCCTTTAATTTTGCTTAGATGATGGGTTCAGTTCGGAATGCATCTTCGTGACCCTACTGAAAAAGATATTGTAAAATATTACACGAAAAATTACATAATGAATTACATAAAGTTATGATTGGATTCATGATATGAATTATCATGTAAATTGAGAATGTTGTAGATTATTATGTACTTTATCACATGATTTTTATTCTGACCATTGTTGTACAAATACACATCATTTATTATCTAATTTATATTGTGATGTTTTACATGATCAGATTTTACGATAGAAAAGAAAAAAAAAGTAAAATTTAGACCGGGGGATTTACGAGTTCCAACTTCTCCGAAGAAACTGGAAATCAATCACAATTATATCACAGCTTATGAAGCTGAAACCTCGCTATACTACTGTGAAGTACCGTAGCTCAGACGGTAGCGTCACTGCTTGCGAATTCAAAGGACGGCGGTTCGATCCCGACTCAGGGATCCGTTTTTTTTTTCTTTTTCTATCATAAAATCTGACCATGACGTAAAACATCCTACGATAAATTAGGTAATAAATTATGTGTATTTGTACAAAATGATGTTTAGAACAAAAATCTTATGATAAAGTACATAATAATTCGTATCGTGAATCCAATCATAACTTTATAAAATTTATCATGTAATTTATTATGTACTTTTTCATGTAATATTTTACAGGATCTTTTTCAGTAGGGGAATGTAGCGACCACTCATTCTGCACCGTTGCATCCGTAGCCTGGGGGTTACTTTTAAGTAAACCGATAGTTGATGAGCGTGTTGTTACAAAAAGAAAGAGAAAAAAAAGAAATACCAACTCGAAGGTCTCACGGGTAGTCTGTCTAAAAGTACGTAACTAGGTGTCTACAAATTGCGCTTGTACGATGTGAAGTAGCTGCAGGTCTATTGTCCAGGTGCCCCAGTTAGGAAGATAGTCTTTTTTACGATCTTGTATCGCACAATGTACGTGTGACTATTTTATTTTTTCTTTGTCTTATTTATCGTGTCCTTTAGCCATGTAGTACCCGAAGGCGTACACACCGTCAGATCTTAAAGACATCTGCAAGTTTGGCCCAGTTAGGTGTGTAATCGGTTCACCTTGAAGTCACTAATCGAATCACCGAGTCCCTGAGATGGTTGTGAGAAAGGTTGATGATTATGTTGAATAATGTTACAAAGCAAACAATGTCGATAGACAATCTAGACACATTAATCCATCAGACAGATTGACGTTTTTTACAGGTCAACCGGTACAGAAGCAAATTATGAAAGAGGTGTTCGTTTCTTCAGTGACGAAAATTTTTTATAGTTTTTGCGATTCGCCTCACAGACGGGTTCTTCTCTTTGTAAATTCATTTATTCATCGTTACTGCATTTGCGTTCGCATATGTAGACGAATGCATTATATACAGAGGTAAAAATTATGCGGTAATGAAAGTTAGACAAGTTTGGAATTTGCTACCGATCATCTAATTTTGCACGTTCAAACTTTCACTGAAGAGAACTTTCGGAATTAATCTTTTTCTACCTTGTATTAATTTTGTGTTTTATTTCACGTTTCATGACCAAACGCACGTTCTAACTAGTCCACATTACACAGTCGAATCAAGAACGTGATTATAATGAACAAGAACCTTCACTCGCTCACAGAAAGTGGATGTGCTTAATTCTTCCTTATCGCACCACCTGTACTCGAGCTGACAATGAGCTTCGTACCTACGTGGATTTTGTCTCACGTCAGTAGCTTATGTAGAAGAAAAGAAACAGTTGAACCGATTGTAGTAGATAAAATCGACTGAAAAATGTGGAGTTTGAGCATAACGTAACGAAATTTCGATGAGATGTACAGTGGTGAACAATAATGGGTCTCGATGATCGTATCTTCCACAGACTTTCGTGGGGTGAATTTGCCCTCTGATGTGCAGACGATGATCAAAGCTGGGAATAATTAGTACCGTCTCATAGGCATGGTATCAGTACCTAGAGAATCACGGAACCACGGTCAGCTGGGCATTGCAACGAGGAATAATTTTCCCGTAGTTGACGCTATCGTTTCAAGGATTAAGAATCTTAATTGGTGAAAATATGGGTCGACTCGAGGGTCATATTGCTGAAGTCAGAATATCAGTTTCGTTGCTTTTATTATCGTCGAAAAAAAAGAATCGTTGAATAAGTATGATAGAAGTCTACAAAAAAAGTCAATCAAATATCAACAATATACACGAAGGGTATTTCGTTCCTCTTCGTCTTTCGTTCACTTCATTTTTCTCGAATTAATGTCTATTTCTAGGAAATAAACAAAAATTCAAAGAAAGTCGGATAAAATCGTTATAACGTATCATTTCGATGCCCCCGGATAATAGTATATAACAGCCGGGGCTGGTAGCTGCCACTGGGCTGCGTGAAGTTCGATAAGCTGAAGAAGCGTCCTTCTGACTGCTGGTAAAACCGTCTGTTCTGCCAAAAAAGCATCCCGAACGCTTCCAAGCAGCTGCTGGAGCTGGGCCGGAAGTTCAGTGTCCAGATCCTTCCCTATGCAGGTCAGGATGTAGAAGAGGCAGTCGGTCTGGAATGAAGGAAATGAAGGAAATTTAACATAAATCGTCAGTGAAAAGTCAAAGATTTTTCATAACTCTTCACAGTAACTGCTGATCTTCAGCAGGTATATTTATAACGGTGATGAATGCGCGTTTAGTTTTTGACCAATTGGTCTAACAACAGCTGCGGTCGCTTATACAAATTGTATATGGCACCATTAATTATCGCTAATGATGAACATGTGCAAATACTTCATAATTGCCGATGGCACTTAATTTTCTACAATCAAACGGCTCTGATTTGACCCGTGGAACGAGAATTGATGTCCAAATTGAACCGCCATTCGTCATCGTATGACTAGGAAGACGCTAAAACCGGATGATATCACCGTGAAAAATTGTTGGAAACCTTCGAAGGCTCTTCACGAGCATTAAGGCACTTGTAAAAAGTATCAGGCTTCATTTTCAGCGGAGCCTGCAGTCAAACTGTAATGACTAGGTTCAGCCCTCTCTAGTCTGGCATTGATATTTCGGAGCAATTATAGAGAATTAAATATTTCGTCTCTGTCTATCTCGAATCGGCAAATTTTCGATTCACGCCGAATATAAATGGACACGTACCTCAGCCAGTGAGTTTACTATCGGAGGTTGAAGACAGTCCTGACAACATTTCCACAAGAGTGTGAGCAACACGCGTCCCGGAGGAACACCTTCTTGCTGTGTCTTCAATTGCAGCTGTCTTCGTTTGAGCTGTGTGACAGAAACCGGATGAGATTTTGCTGTTAGTTATCCTAACGAAGATATTTGAACGTATTTTGTCACCTGGCAGTACATTTCGTTGAGAAATGTCATGAAGGCCGAGTGATGATGAAAGGCAGAAACCTCCTGAAGGACTTTGCTCCGTTCTTGATACCATTGCTGACAAGTGTTCAAGAGCGACTCCAAAAATGTCTCCTTCACTTCTTTCTGAGAACCCAAGTGGTTCGTTACAAAATGATATTGTCCCGAAGTGAGGTAAAAATATGGAGACTTTTTTCGTACCTCTATTATAGTTATGCAAAGTTTTGCTGCCGGCTCTGCGTAGCGACGGTTTTCCACAACTCTGTCCAAAATATGTCTGACAAGTTCCATAAGAGCTCGTGAATTCAGGAGATTAGGATCTGAAACGGAGTCTCGAACGTAAATCTTGACATTTATTAGTCTGGACAACGAGGGCAGAGCAAAAAATCGGTTTCCTGTCTCTGGTTAAGAAAAAACATGCTAATTGTGGACAGTTTACGACCGAAAGAAAATAATTTAATTACCATATTCTCGGAAACCTAAAGTATTGCGTAGAAACAATGTGGAATAAGTTATAATCATACCGCAGTGAGCGAGCTTGACTTTCATCGAGGCATACTAATAATTCACTGCACGAGTGCGTGCATGCAGCAAAGCATATTGCACACAGCGTAAAGATCACTGACCGTCAATCGCTTTGACAAGGTTGTCCTGTACCGGCGCAGGAAATTTTCCCAGTTCCGAAGCATCGGAAATTGACAACGCCTTAGCCGCCAATACGTCTGCGGAATTCAAACTCTTCGAACGTTTCAATCCGTAGGATGAGACGAAGGATAAGGACTTTACCAGCTTTCCGGGCCTCCCGGAACTCGTGTTCTTCGAATCGTTTTGATCAACGCTGAAATGCACTCGGCCAGAACCCTGCGAAACGGATAAAAACAACTGCATCATCTTCGGCAATTGTTTCCAAACGGCCTAAAAGGCGCCTAATTGTTCAATTTGACCCAATATGTGTCTTCTGTACCGCATTCTTGATTTTTTGCGCGGCTTTTAGGCCAATTTGGGAACAATGTGCTTCGGTCTCCCCAAAGTCAGTCACGTCGGTTCGAGAGACGCGACCTCTTACGGCACAAGTAAGTCGAGAGTGAAAACATAAATCGAAAGTCAAGTTCGCGGTGATTGACATACGTGCGTGATGTTACCACTGGAAGAGGACGTATTGAGGGCATGCGGTTGCCGCATTATGGCTCCAACCCCGATGTGGTATCCGGGACCCTGGGGATGATGGGGGTGCTGATGAGTCTGATGATGCTGGTGCGGGTGATACTGGTGCTGTTGGAACTGTGGCTGCTGCTGTGCGTAAAGATACCGATGAATGTTCCCACTCGATTTACTATGCTGGAGATTGTACAGAGACTGAGGTCGTTCAGAGTTCATATGAGACCTGCGAAATGATCAGCACCATCATCTCAATGTCGAAATAACATTTTTATACTCTCCCACCATCCGAGCACAGCTGTTATTAGCAAAGGTCAGTGTGTTATTGCCGTTTGGCTCATTCCGTCTCTCGGAGGTAACGATCGGAGAAAAAGAGACAAGTCATTTCTCGAACTTCTGATATCAGGTTTCTCCGAACTCCCTGCAGGCCTATCATCGTCAGCATTGCTGACCACCCACTCGATGAACGAACTGGATCGAGAACAAGTTTGCTAGACGGTTTCGTCCATCGCCGTTTGGATGATTGAATCACCTGGTACCGTTTCCTTTTCTCAGTTTACTTACCATGATGTTTTTTTTTTTTCGTTTCAGACAGCGAAGAACTAAAAGTTGTCCAATGATGGCATATGTTTCACGTCTAAATCTTCAAAACGTCTTTTGGTCCCTGAAAGACCGAAAATTTGTCATCCATGCGACGACTCTTAGGCAACTTTCAGTTCTTGCTGTCTGGGTCCTCGGCCGGAGGAGTTTGAGAGAGGAAAAAGAGGGTGCAGGTAATACAGAGAATGTGGGTCAAGATCGTAAGGTGATTGCGTAACAGGGATTAGGAGAAATTCTTTTTTAATTAATGGTTATATCAGGAAAAACACGACTATAATTACGTGAATCAATATTTAATTTATTTATCACCAGCGAATTCAAATGTGTTATAAGGTTATTGATATTTTTAGGTGTTAGACAATTTTTTTTTAGCTCATCGATCTGAAAGAATAATAAATAAGAAAAATAATCGCTCGGGAATGAACGTGTATCAAGCATTTGGCATAAGGTTGTTCGTTTATTTACTTGGATTGATGCAAGTCGTTGTGCTTCATTGTGAACTCCTTGGCGTGAGGATTCAAGTGTGGATTGATGATGCTCGTCGTACCGTCTGCTCTAACACCTGAGACGAGAGAGAAATCGCATTGAGAAAACTGTACTCATTACTGCTACATAAGAAGAAAATAACCAAAAATAGAAACACGGCTGGTGCACACGACGTCGAATCCAAACTTCCGCATTTCTTACACTTTCATCGACAATTAACACACTGTTAGAAATTAACTGTTAAAACTGGCCCACAAAAATTTTTATTGTCATTACAATATTTTTTTGTTGAATTATCAATTGTGTTATAAATTTGTGTTATATCGACATAAAAATAATACAAATATAATATATGTTATCCTTATATTATCAGCGATGATGTTGTGCATAAGATCGCTATCAATTTCGTCTCTTTTTTAATCATTTTATTTTTTAACCCAGAAAATTGATGGCTTATCATGAACAAACCTGGGGGTCGGTATATTTGAAGAGTTGGTTTAGTTTTCGGGGTGGTGTTCAGGCTACTATTCCGTTTTTGCAAAACGGCATCCCTCATCTGAAAATTTTCAAAAAAAATTACCAAATCGTTATGGTATAGTTTTCCACATTATTATAAACTATAGGTACTATAATCGTTGTAAGATCTGTACTGATATGATGATATATTCTAAAATAATTAGAAACCAATAATACCGGAAAAATCTATACCTACGGTTTTTGGAATTAGAAAAATATTTCGTACGATTATGCAGTAAAATAACAATCCTTCGACCTTCCATATGTAAATCGAGATTATGATACGTATCAAATTTAACAGCGATACATATCCGCGTCTGAATTTAATGGCCATGAGTCAGTGGGCAGGGTTTATGTTAATACACAACTTTGGTACACGCCACGATTCTCAGATTCACGTACTTAGATAATAAAATACTTAAAGAACGAAATTTCGAAGAAAAAAAAGTTTGTCGATGCATGTAAGTTGTTTTTTTTCCCTACAAAACAGCTGCTCCAGTCGAACAGAGTAAACATTAGGGCAATTAACTACCGCCCAAACCCCATTAGTCTTCGTGTACATACTGATTGACGCAAACAGTTCTGCACAAACAAAGAGTGTCATTCCTCTTATATATGTATACCACATCGTCATGACTAAATTTGTTTAAAAATTATCAAATACCACGAGGTGCGTTGAACCCGTGAAAAAACCCCTCAAACTCGGCTACCCTATGATAATATTATTTATTTTTTTATTTTTTGTTAACAAGTTATGTAAGGAAGCTGAATATACGTCCGCGCGTGGTACCGCACGTTCTCAATGCGCGCTAGATCTGCGACACTTCTAGGTACCAAACCTACGACATGTGTATGAGCACCGCGTGTTATGCCGATGCAGGAAGAGTATAAATTGCCAAAGGTAGGAGATATTAAATTTCACTGAATATTTATGGCATTTATCACAGTTTTAATTTTCTTAGACATGCAGAAAAATTGTCTGAGAAGAAAATATGAGCGATGGTATCGGAATTTTAATTATCCGTTCATAATTAACGTGGGAAAAACTGATTGTATTAAAATTTCTGTTTCAACTTACAGTGAGAAGTGATGGAAAATCATGCTTACAACGAGGTAGTCTTGACAGTTGAAAACTAACACAACCAGAACCCGCACCGACACAGTGAAACTTAGAGGCAGGATATCGTTCGAATATCGTTAATGTACTTGGCGGAAAATTAGCTTGAAACGCTTCATTGACACCTAATATATCGATTTATTGTGCAAGCGGTACGACTTTAAGCGTGTTATTTCACCGTACACAGAAGCTACTCTGGTGACTAGGAACTAATAATAGCAAGCGCAACCATGAGTAAGAATATACGTATATCCACCATTTAAACCAAGACTGAAATACCCAGCGTGCTTCACGCCAGATTCTTTTACCCGCACAGCATTATTGCGCTGCGACATTCGTGATAAAATAATGATTATATGAAATATTTATTCTTATCCGGAAGAGTTTTTCATCAAATCTGACCAAAAAACAAAATCGAAATCAAAGTCTACTCACGTATTGACTAAACTACCGATCGAACGAGAGTTTGAGGTACGTGGATTGTAATTTTTTAATTTCTTTTATTTTCGTAGGATATAAGGCAGATCGCAGTGTAGATTCTTTGGATAAAGAATTCTACGTGATATTGTATCGGTATATTTCCAATCGACGCGACGCACCCGCCCCCTTTGCTAATAATAGAAACAAGTAATTTATGAATCTTTATAAAGAAGGCAGCAGCGACACTTCCGGTGTAACTACGGAAGTTCAATATGATACAAATGCTGTGAAAAACTTGTCAATCGTCGTCACATCGATCATCGCGCGTTCGTCGTATTCAAAGTGTTGATGTAATGTAGTAAAGAGTACGCTGACAGTGATTGAAAGAGGATAATCAACGACTGCACCCACCTTGATAGCTTGATTACCGTTTTCGGTTTACACGCCAATTCCTATCCTCCAGCCACAGTTGAACAGCACCGCAGTTTGATGAAGACTATCTCATACCCCGAGTGACAGAGTCCTAGATCATACCCATCGAACCTAAACTAATCATGGCACAACTTACTGTACACAATTTGGCGAAATAAAAATACACTCTGCAACGATATTTGTACTCTTTACTATATTGGATGATGAAAAATCAAGGAAGAGATCGGCGATCCTCGGATGAAAGTATCGGGATGGTTTCTTCGATCGAAATATCTATTAACTGAAATAACTAAACAAAATGCAATACATCTATCCCCTCTATCTCTTCAGAGTCCGATGAAGTAGACGAGGCGGCGTTCGTTCGTGCCATATAAACACACGCTATATCATTGTCGGTCTTTACGTATGCGTTGAGTTTCAAGGTTCGATTGCTTGTTTCATAGTTAGGTAGGTAGATGGGTAGGTAGAATATGTACACGCTTCGCAACGCTTGTTGCGTGGTGATACGCGAACGATCCTTATAACTGACTATACCAAACATGAGACATACGACACTCCCACGCAGTTATCCTAAGACCTCAACTTATGGTGATAATCGAGATTGACTATTTTTCAAAAGCATTCAATGCATACGCGTATATCGCTTCATTCGTCCTAACCTCAATCCTCAAAGTACTGTTTTTATCAGTCAGTGATTATCTTTAATGAATCAATCTGTACATTGTGCTGCGCCTTGCGCACGGTTAACACCTACTCGAAGGAGTCATCGAGGCATTCATTTTTACACATATCCATCCCTCTCCCACGCTACAGGAGGCTTCGTATTCGGATTCAGTTGTGTGTGTATGATGAAAAGGCTGCGATATCACACGCACTGTATATACAGCTCGAGCTAAAGTTTACTTGCGCAATGCTGTAATGGATATTATACACACGCTATTACTCCTTCTCTTGTTTTATCTGATTTACCTCCGTTTTTTCGACCATTCGATCACATATAAATCAGTATTTTACCCACAAAAGTGAGGTAGGAAGCTAGAAAGCGGACACAGTTATTATATTGCATCGATTTAGTCAAGAATTCATATATCAAACGATCCGTAAAGATCGCGAATTCGGGTTTGGGTATTTCGAAGTATACAGGGTGATTTTTTAACGATGGAACAGTCTGACGATGCCTGAAGCAAAGAAATAAGCCTCCAAACAGTTGAATTGCGGTTCAGAACCGTCTGAAACCTTGTATCTCGATTCTAGCGATGGTCGTTAGTGATGGCGATACAGTATCGATATTTTTGAATATCGATACTTTTCTATCGATATATCGATATATTGTATCGATACTTCACGTAACGATATTTGCATGTATCGATACTAAACCTACTGATATCGAGGTCCGATATTTCGGGCGGGAAAACAGATCGGAATTTCAGCAACCGCCATATTAAAAAGAAAAATATTTAGATAATAATATTATATAACTTTGTTATAAAAGTCTGATTCAAATAAAAAGTTAATTTTCATCGGTTGTTTTTATTTGTATAAGGAGTATCGATATTATCGATATCGATACTTTGCTACCGATATTTTTTGTGTATCCATAGGCGTATTCGCGTTGGGATCAAAGTGATTTTCATCATAATGATGTGCCAATCAGATGTCGAATAGCAACGCACTGAAGTTAGGCGCTATGATCTGATTGGCTAGATTGTCTCATCATTATGATGAAAATCACTTCTAGCCCCAACGCGAATGCGCCTCATAGTTTGACCGAAATATACGAAATATCGATACAATTGGAAAATATCGCCATCACTAATGGTCGTTACACAAAAAATAATCGATGGATCGATTAATCGATTCTCTAAAAGTTATCTAACATGAAACTGAAACGCATCTCGATTCTAGCGATGGTCGTTACACCAAAAATAATCGATAGATCGATTAATCGATTATCTGAAAGTTATCTAACATGACTCGATGTAATCGGCCAAAAATAATCGATTAATCTCAATATTCGCGTTGGGATCAAAGTGGTTTTCATCATAATGATGTGCCAATCAGATGTCGAATAGCACCGCTCTGAAGTTAGGCGCTATGATCTGATAGGCTGGATTGGTTCATCATTATGATAAAAATCACTTCTAGCCCCAATGCGAATGCGCCGAAGCGTGAACAAAATTTCAAGTTTGAATCCTATACAAATAGAGAAATTTCATTACATGACTGAGATATTACTCTGAATCTGTGAAGCATTGAGAAGAAAATTCACATTTATAGTGACATTTGGGTTTGAAGTATGAGAAAAAGTGAAGATCAAATAATTGATGCTTCCGAATCGTCGAGGGACTAAAATAGTCGATTACAATCGATTAATCACAGAAAAATAATCGATGCTTCGATTAATCGATCATTTTCGGCGATTCGTAGTTCAAGCCAACTTCAGACTATTCCATGTATTTTGACGCTAGTCGATTTAACGACTCGCTACCTGCATTTCGACCTATCGGAGAAAATAGTGATCGATAGTGACGATGGACTGTTTCGAGATCTATCGTTGCGCCATCTTTCGTGATGAATAGGAACTGTTACAGAAACCGAGTTTTCGAGTGTCGCTGTCTATCTGAATTTCGTATGAACTAAAATCACTGTTGCTAAGCAAGGTGGGTGAAACTTCCGCTCGATTTAATGAGGATCGAGAAAAAAAACCAAACACATCTTGACAGATATAACCTAAAAAACAAATTCCAGCCCATGTGCGTTGGATAAATAACGAATTTTGTCAATTTTGTGAGAATGGCATCGACCAGCAACGCCACGATCGATCCTGAGGAAACTGAACAAGAAGTTACTTGGAAAGATTTGGTAAGACAACAATTTTCCTCGAATTTTCATTCGATAACACTAACAAAATAGGTGAGGTTAGGAATTTCGCTGAATACCGTTTAATTTTTAATTCCCACACTTTCGATATCGATTCGAATGATGGTCAAGAAACTGATAAATTTCTAGGGCATCGTTGACTCCCTTTGTCAAGCCTGCGAGGAATTGAAATGGAAAGCGCCGTCAAAAATTCAGAGGGAAGCTATTCCCCTGACGCTTCAAGGTAAGTTATTTCTCCATCAAGAATTTTGTTGAAGAGGGACGTTCCGGCGCTTACGTTATTTTCTTATTGTTATTTTCAGGAAAAGACGTAATCGGCCTGGCTGAAACTGGCTCGGGAAAAACAGGGGCGTTCGCGCTGCCCATATTGCAGGCTTTGTTAGAAAATCCACAAAGATATTTTGCCCTTATTCTGACACCTACGAGAGAACTGGCTTTCCAAATATCGGAACAGTTCGAAGCACTGGGTGAGAATTTAGGGAATAGACAACCAAGCTTCCAGAAATCCTCGATAACTAACGATACACTTTTTCTCCATTGCCAACGCGAAAAGGCGCCAGCATCGGTGTGAAATGCGCGGTCATAGTTGGTGGGATGGACATGATGTCGCAGTCTCTTACTTTGGCCAAGAAACCGCACATTCTTATAGCTACACCGGGAAGACTGGTCGATCACCTCGAAAACACGAAGGGATTCAACCTTCGTTCTTTGAAATATTTGGTATACTCAATATTTAAATTTTATCCTCCACCGTATATCATAGAATTGTGTTTATCCGTTCATTCTCATCTCATCTCATTGTCATTTCAAGGTGATGGACGAAGCTGATCGCATATTGAACATGGACTTTGAAGTTGAGGTGGATAAGATATTGAGGGTGATACCGCGAGAGAGAAGGACGTTACTGTTCTCGGCGACAATGACGAAGAAGGTCCAAAAACTGCAGAGAGCTTCTTTACAAAATCCAGTTAAAGTAGAAGTCTCCACAAAGTACCAGACAGTCGAGAAATTACAACAGTCCTACATCTTCATACCCGTTAAATTCAAGGTAATGATTAGAAGAAGAAAATCGTGATGGTTGGTCATAGACTAATGAATGCCTCTTCACAGGACGTGTACCTGGTTCATATTCTGAACGAACTGGCTGGTAACAGCTTCATGATCTTCTGCGCAACGTGTAACAACACAATCCGAACAGCTCTACTGCTCCGAAATCTTGGATTCATGGCTGTTCCCCTTCACGGTCAGATGTCGCAAAATAAACGACTCGCAGCATTGACTAAATTCAAGGCAAAGAACAGATCTGTACTGATATCAACGGACGTGGCCAGTCGGTGAGTGAAGGATCCCAGGTTTGCCCAATCATACCTACATTATTCTACCCATCGTATGTACATACAAATCGACCGCTCCTAAGAATAAAAGTCTTAGCTCGCGAAGCTCGCTTATATCGCCCTATCTCAGAAGTAGCGCTTATAAGACCGTAGCTCGCGCTCCCGCTTATAAAGCTTCAGTTCGCCGATCGCCCATATAAAACTATAGGCGAAACGGCGAACCGAGGCTTTATAAGCGGGAGCGCGAGCTACGGTCTTATAAGCGCTACTTCTGAGATAGGGCGATATAAGCGAGCTTTGCGAGCTAAGGCTTTATTCTTAGGAGCGGTCGAAATGTGAAAACGCCTTGTAATTCTACTTTCTAATTAAAGGACTCTATCACTCGACATCATGATATCCAAAGTTGAAGATAACGATCTGGTCGAGTCAAGTGAAGGTGGAGAAAAAGGAAACCCTTCTTGTCTCGACGTTCCGGCAAACGGGTTGCCGCCCTCATCAGAAAAACCAAAAGAGCACCAGGTCCATTAACTAAGGCACAGGTGGTTCGGAGTGGTTCGACTTATTCGCCATGAGTTTCATGGATTCATAGCGAATAATTAAAACAAACTTGAACCACCTGTGCCTTAGTTAATGGACTCGGTGCTCTTTTGGCTTTTCCGATGAGGGCGGCAACCCGTTTGCCGGAACGTCGAGACAAGAAGGTTTTCCTTTTTCTCCACCTTCACTTGACTCGACCAGATCGTTATCTTCAACTTTGGATATCATGACGTCGAGTGATGGAGTCCTTCAGGAATGACGTGAATCTGAGTCCGAATTGTTTTTCAACAGAGGCTTGGACATCCCTCACGTGGATATCGTGATCAATTTCGATATACCAACGCACAGCAAAGACTACATTCACCGAGTAGGAAGAACTGCGAGAGCGGGACGTTCAGGGAGAGCGGTAACGTTCGTTACGCAATATGACGTGGAGCTTTATCAGAGAATAGAACAGCTCATATCCAAGGAACTGCCTCTCTACAAAACTCAGGAAGACGAAGTTATGCTACTTCAAGAAAGAGTGTCCGAGGCACAGCGTATGGTCAAAATGGTCAGTAGATATTCCAACAGCCATTTTGCTACTAGAAGAAAAAAATCTGATGAGATTAGTTACATGAAACTTTGATAGCGTTAGGGTGGAAAATACTTTCAGACAATTCTGGTAACCCGAACTTTGATTGTTTCAGGAAATGAAAGATATCGAGGATAACAAGAAGGCCGGAAAAGGTAGAAAGAGGAAAGGCGGCGGAGACGACGACGATGACACCGAACAATCGGTTGGAGTTAGGAAAAGAGTGAAAGGCAAAGGTGGAGGTGGAGGTAAAGGTGGGGGCAAGGGTGGATTCAAAGGGAAGAAGAGAGGATGAGAATCGTTGTACAAGAATGTATTAATCTAAATCAAAGGATCGATTATTCATGATCCAAAAATAAAAATGAGAAATCTAAAGTTCCTACCGTTATTTTCGTTCTGCCTACCACGTTCTTAGATTATATGATATTAAAATTTACAGCCTCTTTTTGACGTGAAGAAACGAGAAGAACTAAAAATCGTCAACTTAGTACAAGATAAAAATGAGAGGCGCTAAGTTTGGTAAAATTGAAACAACTTAGGTTTCATTTAAATGAGAAATAAAATATATTCCATAATATTATTATTCACTATTTCTACACATTCTGTACAGTAATTCAAGTTTAAGGGTTTAATACCTCAATATACTTTATACAAAAAGGCTACTTATAATCTAACATTAAGACATACCATAGCATGAGCGCCCTCAACCTTACCGCCACAGGGCGGTTGGGCCGCAAACATGTTTGTACTGGTATTACGAGTCAGTCGCCAGCGAGTATAACTTCTTCCTCTTATGATCACAGACCACACACCAAACTCCAAACTGCTCATCAGGTGTGTCTCTGGTGCCTCTCATATTGTTATCAAATAGTTACAGTGTACTGTCCCCGGTAAACACACAAACGTCCTTTCGTTTTTTATTCGTATTTCGTTTTTGTTTTTTTGTTTTTCGTTTTTTTAAAGAGGATTTTTTTTTTTTAGTTTCGTTTTTCGTTTTTCGTCGCAGTGGTAATGTAATGAATGCCTTCATTGCCTGCTGTTTGCACGAGTTCGTGATCTTTTTGTTCTGTTTTTATCTTGAGATACCTTTTTTTTTTTGTTTTTTGTTTTTCTTTTACCAATAAAGTAAAATTATATTTAGTGAAAATATAGAATCATAAAAAATAAAATCTGTCTTTTTGAATTTTTCGATAATACCGGTACAGAATTAGTGCATTTCGGAGACCCCATGAGCGACAGATCTGAGATTAGTTAAGGTCCCTGTCCTCTAAGTACTTGTACTCAAAAGTGAAGCCTTCTTTTTTACGCTGCCCCCATTTTTCGTAGTCGAAATATATGTAAGTTCCCTGTAACAGAGAAAATAAGAGAGAAAGAATTAACGATCGGTTCAATTATTATTCCCGTCACTCGTGAAATTCTCTAATTACTTGTTCGTATTCTTCGTTGATAACTTTTGGCTCTTCGTGCCTCTGGAACCACATCATGTATTTGGTATGGAACCTCCAGCTTTGTTTTTTAAGCGCCTTAGCTGCCAAATACTGTCCTTTAGATCCTTCCATATAGTAAAATATGAAAAATAAAGTCTCCGTGGACAAGCGCTGGAAAAATTCCACCGTATCAGAATGTGGAAGCTGAACCTGTAACAACAACTTCCGTTACTCTAAAAACTTTCACGCTTTCCACAAACAACATATCAGCAAACGGATTAGCGTCAAATTACTTGTTGGTAGTAAGGTGGCGTCGGACACAAATTACGAGGCAAGTAAGATCTGAGTTTTTCAGAGTCCGACGGATGAGGCATGTGGTAGTAGGCTGCTTCCATCATCTGGAATTGTAGCTGGTGCTCTTTCTGAAGAGGTACCGGTCCCAATGGCGCCACACCAAGTAACGGCGGAATGTGTGCTTCCGAGGTAGCATTTGATGCCTTGGTACTGTCGAACAGGTTTCTGCTTGGCTCTGAGGGAGGTATCTCCAAACCTGCTCTGACAATCACTTGTTGTGCAATTGATTTAAGCGAGGACATGCCGTCAGGAAGTTTGGGGATGAGACCGTTAGCTGCTGATGGTACAGGCGAGCACGAATTCGCGGGTAACGGAGACGACCGACTGCTGACCGGCGACGGAGGCGAGGACGAAGACGGGTTGGGCGTCGTCATCTCAGCTTCGCTGTTGTGATTCTGACTTTGTTGATTCAGCAGTACGTGAGTGGGCTGTAGAGGCTGTGGATTGTTATGCTGCTGCAAAAGTGTCGGAGGCACGTTGGACGCGACGCTCGAGGAAGAAGATGACGAAAGCAGCCCATTTTCGCTGCTATGAGCTGAAAAGCAAACGTAACACACGTTATTCGGGATTCTTCTTTGCGCAGGCGATTAGAGAACAAACTCAGAGTTTGATACTAACATGACGTTTTACTACAGATAGAATGGATGACTTGAGAATTTGTGTGCGAGGCAGCAACGGTTGCAAAATTGCCAGCATTCGACGTCGCGATGTGATTAATCGTCGCGCTAGGTGAGCTATGGCTAGATGTCATGGGAATGGGTTTGCTCGGCGTGCTGCTCGATAATAAATTCGTCTTTATTACGGTAGTACTTCCTGTCGTTGGAATACTTCCTTGGGAATTTAGTATTGGCCTGACCGCTGTTGGTTTTACAGGCTGAAAAATTGAAAGTGGTAAGATAAGCTTTTGGGAATTTCTTTTTTTCATTTCCAATCGTTTGTCTGTCGTGTCGAACCTTTGTTTTCTTATCCGTATCCGTAGAACTATCACTCGAATGATTGTGCATCGTAGAACTCAGAGGAGGAGATGGTATGGGCGAGGTTCCAGAATTAGTCGATGTCGGAGTGCCTCCCGTTTCGTTACTGTTGTTGCTATCCGTGGTAGCCGACGAGGGAATACCGACACCAGATATCTCCACTTCGTCTAGTCCGATAATGTCATCGTAAATATATTCGTTTTCCTCAAAGTCCGGCTCTTGCGAAGATTCGAGGTAATATTCGACGTCGTCTTTTATCCTCTTGATCTACAAATTTCAATCGACGATAAGTTTGACAAATCGACTTTACACATTTCGTATAACACAAAAATGGCTCTGGGAATAATGATCGATGAAGGCATGCGTCGAAACTGTGTCCCGTTTTCTTCCTATTCGTTCCTAAATCTTTGCTATCTTCAAGGTATTTGTTAATTTCAGCCACGTTGAAGATTTTCAGTTAATACTTTTTGGTCGCTGCCGAGAAAGTTGAGGATAGATAGGTAGATATTTATCTCATAATGATTTACACTCACCGTGTCAACCTCGACAGACATATTATCCAACATGCGCAACAACGTCTCCAGCTTGCGAATGTGGTATCGGTGTTTTTCAAGCTTTGCTTTGAGCTCATCCATTCTATCCTGCTTATCTTTGTCTAGCCTTTTTTTCTTTCCGGCAAGCAATGACTCTATTTCAGACTCAAATGTATCCAGCTATGTAGTACCGAAAATGTTAATGACAGTAACGTTATGACAGGGGCGGGGAAAAATTATCATTCTTA
This sequence comes from Euura lappo, assembly GCA_018257835.1. Lineage (NCBI taxonomy): Eukaryota > Metazoa > Arthropoda > Insecta > Hymenoptera > Tenthredinidae > Euura > Euura lappo. The sequence goes on from JAEUYN010000705.1 coordinate 505,560, forward strand.
TGCGATGATGCTTTCGAGTAGTTTAGACAAAATTCACAAATACATTTAAAAAAATATAGACTCCGATCAATCGTTCGTTCGTACCTGCAAATTCAGAGCGTCTATCGAATTGGCCAACCAATTGCTGACTTCTTCTCTTTCTTTTTGCGCCGGGTCGAGCTTCTGGGCAGCTCCCAAGCCTTCCTTGGAATAAGCCTTCGTTTTCGTCTCCCTTTCGACTACTTTGAACCTTTCCATTTGCTGTAACCAACGACAAGGCGTTAGATACTCGGAGGTCTTATCGTCGGTTTTACCATACTCACAGTTTCGATTAGCTTCCGATAATCAAGGAGGGTACTTTTGTCCTTAATTTCTCCAGATGCGATCCAGCTCTTAATTTGATCACGTAACCTTTGGAGTTTTTTGATCTCTTTCTTGAGATCGGCTTCATACTTCTCCTTCTGATTGCTGTTAGTGGCATTGTGGACCTTTTGCCAAATGTCCTCAAACGTCTCAACGCCCTCCGTCACTTTTTTAAGGCACCTGTCTATTTCACCTGAAATATTAAAATCGCCATTTTACAACATCCAAAGTAGCTGGTAAACCAATCATGAAAAAAAAACAAAAAAACTCAAAAATCATTTATCCTAACTCTGTAGTCGCTAAGAAAAAGGATATAAACGGTACGTTTTCTTAGATATATTTCATCGAATAATAATTTTCAATTTTATTTTTTTTTTTGAAATTTTCATTGTTTCAATTATTTTAGAGAAAAACTTTTTACTGTTTTTTTTTATTCTAATTTTGTTAATAGTAAAATAATTCTCTACTGAAACGCGTGATAAATAAATAAATAAATAAATGAATAAAAATAATTTATCCGATTAATTATAAAATGAAGAAAAAAAAATCGCCTTTGTCAAAGTCAAACTAAATAATTATTATCGCAATAAACGTGATATAAAATAAGAGTTACCTTTTATTTCTCTCATCTTAACTCCTACATGTTGGTACAGAAAGAAGTGATAAGTATCTATCTTGTAAAATAACATTCTACCGCTAACACCAATATTAACAATAAAGAATTTATTTGTTTTTCATTTCTTTTCTTTTTCATTTCGTAACACTTTACAGAATTGCTAGAGAAAAAAAAAAAACAAAAAAAATTGGGGGGAAAACACGATCCGCTAGGGTTTATTAATCGACAAACATTTCTTTTCTTTTTTTTTATCCTTCAACATAAAATGATAATAAAAAACATGCAAGAATATAATAATAAAATCAAATAAAATAGAATAACTAAATATATATACAGCCTTGAGTTAAAAAGAAGTCTAAAATCTATTTTCAATTATCTTTCTCCGTACTCCGATCCCGTAACTCGTTATCGTCCCCGTTGTTAAATGGAATCGAATACATTGTGATCTTTTGTAATCTTCGCGGACTTTTATTGTTCTTCAATGTACAACAAGCTTACTTCGCGGCTAAGATATCATTGGACACTGTTTACATTGGGAGATATAGAAAAAAAAATAATAATTCAAGGATGAACGAAAGAATAAATCAATATTTTGATAAAAATTTTGCCCAATTTGGAAGCTACGGAGTTAAATTGGTGAAACAATCGGTTAATAAGATCCATATTTTGGAGAAAAAAAAAGCATAATTCTCTGTTTTAGTAGAAACGAAGACGCAATAATTTTGACAAAATATTAAAGGAAGCGGATGCGATAATTAAATTTTGTCGATTAATTTTGCACAAGCTACGGCGAATAATTAAAAAAATATACAATAAGTAACGAAATGTTTGAACTGAAAAATCCTGACTTAAAAAAAAAAAAAGCAATTCGAACGAAGGATATTTGCGATAGCCGATGGGACCAAGGATGTGATACTAAATTGTTAATTCTAAATAGTGTTTAAGGTTATGCCGACAAATAGAATGAATAGCTAGTCAAAAAATGAGGCAAGTTTAATTGATAAAAATGAATATATATAAGAAATAGGATAGCGAGATAGAATTATAAGAGTAGAAAAAAAGTCCAAGCTCGTTTACAAAGATGGTATATATGCGATATAGAGTATAAACTGTCAACTAGATGCGATGAAATAATAGGTTGTCGAGAATAGAATAGAAAAAAAAAGGTTTGAGCGGGAATGCGAATAACGGCGTGGGGTTATATTATCGGTATCCGATGGGTAGGTAGATAGATAATTTAGATTTTGTAAAAACGTGGTTGGATCGATGAGAGAGAGAGAGAGAGAGAGAGAGAGAGAGAGAGAAAAAATGGAAAAATAAAATCAGGGTCGGGATGTATCGTTTGAGGGGGGTAATAAAGAGGAGAATTTCTAGATGTAAACATGCTGTAAACATTATCTCCTCACCTTGCAACTTTCTCGTCGCAGCCATGGCTATGTAAACATATGGTACAATGATTCGTGCATAGTCTAGACGTAATGAAAAAGATACGAATTAATATATCGGAACAATTAGTCGGTCAACTATTATTCCCTTGCAATAATATGGGAGGCTCGGCCACAAGATGGCTTCCGTTTTCAAATGACAACGAACGACCCGAGACTAGCGAGCAGCACCGCGATCAACGAGCCGAGCGAAGCTTGCCACAGTCCCGCTTCGATTATTTTTTTTAACCTATCTCTCTTCGACACTCCTAACCACCCGAACTTTTTACACCGACCCCCGGGTTTATTCGGACGGCATAGAAACTGATATATCCGATATTCCTGCTCGATATATGTACTCTCGGAATATTAAACCGAAGCCTGTATATTATGCATTAGCGCATGCACACCAATTTGTTACACACACACGTACACACACACTGGGTTAACACGTCTCACGTTCACGTCCATGTTCGCAGGACTAACCATCGCGGCGCGCAAGTTTAGTATTCACAAACCCATTATATTTGATTCTTTGTCAAAACGATGCCCCCACCGTAGCTATATTCGCTATCCGATATCGATCCTATTTACTCAATCAACGAATCGCTCCGTTTATTCAATTTAGTCTGTTATTTGGATTAGTTTTACTATCGAGACAAAGGTTTTCGAGACATTCGTGCGTCCCAAAAATATATATTTTTTTCTTCTCTCTCTCTTATTCTTCGGACCCTGAAACACGCCAATCACGTCGCGTCACTCCACCTTCCGTTATGCGGTCTAGACACACGCCGTCCGGCGTCCACACTCGATACCACTTCGATTGAATTCCGAACCGATCGACATGTAGCGAGGATGTCGACGGATCGTTATTCACGCGATGAAAATAACACGATAACCGAAGTTCGGATTCATTTCTAACCACCGTTTCGGATATATTTCGTAAAGAAAATCAGAGACGATCGTTAGTTTTACGATTGGACGGATCTCGCAGGTCCAACGCGAGACGCCCATCTACTATTCGACTACTCTATGCTCCTTCGCACCGCCATCGCCATGTGTTGAGGAATTTGGTTATGTTCGAGAAACAAAATTATATTTTAATTACACTGAAGGAGTAATTCGTGTTTTCACACCGCGATCCCGACTGAGAAGAGTGAGTCGGATTTTAGATGTTTAAAAAATGATTTTAATTTCTTGAATAATTAATTTTTGAGAATTAAAAAATCGATATTCTTTATTTATTTATACAATTTGAGCAGAATGGGTCGTAAAGCAAAGTACGACGAAGCCGTCGTCCCGTCTGGGCCGGGAAGAAAGTCGCGGAAACAGAGCGATCCGACCTTTCCGAAAGGCCTGATAGGTGAGACAAGAAATATTCCTTGATTTTTCCTCATCATCGGAGTTTCCGCTGTAACGTGTCTTTGACTTTCAGTAAAAGAGGCGGGGACGTTGAGTCATCGACAGAAACAGCGGGCGAAGAAGAGGCAGCTGAAGAGTAACGCGAAAAAGGAGAAGTCAAACGAACCGAAGAAGAAGAAACGGAAGGAGGCGGTGGTCGCGAAGCCGGCGAAGGAGGCGGAGTCCGAGAGCGTGAGATTTGGTTGATAGCCTCGATTCTGTGGATTTGAAACTCAAGTTTTTTAAAATTGTTCGATTATTGAATCTAGGAGTCCGAAGAAGAGGAGGAAGACGAGGCTGTCGCGACCGACGACGAGGAAGAAGTCTCCCAGCCACAAATGGCCAACGCTGACAGTGACGCTACGGACAGCGACGATTCGGACGCTGAACCAGAACCGGAGGAGGAGAGCGAGGATGAGGATGAAGAAGAGGAAGACAATCTACTTCCGATTGAAAAAGCCAACAAGAAATTGAAGAAGAAACAAGAGAAGGAAAGGTATTGATAATCAATTCGAAAGTTTGTTATTTTTGTTGCTAAAACTCATTGTTTTAATTTAGGAAACTGGCTGCCGACGAAATGCAAGAATCGATAAAGGACCAAGACATATTTGAATTCCCGAGCGCCGAAGAATTGGCCAATCCTACGAGCCTGCAAGACGTTCAGCAACGGATCCGTGACGTTATAATAGTATTGTCAGATTTCAAAAGGCTCAGACAGAAAGACAGGCACGTAGAACGGGAATTGTTCGATAAGTAATCGCGGTTTTTGTTCAACTTCAAGTTTTATGATTGCAGACCTCGATCCGACTACATGGAACTGCTGAGAACCGATCTGTGCATGTACTTCAGTTACAACACATTCCTGATGGAAAAATTGATGCAGATATTTCCACTTAACGAGCTACTCGAGTATCTCGAAGCCAGCGAGGTCCAGAGGCCCATGACCATTCGGGCCAACAGTCTCAAAACGCGTCGTAGGGATTTGGCTCAAGTGAGTCTCGATGTCTGCAGGGACAAGGAACCGATAATGAATACCACACGAGCGCTTTTGCGGATTTAGAGGCCACGGTCGACTTATATTCGGGACTCGTTCGGTTTATGGGTCGATCGTCGTAGATTTGATCAAATATTGCACTTTGTGCATATATTAGTAACTTTCTGCTCATAATATTTGAGTATTATTCAGTTTCTGGTATAAAAAGTCTTGGATAGCCTATGGAATTCGATTTGTACTTCATTTTTGCCCTTTGGCTTCTTTGAAGTGTAAAGCTGGAAAAGTCTTCTAGATTTTTCGAATGAAAAATGTGAAGACTTCTCTTGCATTCCTTATTAGACACTCGGAATTATTGAAAAAATCAATACAACTCGATAATTGAGTACAATCGAAAGCGAATGAGCGAAGAAGAGAAAAAGATCTTGGTTATTGGTTCGTTTTGGTCCAGTAAGATCGAAAGTATTTGGGAAAATACTGAGATTAAGACTCTCATATCTGACTGAATCATGTCTCATTTTCCCAGGCTTTGATCAACCGAGGAGTGAATCTAGACCCGATTGGAAAATGGACGAAAGTAGGTCTCGTAGTTTATTCGTCGCAAGTCCCGATGGGAGCGACGCCCGAGTATTTGGCTGGTCACTACATTCTGCAAGGGGCGTCGAGTTTCCTACCGGTGATAGCCTTGGACCCGAAAGAGAAGGAGAGAATTCTGGACATGTGTGCGGCGCCGGGAGGCAAATCCTCCCACATAGCGGCTCTGATGAAGAACACAGGAGTTCTTTTCTCCAACGACGTAAATCGCGACAGAATAAAAGCTGTAATCGGAAATTTCCATCGACTCGGGATCGTAAACTCCGTTATCTGCAGCTACGATGGAAGAAAAATACCTTCGGTTGGTTTTTCTGCTCGATTTTTTATCCAACTAGGCAGAGAAAATTCTTCCACAACAATAACGCCCCTCTCATTCGCTCTTTCAGATCATAAAGTGCTTCGATCGCGTCCTCTTGGACGCTCCCTGCACGGGTACAGGAGTCGTGGCGAAAGATCCGGGTGTTAAGATCAACAAGGACGAGGTAGACGTTCAGCGCTGCTGCACGTTGCAGCGTGAGCTTTTGCTAGCAGCTATAGACAGCGTAAACGTCCGCTCCGAAGCTGGTGGGATCGTCGTTTACTCGACCTGTTCAATTCTGCCAGAGGAGAACGAATGGATAGTCGATTACGCTCTGAAGAAACGAGACGTAAAGCTAGTACCGACTGGCTTAGACTTTGGCGAAGAAGGTTTCACGAATTACAGACAACACAGGTTTCACCCATCCCTAAAATTGACCAGACGCTTTTATCCCCACACGCATAATATGGACGGTTTCTTTGTAGCAAAGTTGAAAAAGTTCTCGAATCTAGTTATCAAACAAGACAAAGTAGACGAAGCGGAGGAGATAGCTGCTACTGAATAAATTTATAATTTTATGTACATAAAGTATTGTTGATAATCCCAAGCCATACTTGAAGGAAACATTTTTGTAAATGTTAATTTTATACTGGTAACAAAATTTTCGAGACAGTAACAGAGTTGAAATTCTAATAATTAACAACTGTAAAAAGTTCCGCTATCAATACACCAATGGAATTTGGAAATTATTGACTCTCATATTCGTTTTCCATTATCCCAAAATTAAAAATGAATAAGCTAAGGCAGACTTTTTTTAACCGAAAATCAGGACGAGAAAATTGGATAATTTCCATGAAACTAAGATTATTTGAAAGTTACAATTCTATATTCTCAATAATTTCTACTATATTACATTTTGCTGTACATTACAGATGGGATAGTCGATAATTATCACCTATTATACAAATCGTCGGTATCGATTCCATTAGTCGAATCTTTCTTGACCAGAGATCGGATCAGGGTGATGAGCGACTCTAGTGGAAAAAGATGCTCTTCAACTGTTGATCGCAGAGTCTTTTTACCTCGTCTGGAATAAAAAACGAGAAGTCTCTTGTCATCGATTCAACAAATTGTGTGTCCAAGTTTCAATTATCTTGCCTACCGTCGATCTCAATCAAACTGGCATTTTTCTGCTGTATAACGACGAAGAATTCCCTCAAATTGGATAGTTTTCCAACGACCCAGTACTCGCTCATTGTTTTTATCACGATTTCCCCAGCTTCCTTGAGTCTGAAAAAGATTTGAATCCGATATCAGGCTCGTAGTTCGGGTTTTATCATCGAATTTCTCACCTTTTAGTATCGTTGTTTATATCAGTAATTATCCGCAGTACTTCAGGCGTTGTTAGGACGTTCGAACACCGTCTATTATCCAGATGTATCGTGCTTTTGTAGGCCAAATTCAATTTGTTAAAGTACAAATACTTCGGACACGACTCTGCGGCGAAAGTAACGTGCTTTGAACACTGTTCAGCCACCAAAGTGACCAGGGTAGTCAACTGGGGGCCCAAAAAGGTGTCCAAACTCTTGAAAAAGTCCATCAGCAAGCTCGTTTTACCTTCGAATTCGGAGTAACAATGATTTTCACAAGCGTAAGACACGAGGTGATACTCCGTTGACCATGAGACAAATAGCCGAGGGTACTTACTGTCCACGAATAAACATATCGTCGCGCTCAGGGCTCGATAAACTACTAGATACAAGGAGACTGGCTTCGAGGAATAGTTTATAAAGACTTTCGGTAGTTTGCCGATACCGCTTGGTTCGTTTATGCTGCTGGGACCAGTGACGAATCTGCAAAATATCATTTTCGGATTATAAATTATGAAAAAATGGAGTTTCTCGACGAAACGAGACCCACTTTCCGTAATGTGAGCTCGTGAACGGGGATGGAGAATTCCGAGGCATAGATCCTCCGTGTAATTCAGTCTCGAGGTGGGCCGGTAGCAGAGTACTCACTAGGTAGTTGTAAACGACCTGCATGTCTTCTGGCTCCAATCCGCTCCTGGAAAATTGATCGATTCAGCGTTTGAAGAGGCTCCAGAGTATTGAGAAATTCTTAACTAACCAGACTAATTGATCGTTGTAAAGAAAGGCGGTGTATTTAACTTGCGAGAACATGGCTTCGATGAGATTCATGAAACACTGTACATGGAGGAACGTCGTCTTGTCCAAAGGGAGAAACTGAAGGCCTTGAAAAACGTCCAGAATATCGCTGTTGTTCAGCTTCAGAGACAGCAGATACTGAAATGATATAAGAATTCAGAATCTAGTTGCTCCCTAATTTTCAGACTGCGGTCCACTCGTCTTCCAAACTCGCGATAATTACTCTGGAGTAAAAATGGTCCAGCTTGTGTTTGAGCAAGATGACAGAACCGCAGTCAGGATCGTTCAGGATGGTGTTGAACGAGCCCATGAAGAGTCTGAACATGGCGTAGGTCTGTTTCAATATAGCCTGACAAACGCTGCTGGATACTTCGTCGTGCTGGTACTCGATGTACTCCGTGTCGTCTTTGGTCTTCCACACGTACGGCACTCCGACGATCTATGAAAAGTAACGAATTGCAGGAGTATTTCAGTTCGTTGCTGCACTAACAGAGTTTATATCGAGCACCGTACCATCACCATCCAGAATTCTGGCTCTGGCTCGTAATAGATCTGCCGTGTCTTGTGAGTGTGGCAATAATCGCACGACTGACCAGGGCTGAACGATCTGAAAATTGGACAGAGAATTCCTGTTAATCTAAGAGAGTTATTTACTCCGTTTTTTTTCTCTTCATCAATTATTAGTAAAAGATTCTCTTTGAGTACCTGAAGGAGAGGTTTTATCGAGATGTAAACGACGTATAGATTCAAATTTTATCATAAACAAACGATTATCGTTATTATTCTAGCATAAAAATAAAAAACGAGCCTAATCCAGCATAGAGCAGTAAATAAATACGACAGCTTCTCTCTAAAGGCTGACTTGAATACCAAAATGGAGCGGCGATGGAGTACAAGCCACCGATATTTCGTGTAGATAGCGTTATTGTTTATATAGACGTTATCAGTTGGTCATTTATTGAAGAAAGCGAGTCATCGATTAATATTCTCTGTATAATTTGAAAGCATCCGTATAAACGTATACTTACTCCGTAAATTTAATTATCGCTTCGCCAAGTCCGATGTTTTTAATTTGTGTCTCCGAGTCCGTAACGACGGGGTAATAATACAGAATCTTTTTTTCTTCCTGCGATCAAACGACGAGCAATAATAAAATACCCATGAAGATGAAAAAACAAAAATAATGATCAACTTTTGGTAACAGAATGAAAAAATTAAAAAACCGTTAACTAACGTTTTTTTTTTTTTATCAGACCGATAAGGAAAAAAGGACAACTTCATCAAAGATGAAATTGTACCGATTAAAAATGAGGTTTCAAAGTTTTATTCGAACGCAAATAGACGAACAGTAGAAGAAAAGGAATTCGAGTCGATCCGATTGATAATATAAGCGATAAAAGTTAACCAAAGAAAGAAACCGAAAATAACAGATACTCACATCTCCTTCTTTCTTAGCGTACGTACTATTAAATATATAAAAATGTTCCAACGTCACTTCAGTCTTCGATGTCATTTTAATTGATCCAAGTATTAGGGTCCTATGGTTAAACTCTATTGGGGGGTTTTACTTTTTATTCTAACAAAATAACAGAACGTGTATCATACTAATATCATTAAATAAACTTCACTACTACACGAGAGCATACTTCTGTCAAATTTTGACAGAAAACAGAGAGACTTTTTTTACGTCATTGATGAAAATTTTGAATAGACGCGCAAACGCAGGGAATATTGTGGAAGCCAGAACCGACCAACTAGTAGAGACATACTCTGTCGATAAAGAAATCAGGATTTAACGACGTACACTGTCGGTAAAATCGGGATGTACTGAAATTTTTTGTTGTATATGAAATTGAAATTGATCCAAAAATATTGAAACTTTTGTGATAGTGATGATATCAGAGGAAATTTAATTGCGAATGACTTAGATTGTGATTTATGATCAATTTCGTTGCGCTACGATCAGTATGTATCTCCTCGGTGCGCAAACTGATTGGACATAAATCATCAAAATCAGCATTTGTGTATCATTACATTTTCAATTTCCCATTAATTCATCGTTCAATTTTCAAATTCGAATTCGAAACTAACTAATAGTCGATGTTATCGACAAAGTATGTCTGTCGAGTTGGCCGGACCGGGCGTCCGTAACATACTCTGTCGCTAAAATAGGGATTTCGCGGCATAGAAAAAATGGTGAATCGCGACCCATGTGAGGGAATATCTGCCCCACGATCCCACATCGTACTTGTAGGACCCTCTGATGCCGCGCAGTATCGTCGAGGGGTGGATATTTCAAAATTTCGGTACGAAAAAATGGTGAATCGCGACCCATGTGAGTGAATATCTGCCCCACGATCCTACATCGTACTTGTAGGACCCTCTGATGCCGCGCAGTATCGTCGAGGGGTGGATATTTCAAAATTTCGGTACGAAAAAATGGTGAATCGCGACCCATGTGAGTGAATATCTGCCCCACGATCCTACATCGTACTTGTAGGACCCTATGCTGTCTCGCTATATCGTCGAGGGGCGGATATTTCAAAATTTCGGTACGAAAATATGGTGAATCGCGACCCATGTGAGTGAATATCTGCCCCACGATCCTACATCGTACTTGTAGGACCCTCTGATGCCGCGCAGTATCGTCGAGGGGTGGATATTTCAAAATTTCGGTACGAAAAAATAGTTATTCGCGACCCATGTGAGGAAATATCTGCCCCACGATCCTACATCCTACTTGTAGGACCCTCTGATGCCGCGCAGTATCGTCGAGGGGTGGATATTTCCAAATTGCGGTACGAAAAAATAGTTATTCGCGACCCATGTGAGAGAATATCTGCCCCACGATCCTACATCGTACTTGTAGGACCCTCTGATGCCGCGCAGTATCGTCGAGGGGTGGATATTTCAAAATTTCGGTACGAAAATGATGAATCGCGACCCATGTGAGGGAATATCTGCCCCACGATCCCACATCGTACTTGTAGGACCCTCTGATGCCGCGCGGTATCGTCGAGGGGTGGATATTTCAAAATTTCGGTACGAAAAAATGATGAATCGCGACCCATGTGAGGGAATATCTGCCCACGATCCCACATCGTACTTGTAGGACCCTCTGATGCCGCGCGGTATCGTCGAGGGGTGGATATTTCAAAATTTTGGTACGAAAAAATGGTGAATCGCGACCCATGTGAGTGAATATCTGCCCCACGATCCTACATCGTACTTGTAGGACCCTCTGCTGTCGCGTAATATCGTCGAGGGGTGGATATTTCACAATTTTGGTACGAAAAAATAGTTATTCGCGACCCATGTGAGTGAATATCTGCCCCACGATCCTACATCGTACTTGTAGGACCCTCTGCTGTCGCGTAATATCGTCGAGGGGTGGATATTTCAAAATTTCGTTACGCAAAAATAGTTACTCGCGACCCATGTGAGCGAATATCTGCCCCACGATCCTACATCATACTTGTAGGACCCTCTGCTGTCGCGTCATATCGTCGAGGGGTGGATATTTCAAAATTTCGGTACGAAAAAATAGTTATTCGCGACCCATGTGAAGGAATATCTGCCCCACGATCCTACATCGTACTTGTAGGACCCTCTGATGCCGCGCAGTATCGTCGAGGGGTGGATATTTCAAAATTTCGGTACGAAAAAATGATGAATCGCGACCCATGTGTGGGAATATCTGCCCCACGATCCCACATCGTACTTGTAGGACCCTCTGATGCCGCGCGGTATCGTCGAGGGGTGGATATTTCAAAATTTCGGTACGAAAAAATGGTGAATCGCGACCAATGTGAGGGAATATCTGCCCCACGATCCTACATCGTACTTCTAGGACCCTCTGATGCCGCGCAGTATCGTCGAGGGGTGGATATTTCAAAATTTCGGTACGAAAAAATAGTTACTCGCGACCCATGTGAGTGAATATCTGCCCCACGATCCTACATCGTACTTGTAAGACCCTCTGCTGTCTCGCTATATCGTCGAGGGGCGGATATTTCAAAATTTCGGTACGAAAAAATGGTGAATCGCGACCCATGTGAGGGAATATCTGCCCCACGATCCCACATCGTACTTGTAGGACCCACTGATGCCGCGCAGTATCGTCGAGGGGTGGATATTTCAAAATTTCGGTACGAAAAAATGATGAATCGCGACCCATGTGAGGGAATATCTGCCCCACGATCCCACATCATCTTGTAGGACCCTCTGATGCCGCGCGGTATCGTCGAGGGTGGATATTTCAAAATTTCGGTACGAAAAAATGATGAATCGCGACCCATGTGAGGAATATCTGCCCCTGATCCCACATCTTGTAGGGACCCTCTGATGCCGCGCGGTATCGTCGGGGTGTATATTTCAAAATTTCAGTACGAAAAAAAATGGTGAATCGCGACCCATGTGAGTGAATATCTGCCCCACGATCCTACATCGTACTTGTAGGAACCTCTGATGCCACGCAGTATCGTCGAGGGTGGATATTTCAAAATTTCGGTACGAAAAAATGGTGAATCGCGACCCATGTGAGTGAATATCTGCCCCACGATCCTACATCGTACTTGTAGGACCCTCTGATGCCGCGCGGTATCGTCGAGGGGTGGATATTTCAAAATTTCGGTACGAAAAAATGATGAATCGCGACCCATGTGAGGGAATGTCTGCCCCACGATCCCACATCGTACTTGTAGGACCCTCTGATGCCGCGCGGTATCGTCGAGGGGTGGATATTTCAAAATTTCGGTACGAAAAAATGGTGAATCGCGACCCATGTGAGGAATATCTGC